>CM028686.1:12587472-12989495 GCA_016760335.1 Gastrodia elata
AATTAAATTATAGTTTAAGTTAGAAATTTAAATCAATTATTAGCTTAATAATACATTTACTATCCTAATATGTCATTTGATTGTCTTTTATATTCTATGTTGTTTGTTTTTGGATAAATGGATATATTTATCTTAACTTAGATTTCTCAACTTGTCTCTAATACCAACTGTGGCGACCCCAATATTGAGTTGTAACTAAACTCAACATTAATACATCACCACAACACCTAATACTGGATTAGAAAGAAACTAACCCAAATCATTCGATGTTGTATTTGTCCAAGGATTTAGAAGAGGGTCTTAAGTTAAGATGGGAAAATATTTATAGAATAATGCATGCTATGCTTATGATGTATATGAATTCAAGTGTATGAGATTTAAGTGCTCAAAATTTATGTTAGAAGGTACTAATGATGTGCTCTTACATTATGAGTATATAATATGAGATGTATGTACAAATTAATTCATTTATGGAATCTTTCCTAAACAATTATACATTAAGATGAATTCAACATAAATGAACATCAAATATTTACATTCATCACATTTAGAGATATGTAAGATCTACACATCCTATTCAAGATTATAAGGGACAAAAGCATATTAAGAGATTTGCTATCTTAGGATTCACATATCCTAGGTTCGATCAGCCAGCCAGGGTTTGCTCCAGACGCACACCAAAAACTTTACTCGCAGCTCCTTAGCAGGCAATGGAAATGAGCTTCGGTGAAAAATAAATGAGAGTGGAGTGGAATTAAGGAATAAATCCAAGGTTAGGGAGGTCCTTTGTTCACCACCTGACCCTCGCAAGCGCATGACTATGTGTGAGAATGAAGGGTGCAGGGAAAGATCCTAGCCGTCGGATCAAACGCATGATCCGATGGTCTAATTAGACCTGCGTATTAAAGCAGTCTGATCAGATCTAAAAAGGGTTTGATGGTCCATATCAAGCCGTACAGCTGTCCCATGCGTTGGACTCGCGCACGAGATCCGTGCGGTTTAGATTCTTATCTGATAAAATTTATTAAACAAATTATATACTTATATTAATATAATTACTTTAATTATATAATTAATTATACACTATCTCTTAACTCAAAATTAAATAACCAAATGCACTCCAAAAAATCCCAAAAATTCACCCTTACTTAATGGAGGGGTGATGAACTCAAAAATAAAATTGTATTTTTGATGGGAGATCAATTTAATTATCTTAAGTTTTGAGTATTTAAATAATAATAAAATATTTGGAAAAATTTTGATGACTTCCAAAAACTTCCAAAATACCACTCATAGCTAATTTGGGTGTGGTAAGTCCAATGGCAGACTCTTATTTGATTTTGAGTTCTAAATAAATAAGGCAAATCTCAAAATTATCAGAAAACCAGGAAATGCTAGAAATTGTCAAACGATCTCCAAATCGCACAAAAATTGAAATAGAGGCTCCTAATACTATTATACGACTAATAAAAGAAGATTATAGTCAATTAAGTTACTAATGGATGGGTAATAACACTGGGGTTATAACCTGACGGAGCCCTATAAGGGGATCTCTAGGGTTAGACCTCTGGTCAAACTCGGGGGTCTCACAAGGATCCCCACACACCAATGGAGAGCCCTCATCACAGCAAACCCAATATACTCAATAATGGCCCACGGGGTCAAGTAAAATGGTAATAAGATTGAGCCCTATGTTTCACTGAGCCAAACCCTAGAGTCTACTGAGGGCAGTTTGATCCATTCGGGCATGATTGAGCCCGATCCAAGCTTTGATCAATAATTACATACGCAGAATAAGTATAAGAGCCATTAATTTTAGGTAGAGATGGTTAGATTAGTACCTGGAAGCCTTGTAATAATCCAGTCCAAGAAGCCTTTAGTGAGCTCCTGCTAACACTTCCATAGCTCTCAGCTACTAGCAATACTCTCAAATGAAGGGAATGGAGGAGAGGAATCAAGAGAGGAGGTTAAAAGGGACTGGGGTGAGCTAGCTAGTCAGGCAATGCTATAGCCTTACTCTGGCTGGTCGATCATGACTGACGAGGCATAGATGTGTATGAGGAGAAAATCTAGGCAGTTTGTTTGATTGAACGATCGAATGGCCAGATCGATTTTAGCAGATCAAGATGCACCTCGACCATTGGATTCGCCTTCGAAAAGGCAGAACAACCCGTATCGAACGTTCCCACTGTCCCGTGCTCCAGCCTCACGCACGGGATCCTCGCCGCTTGAAATTAACTGTTGAAATTAAAAAAATTAATTAATAGATATTATATAATTTAAATTCTTTAATTAAATAATTAATTATACACAATTTATTACTCAAAATAAAATAATCAAATGGACTCCGCAAAATCTCAAAAATTCACCTTTACCTAATTGTGGGGTGAGGAACGAAAAAATGTAATTGAATTTTGATGGGAGGTCAATTTAACTATTCTAATTTTTGAGTATTTAAAGATTAATAAAATATTTGAGAAACTTTTGACGACTTCCAAACATTCTCAAAATACCATTGACAGACTGTAAATACGTCTGTGCTTGTACGCAAGTGTATGTAATTTGAAGTAATAATTTGGAATGTGAGTTCCAAGATTTATCGTCCTCATCGAATTGGGTGATTTGTTACTAAGGTATATCTACATTCAAAAATATTTAAACTATGCATATTTTGTTGAATTTGTTCCTAAACCAGCACAACAATTCTTAGTAGAAAATAACTATGGTAAAAGGAGATGAGAGTTGGGTCTTTCCCACATGATATGTTAGATGACTTATGTATGATGGTTCCTCAAGTATTTCACTTTTATTTACTTTTTAATCAAGTGCACATTGTCCTCCTTAGAGTTTAACTCTAAGATTTACAAGTTCAAATCTTGTGCTTGAAATGAACACACAGTTGATTCTATTTCAGTACAAAGATCCTTATAAGATTTTAGATTATTGGTTTTCCCCTCTTTCCTAAAATTTTAAAAATGAGGGTTGTTCATTTAATATCTTACAAGCATTGATTCCACTAAGATCTTCACGCATGTCATGTACAGTTTAGATAATGGAGTGATTTCATTTGTGCTCAATGACTATGTCACCTCGTTCATGAGCACTCAAAGAATCCATTCCATCCCTTCACGTATGCTGAGCAAAGGAGTGTATTTAGTGGATCTTAGCTCACACACTTCAACTCTTTAGTTGAGCATAGATCAAGGTGCACTAGGCTCAAGAACTTTCTCACATAATTCTAAGCTCTTATGCACTCATGATTCTAGCTCCAAACTAAGGGTGAGCTATGGAGCACAAAACCTTTTTTAGTCGTGATGTCATTAAGTCCCTTATCATTTAGTCCACATTCAAGTTCACAATAGTCCTTTACATTTCTTTAACAAGTCATTTAATTCACCTAATTTTATTAAAGTTTGAGAAAATTTTCATACATCATAGTCTTTTTCAATTCATGTAGGATTGCCCCAACCCTCCCCAAGGGAGGTTTAACTCTCCATTACACTAGAGATAAAGAAGAACACATATATGGATGAAGACCCTTTCATGATAAACTAAGAAAAAGACAAGACAAGAGTTTAGAAAATACTAGGAAAGTTCCTTTGATGAAGTTCTCCAGACTTCTTCTCTTCTTGCTCTTGGTTGCTTCTCCTAGGTCCGTAGTGCTGTCTTTCTTCCTTCTTCTCCTTAGCAAGAGGATTTATTCCATCATTGGAGAGTTCTCCTTCTCTTCTATGCAGCCCTCTTCTTACTTAGGATGTTAGTGAGCCAAGTTGGGAACCCTTCTTAAATCAAGAAGAGTCATATTTATAGAGGGGCTGCATTCTACTTCTTCTCATTCAAAATCTTATTTTTCCCTCTTCCGAAATTCTGCTATGATGATGACAAAGCCAACTTGAGGGGTGAAGTGACCTCTACTTTTCCATTCTTTAATCTCCACATCACCTCAAAATGTCTATTTTTCATTTAAAAATAACTCTACTGCAGAAGGAATGATAGCTGGGAGATAAGGAGCAGGTTGGGGGTCTTGTCATAGCCATAATAAATACTTAGTTCTGGCAGAAATTTGGTGCGCCGCTGCAGCGTGTTGTGACGCACTACAGTGGTTGAATTTTACGAAATGGTCCGCTGTGGTGCGCTGCGACATTCTGGTTTGTATATTGATGGGCCGCTACAGCCCGCTGCAATGCCAGAGTGTCGCAAGCTTGCCCGCTGCAGCGCGCTTTAGTGCTAAAGTTTAGCAAGTTAATCCGTTGCAGCGCGCTATAACACTAAAAATTTGTAAGTTAATCCGCTGCAGCGTGCTATCGCGCCAGAGTTTTGCAAGTTGGTCCGCTGCAGCGCGCTAAAGCGCCAGAATCCCGTAAGTTTGCCCGCTGTAGCACGCTGCAGCGGATTTCTTCTAGAAATTCTTAGAAACTTTCCAGAATTGTCCAGAATTTGCTGGGTAGGCATTTTTCCTTAAAAATAGGTAGAATTTGATTAAGGAAGCAGTTTCAATTAGAAAATGAATGAAATTTTCCTTTATTTAGGATATAAATTATGGCTTTATCACACCCCCACACTTAATTTTTTGCTCATCCTCGAGTAAGCTCAAAATAATATTTTTCTATTTCTTAGGTATGAGAGTCAACAAGTAATATCAATGTGGGTTTGATTTGTAATTCAAAGCTCATGCTTAACTAAAATGACAAGAGCAATTGGCATCATATAAACTCTTCTAAGCTTGATTATAAATAGAGGTTAATAGACTAATCTTCAATTCATAAGTAGTTTTGCTTGGTGCTCAGTAATGGGGATGGTACCTTGGACTAACTGAACTAGGGAGGTAGTGAGTAATCGAGAGTTTTGTGACATATGTGCTCCTTCTTATGAATCAGAAAGATATTTAAATTTAGGAGAGATATTTTTCATCATCCTTTTTCAATTCTGTTCTTTGGGAGAGTTATTTTTTTTCATCCCTTTTTTTACTTTTTTTTTCTTTTTTATTCTTAGGGAGAGATTTTTTTCTTCATCCTAATTTCTAATCCTTATGATCATGAAGTCCTATGAGAGCCTAGCACACTCTTTTAGATTACTCACCTTAATCACTAGTGTTTATTCCAATGCCTTCCCCTATACTTAGTCCTTAGTATTGATTTAAATTTTTGGAGATTAGACTCATCCTGAAATTATTCCCTTGCTTAGATGATTTAATGGTGTCAAGGAGTTTGTCAATTTTTGTAAAGCAACCCATGATTGATAATCAATTTCTTCATTGATATTTTTGTAACTTCCATAAACTTGAAAAATTTAGAAAAATTTGTCATTTGCAAATTATAGAAAGATTTTGGGACTATAATAATCCATAATTTAATTTCTCAAAATAAAAAATAAAAACAACAAAAGAAAAACACAAAAAAATAGTAATGCAAATAAGAAAATATACAACATATCTATTCTTGGTATTCATCATCCTCCTCTTCTCCCATGTTGTAGGTGAAGTCGGATGGATAGCGAGTGTCCGAAATGGGGGCACCGATAGGTTGTCACGGTAGTACGGACGCGTCAGGTCCTCCTTGTAAGCTCCAGTCCTCGAACATTAGTCCTAGAGCTTCATGGAATTTGGACTAGAATTCGCGCTGCTAGGCGAGTTCCTTTTTGAAGAACCGCATGTCAGTTGCCAAAGTAGTGCCTAGATCAGTTTATTGCTTGTGAATCCGTAGCAACAATATTATTAGTGAGAGTATTGCTGGACGGAGCTGACTTTTCCCCTTGATCGCCCCTCCTTTTCTTGGGGGGCTTTTTCTCACTATAATGGACGTTCATATTTGAATGAGCAAGAGCAGAGTTGGGGGGAATGATGGAGTCAGAGGAGAGGATTTTTACTCCTTGGGCCTCGCATATCCTAGAGATCAAAGACCTGAAGCCTAATGCAACACAGGGTCCCTAAAGAGCCTTCTAAAGATACTCAAAAATGATGCTCAAGATACGGATCTCTCCCGGCCTGACCAATGAGCACATGAGGAGTGCCCTGGCGCGGGTCACTTCAGTCAAGTGATCTGAAGGCAAGACAAAGCTAGAAATAAAAACTAGCCATGCACTACTCGTGTCTGTCAATTCGGAATGAGGAATGCTGGCTAGGCTTTCCTCCTAGTTTGAGTTTCCATGGATGAGCTCCGTAACGAGATCTTAGGGATCAAAGCTAGATTCCAAGAGTTTTAAATAAGAACAAGCATTTACCTCCCATAACCCGTAGAATTGCTCGATTTGAGCAATCCAGAATGTTACTCCTTTACCTCTAATGAAGACTATCTGTTCGACTGCAATTATGGCATTAGCGTACACTTCCTGGACAATAGTCGGGTAGGAGGGAGATTTTTTGGTCACCATCTCCCTCCATCCCCTAAGATCGACTTGCTTGATTGGAATGGGCAAGTAATGCCCAAAACATTTTTCAGGGATTAACTTTCGCTGAGAGGTAGTGGAGAAGAAACAGTGCTCGACTTCAGCAGAGGAGAACCTCTTTTTACTGAAGGTTTTACTGAATGAGGATGCCTCGATCTCCCTCCTTGGGATAGACTTCTTTCTGGAAGACATGATGGAGGTTTGAGAAGAGAACAAAAATTTTTAAGCAAAGAAAAATAGGAGGTGCAATGAATCACCCCCCTTACCTCTTCTTAAATAGCCAAAGCAATCGAAGGCAAGAAAATTATGCTCAAGGGGACTTTCCCATGCCATAAATGTGACAGTCCAAGTGAAGAGGGGGCAGCTTTAACACCATACACCTCTTTGACTGCATGGGTAACTTAAATATATTACTTTTTTTATTGCATGGAATCCTAGGCGGTCAAAATTGCAACAGCAGAAGCAGATCACTGCACTGTGGCGATCGAGTTTCTGAAACTTTGTCGCGGCAGCACGCTATAGCGGTTTCCATTTTGCAACTAACCGCTGCAGCGTGTTGTAGCGATTGAGTTTCGTAAACTCATTTGCTGCAGTACGCGGTAGTGCCATATATATATATATATATATATATATATATATATATAAATATATATATATATATATATATATATATATATATTAACTTGGGTTGCCTCCCAAGAAGCGCTTAGTTTAACATCTTTTGCTAGACTCACTAAAGATCAGATATTGGGGTATGGAGGTTTTTCTTTCCACAACCTTAAAGCACTCAGGTGAGCACAACCCTTAAGTGTGCTTGAACTTTTGTTCTCTGTGTTTTCCCTCATGAAATCATCCCTTACAAGCTTTAACTCATGGGGGATCTTCTTTTTCCTTTTTCCCCTTCTAGTTTTTCTTCTTCTCACACCCTCCTTACTTCCCTTCTCCGAGGAAGAGTTGGAGCTATTTTTAGAATTCTTCTCTCCCAAGGTTAGATTTTCAAAAATATGGTCAATCTTCATTCTTTCTTCTTAATCTTTTTCAAGAATTTCTTAGAAACTTTTCAGAATTGTCCAAAATTTGCTGGGTAGGCATTTTTTCTGAAAAGTAGGCATAATTTGATTAAGGAAGTAGTTTCAATATGAAAATGAATGAAATTTTTCTTTATTTAGGATGTAAATTATGGATTTATCACACCCCCACACTTAATTTTTTGCTCATCCTCGAGTAAGCTCTAAATCGTATTTTTCTATTTCTTAGGTATGAGAGTCAACAAGTAATATCAATGAGGGTTTAATTTGCAATTCAAAGCTCATGCTTAACTAAAATGACAAGAACTATTGGCATCATATAAACTTTTCTAAGCTTGATTATAAATAGAGGTTAATAGACTAATCTTCAATTCATAAGTAGTTTTGCTTGGTGCTCAGTAATGGGGATGGTACCTTGGACTAACTGAACTAGGGAGGTAGTGAGTAATCGAGAGTTTTGTGATATATGTGCTCCTTCTTATGAATCACAAAAATGTTTAAATTTTAGGAGAGATATTTTTTATCATCCTTTTTCAATTCTGTTCTTTGGGAGAGATATTTTTCTTCATCCCTTTTTTTACTTTTTTTTCTTTTTCATTCTTTGGGAGAGATATTTTTCTTCATCTCAATTTCCAATCCTTGTGATCTTGAAGTCCTACGGGAGCCTAGCACACTCTTTTAGATTACTCACCTTAATCACTAGTTTTTATTCCAAAGCCTTCCCCTACACTTAGTCCTTAGCATTGATTTAAATTTTTGGAGATTAGACTCAACCTAAAATCATTCCCTTGCTTAGATGATTTAATGGTGTTAAGGAGATTGTCAATTATTGTTAAGAAACCCTTGGTTGATAATCAATTTCTTCATTGATGTTATTATAACTTCCATAAACTTAAAAAATTCAGAAAAAATTGTCATTTGCAAATTATAGAAAGATTTTGGGACTATGATAATCCATATTTTAATTCCTCAAAATAAAAAATAAAAACAACAAAAGAAAAATACAAAAAAAATAGCAATGTAAATAAGAAAATATACAACCTATCTGTTCTTGGTCTTCATCATCCTCCTCTTCTCCCATGTCGTAGGCGAAGTCGCATGGATAGCAAGTGTCCGGAATGGGGGCACCGACAGGCGGTCGCAGCAGTACGGACGCATCCGGTCCTCCTTGCAAGCTCCAGTCCTCGAACATTAGTCCTAGAGCTTCATAGAATTCGGATTGGAATTTGCGCTATTGATGAGTTCCTTTTTAAAAAACTGCATGTCAGTTGCCAAAGCAGTCCCTAGATCAATTTATTTCTTGTGAATCCATAGCAACAGCTTATCGGTGAGAGTATGGCTGGACGGAGCTGACGTTTCCCCTTAATTGCCCCTCCTTTTCTTGGATGGCTTTCGCTCACTAGAATGGACGTTCAGATTTGAATGAGCAAGAGTGGCGCTGGGGGAATGACGGAGTTGGAGGAGAGTATTTCTACCCCTTGGGCCTCGCATATCTCAAAGATCAAAGACCCAAAGGCTAATGCAGCACAAGATCCCTAGAGAGCCTTCCAGAGCTGCTCAAAAATGATGCTCGAGATACGGATCTCTTTCGGCCTGACCAATGAGCACATGAGGCGCGCTCTAGCGTGAGCCACTTCAGTCATGCGACCCGAAGGCATGAGAAAGCTATAAATGAAAGCTAGCCATGCACTACTCGTGTCCATCAATTCGGAATGAGGAATGCTGGCTAGGCTTCCCTCCCAGTTTGAGTTTTCACGGATGAGCTCCGTAACGAGATCATAGGGATCAAAGCGAGATTCTAAGAGTTCTAAGTAAGAACAAGCATTTACCTACCCTAACCCATAGAATTGCTCGGCTTGAGCAATTCCGAAGGTTGCTCCTTTACCTCTAACAAAGACCGTCTGTCCGGCCGCATTTATGGCATTAGCGTACACTTACTGGACAAGAGTTGGGTAGGAGGGAGATTTTTTGATCACCATCTCTGTAGCAACCCTAGGTTGTTACTATGCTAAAGTATAGCCTAAGTAGTCATTATTTTTTATTCCATTTTTTTTAGAATATCAAATGAAATATATCCTAAAAATTTGAAGTCCAAAGGACTTCTCTAAGTCTAAAATGATATTTTGATTAGTCTAGATGCCCTAGCTTAGACCTAAAATATTTTGATCTCATAATTAAAATCTGATAGAATTTTGGAATTCCTCACCTCCAAATTAGCTAGGGGTGAAAGTTTGGTGCAATTTGGAAATCATTTAGACCATAATTCACATTTAATTAAAATGGTTTAATTACACTCTAGGGCTCCTAACAAATTTAAATTACACATATACCTTCTAACGGTCGGGATCCACTGTTGGGACCGCGGAGGATCCACTGTGAGACCCCGACCACGGTTCAGCAATTGTGGAGCATGGATGGCATTGCATGAATCTTGGCGCTTTGATCTAGCGGCCCTGATTCCACGTCTAAATATAGCTGATTTACCGTCGGATCTTTTCCAAGGATCGAATGGTCGCAATCCCTTCTATGTTCGTTCGTTGATCGTGCTAGGATCAGACCGTCCGCTTCTAACCAATGCATAATCGGACGATCCCGGGGCCATCACCCACTGTGGATCATCGTCCCCGAATTTCCCGAAGGATCCCGACAGCCTTTGCTGTCAATGCTGGCGTGGCAGTACGGGGATCCTTCCTGCTCCTGACTACCACTCAAACTCTATCGGCTCAGCACCTCCATCTTCCAGGTCTACCCCAGCCTGTCCCCAGCCCAAGCTTGGGCTTGCCATTAGGCTTTCCCAAGCTTCCATCTGTTCCCTCAGGCTATAAATAGCCTGGGATTTTTTACCTGGAGGCTCCCTTTGCCAATTGCAACTCTCTTGTCGCTTGAATTGCCCCCAATTTTCCTTAGAGCTCCTCTGCAACCTGTCGGCGATCCAGCTCCAATCACAGCCCAGTCTGAGGGTTAAGATTGGTGTTCAAGCTCCCTATAGCTTTGATTGGGTCGGTGGAACTTGTCTGCATCAGCTACAGCTTCTTGATTGATCTCTGTCTTCCTCAGTCAGCAAATCCAGCTCTCCTTCTTGTCCAAGTACCCCTTCTACCTTGGACCGAGTCGAATGGGCTTGGCTCCTCCTTCCAATGCCTTCTGCTTGTACTCATAGTCTAGGCGATTGCAATGCACTAGGTTAGGGGCTCTGGGTCAGCCAGATCGATCGTATCGATCGATTGGACATCATCGCATCAGCAGCCGAGCACTCGAGTAAGGCCCCACGCTTCCAGTGGTCCTCAGGACAAAGCTAGATTTGGGTTTGGGTGTGCCTTGTCTCCCTGAAGGTGTAGCTGATGAGCCCCGAGCCTAGCAAGCCCTCTATCAGGAGAATCAATCCCCCAAAGTATCGGTCGAGGGAGGTTTTTAGCCTAGTAGCTCCCCGGAGTTCCAATCATCCCGGATGGGGGTTTTGGGTTCTATCGGTGCATCTTGATATGCTGATGGGACCCCGATCGATTGGGGGCTATGAGGTGGTCAGGGAGATGAGAATATGTTACCTTAATCGGCTGGTTCTCGGGATGGCGTCGGGAGGAAGACGATGCATAGTGCTGGTCGGGTCGACTCGTGACCCGCACTGTGCGATAGTGCCGGGCCATCGTGTCAAAGCCGACCCGCGCAAACCTCAAAGCTTTTATGAGTGACCCTTCCTCTTCCTTGATTTAATTCCAATCCCTTTTAATATTTTTATCTGTTTAAACTGTTGGGATTCAGCAGGGATTCAATATATCAATTTTCAAGAGGCTGGGCGAGACCAAAGGTCATATTTTTGTGGCTTCCCCATGCCTCTTAATTGTTATTTTCTAGAAAATTTTGGGTCGTTCGCTGCAGCACGCTATGGCAGTGATGCGTCGTTTACTGTTCCGCTATGGCGTGCTGTGGCAATGACGTTTCAATTACTCCACTGTGGTGCGCTGTGGCAGCAGTGCTCCAAACGCTTTTCCTGCATATAAGTTGGTGTCTTTTTCGTTTAGTCGCTACAGCGTACGTTGAGGAGTGTTGCGGCGTGCTATAGCAGACGACTTGCAGTTTTTAATATTCAATTAGTTTAACTATAATTTTATAAAATAAAAATTTACCAGCTGCAACGTGCTGTAACGGACGACTTGCAGGATCACTGTTCAATTACTTGTTTATAAAGTTTAAATAATCATCGAGAAATGATGCTGGAGCGCCGACGGCGCGCTGTGGCGTGCAACTTGCGATTTCACTATTCAATTATTTGTTTATAAGTTTCAATAATTAACGAGAAATGATGCTGTAGCGCGTTGCGGCACGCCGTGGTGCGCTGCGTCGTGCAACTTGCAATTTCACTGTTCAATTACTCGTTTATAAGGTTTTTATTTATTCTTATCAATATGATGCTGTGGCGCGCTATGACGAGCCATGGCACGCTACGGCAGTCATGCTCCAGGTCTGCAGTTGTACTTCCAGGTCAGGCGATTTTAAGGGGACGTTATGGCGCGCTGGAGCAAGCTACAGGTTTTTGTCCAGGATTTGGTAAATTAGCCTTCGCAATTTGTTTTTTTTATTTTTCTGAAAAGGTATCAATTTATACTCAAAGTATAGGGAAACATATAGTGATATGAATATTTAAGCACTATATTTTTACTATAAATTCTGGCTATATCATTATACTTATAAATTATTTTGTCATCTCATAGAACAAAATAATGCTACTATTTTCAAAATCTCAATTACTACTATTACTTACAATTAATTTGAGATCAATATCTCAAAATTAATTACAAGCTCAATTAGCTCCAATTATTATATTGATTATTAAAATTAGATAACTTTGGATATCACTTAGTTGCAATTATTAAATTTTTCATGAATGCTTGCTTAGCTTTGAGCATTATCCATTCAAATCATTCATATAAGATATTGTGCATGAATAAAACTTTCACATTTAAAACTATAGGGGCTGTTAATGGATGTAACCAAGGGCAGACTAAATTGAAGAAATAAGGAGATCTCATATTCTCAGAGGGTGAATATGAGTGTATGTTATATTTGAACCCCCACTTTCCTTTACCAATTAGGCAGACGTGCTTAACTCCTTGCTTCATTCTGTAAATCCCTGTAAAATATATATTTTTCATAAAAATAACTTTAATTAAATAATATATGAGATCCTTTACAATCTTATTAATTGTGAAGACTCATCATAACTTTTTAGCTATGTTTCCTTACACAGTCCTGGGCTATGTGTATCTTAAACCAAAAGTCTAAGATCTTTCTTCAATTACTATGCTTTATACTTTCCATGTTAGTATTATATTTTACTTGTTTATAGTTCCTTTACAATTTTCCATAATTTTATTTAAATGCTTCACTGTTTACTTTTCTTACTTGGCATAATTTCATTGAACATATGCATGTTTTATTTTATTTACTTTTATATGCACATTTTAGTATTTTTCTAGCCTATTTAGGATGCTATTATCTTTATTTTACTTGCAGGCTAGATTGTCAAATTATGTGAGTATTCTTACTCACTTTACTTTTTTCATATTTTTCCATACTTTCTTTTCCACATTTGTATGCTTTTATTTTTGCACCATTGCTTACACTTATATTGTAATTAGTGGTGATAACCAAAATGAATAATAAAATATTTAGCATAATCTTAAATTATATTTAGACTGTTTAATCTATCCATATTTTTTCTTTATTAGCTTTGCCCTATCATATTTAAATATCAAAATATGATAGATTATATACACTTGGAGGCTAGTGGAGCTGGACCATACGCTTAAAGAAATATAATTTCTCCCGCTTAATTATTAAAATTCTTGCTTTATATTAAAAGTGAGAGAGAGATTTTTATTTATTTACGTTCGAATGTTTATTTATGGCTTGTAATAATTAAAGTGTTTTGCTTTGTATTTACTATGCTTGTGTTATAATTTAAACTCCTTACTTAAATGCTTGATTTAGGATGAATGAATATATAATGAATATATATATATATATATATATATATATATATATATATATGAATGGATTCTTAAATAAAAATGTAGTTGTATACTTATTTAGAACTTAGTTACATATCTATCTAGAACTTAGCTGTTAGTTTCTTATTTTTAAATATTATAAATAATGTAGGATGTGTATACCCTAGGATAAAAAATTGCTTCATATGCTTTTCTCACTTCAAATTATTAGAATTGAAAATAAGCAATCCCATATAATGAATTGACTTAATATTAGTTTTAGGTTGTTAATCTTCTAATTATTCTTCCAATTAAATGGAAGATTTGTATGTTGATGTCTATGTGTTCCTTTTTAGCAAATACAATATAAGTCTTGTCGAAATTTATTAGAATTGGAAAAAGCAATCCTATGTAACGGATTGACTTAATATTAGTTTTTAGTTGTTGAATTCCTTCTATTATAGGATGTTTAGGAAAGATCTTAAGATTGAATTGATTTATACATATATCTCATAATGTACACTCTTTTTTTATGAGCATATCATTATCATCTCCACATTAGCAAATGTAATTTCTTTATGCACATATATTCTTAATTCATATTCATCATATGTACCTCATACATCTTTCCATTTCTTTCCATGTATTCTCCCATCTTAACTTACGACCCTCATCTAAATTCTTAGCCAAGCACAACATCTAATGATTTGGGTTAGCTTTCTTATAATTCAGTATTAGGTGTTATGGTGACGTATCAATGTTGAGTTTAATTAGTACTCAATATTGGGGTTGTCACACCTAACTTTTGTCGTTAAGCCTATCACAAATCTGGGATGAGATCTCAAGTAATTGAGGAACCGCAATATTCCAATGCTTCAAGTCCATTGACTGAATCATTTAGCTGAAGAAGCCATGTTGGAAAAAGAAAATGATATGCAGAAATATTTTCTAGAGTTCTTTTCTTAATCAAATATTTTGTATTCTTTTATTTTTATTTCTGTTCATTTTTCATATTCAATTTGTTAGGGCATCAAGGACAACACCTATTTTAAGAGGGGGAGTATATAATAATTCTAATATTGTTACTCATTATTGAGTAACCCAATTAGCTCCATTTCACTTTCATTGCACTTATAATTGTATTAGGAGCCTACACCTAAAATTTAGTGTGATTTGGAGATCATTTGCAATCGATGAATATTTTTAATTATTTTAATTAATCGAAAAATACTTAAGTTAAATTGACCTCAGAATCAAAATTAGTGTTTGCTATTGCACTCCCCACCCCCAAATTAGCTAGGGGTGGTATTTTAGAAATATTTGTAAGTCGCTGAATTTTTTCCAAATATTTTAATATATTTAAATGCTCAGAAAATTAAAATAATTAAATTGATCTCCGACTAAAAATCGATTGTGTTTTTGAGTTCCTCACTGTCAATTTAGCTAATGGTGAATTTTTGAGAATTTTGAAGTTCATTTTTATTTTGATTAAATAAAATATTATAATTTAATTAATTAAATAAAGTGTTTAATTAATATATATATATATATATATATATATATTTAAAATATTCAGCAATTAATCGTTTTACCGAACTGTGGAGATTAGGTGTGGGGAGCCGAACACGAAACAACCGCGCAAACGAATCCTGGCCGTTGCACCTGTTTTAGGTTAGATCTAACAGCGCAGAACTGTTCAGATCGATCTAACTGTCGAATCAATATCCTGATCCCACGACCACGATTGATCGATTGTATGTCTTCGATCGTGCGCCTGCGCCGAGCGCAGGCCACATCACGACTGTAGCTAGCCTGCCTCCCAGCTGTCCTCCATGCCTTTTTAATCCCCTCAGTTGCTTTCTCTTCGGCTGTTGAAGCCTTGGTCACAGTTGGGAGCTCTGTGATAGTCTGTTAGCGTCAGGATTCCAAATCCTAGTCGAGCTTAGTCAGAACCAGGTACGCCGATTTTCCCTTATCTTAGATGCTTGTTTATTTGATTGAGATTTCGATTGTTCATTTCTGAACAATCTTAATGTGTCGCAGAGCTCCAATCAAGCTACTTCGAGCTTGATTGGAGTTCGATTGCTTGTGATCTACAACAACCTACAGTAGTTAACCCAAGCCGATGGGCAGCGACCAAGGGCTTCACTTTACGACGATTGTAGGCGTCGACGTTAGCCAATGGGCCCGACACATTAGCCGTGATGTGGGCTTCACATCGATGTGCGGGCTGACCCGTGAGGAGCTCGTGATCGGCCGGGGAGCGAAGCCCTAGCTCGGCCCATCGTGTTCATGTCGGGATGAAGGTGCCGACTTTGGGCTGGCTCAGGTCACGCTCAACCCGAGAGATAACACGTTACACATAGAAATCTACTATGAACAACATGATTACAGAGTTACTTAGAGCTTCACCTTCACATAAACAAGAAGTATATACCGGATATACAGCCTCCCAATCAACTTTTCCTACTTCAGGAATTTCCAACTCTCACTCTAAGTTGAAGAAGACTAACAATAACCACGACCTGATTTAGGGTTAATTTCTTATTTTTCACATTAATCTAAATAGTTTTCACATCCCAATATAAATTTATTTATGTCTTTGGTTTCTTGCATTTGCATTTCAAAATCCAAGTATGTATTTGTGTATGAGCAAGCATAAAATTTATGATTAATAGCTATAAGTATAATCTCAATTTAGTATAAGAACCAATATATATATATTGTGTTATAGTAATTGAATGTAAGAAAAAATTTATTATATTCATACTAAATTTTTTTCATTTTAATGTCTAGTTTGCAAACACATTTAACTCCTTTATTAACACATCAATTAAATTATCATTCATTTAATTAACACCACTATATTTCATTGTTCATATATGTGAAATTGTGAGATTGCATGTAAGCATTTTGAAGTTTTTGTGTAGTATAAATTAGCAATAATTAAAAGCTTTTAGCATATAGTATAAAAAAAGTGAAGCCTAAGCTCAAGTATGTTATTTTTCTTAATATCCAAATAATTTATTTAATTTATTAGGACTTATTTTTGATTAAATTTACTAAGAGGTTATTTAGCTCTATAACTTCGCTTAAGTTAGATAAATTTTGTTGATAAATTTATGCTACAAAATAACTTAAATCGTTTTATTATAGGATATTTTGTAGATATGATAAAATTATTAATTTTAGATTTTAACTATTTTTTAAGAATGCAATCAATGAATTAATACACAAATTAATATTTTATATATACTAAAGTAATACAAATAAACATTAATATGAATAGATACAAAAATGTAATTAAATTAAATAATATAATAATTAACACATTTAAATTATTATTATTATTTAATAATATTTAGTTACATTTAATTATAATTAATTATGTACTTGATTATTAAGGCAATTAACAATATTTTTACTTTGAGTAATGCATGTAATTAAATTCAGCATCATTAATTATAACTAATTATTATATTATTTAAAATAAATTACTATAAGTTAAACTCTGTAATTTAAATAATTTTATTTTTCTTATTAAATATGTGTATTTTCACCTTAAAAATAATGAACTTACAAATTAAACAAATAATTTTGGAAAAAATATTATGCTTATATAAGAATATAAATAAAAATATATTCAGAAATAATAAAATTTTTTATTTTTTATTTTGACATATAAATCTCATAAAAAAAATAAAATAAAATAATAATATGTATTCTACAAAAAAAAATTAACCGAACAAACACTTAGTTAAGCCCCAACGAAATTCTACATGCTAGCCCGTGAATGCATTGCTCTGCTAATAAAGTATATTATATTACCGTAGTAGCTAAAGACGAAGTTTGGATGGGAATGGGGAAGCGACAGCGGACAATCGCTTCCACCGCTTCAATTGTAGTATCGTCTCTTATAAACAGCTTGGATGATGGGTGCCTAATGCATATCTTCAGCTTCTTAAATCCCATCCCAGGTTTGCATTTCATTGCTCTTTTTCTGAATTTCTTTGGCCAGCTCAGAACCCTAAATTGGCATCCTTTCTGCAATAACATGATTTTAACCATTATTTTCATCTATAAGCTTTATTTTCTTATTCATTTTTTTCTTGTTGAATACTTGGTTGTTTCATATAAGTTGGGATTGCCACAAATTCTTGTTTGCATATCATTGGACTATGATCTGAACAGAAATGAACTATTGTTAAAAGCTGGAATTTTTGTAAATCATGTGATTATTAACTGGAGAAAAGGTGAAATTATGTATTCTTAAATTTCGCAGATTAATTAGCTATTCTTCACAAATCTGCTAAGCATTTTATTTTTTTCATGTTGTGCATTTGGCCAACTGGTGTGGTTGACGGAAGATGGACTTTTGCTTTGAATGAATATTGCTGCTCTGCAAATTTTGCTATAGTTTATTTTTACTTTCTAGGAAGCATGTGCTGCAACAAATAAAACAGCACAAGTCCCAGCCTTAATCCCCCTAAATGTGGTCGACTATATCCTTTGTTTCTAGTGTGCTCTATTAAATAAAAATTTCACCCCAAGTTCTAAGTATTTAAAGCCATTCCAATTACTTCATTACCAATTAATTTTGGTCTTCCTCTTTTAATCTCGCAAAAGTGTTTTGGCTATACTCTCCCAATCAGAGCATCCAATGGTCAATACAACTCTCTTTATGTTTATGCTTATCTGAAGTTACTCTAATCTTGCCATACATGCATTTATTTCTTGCACATATACCCACTAAGCTTCCTTAGCATCCCCATATCCCAAACACTTAATTATATAATTATGCTTTTGTTTTGAAATACAATATTCTATTCCATATAACATTATTTGTCTAACAATTGTTCAATAAATCATTTTTTTGCACAACACTTTATAAGTGCTTCTCCACTTTTTATACTTGGATCCTGTTAATTTCATCACCATTTATTTTACCATTATTTTGTATGATATTATCAAGATTTTTGAATTGCTTACTTGTATCGACCAAATATCGTTACTTTTCAAATTAGGTCAAAACCCGCTTCAGACATCAGGACCCCGAAGAATTTCAAATTAGGGCAAACAAAATTTTCATTAGATAGAAATAATTTTTAGATCAAAGTGCCCTAGTTTGGGAGAATTCGGATAACAAAAACTTCAGTTTTATTTTTTTGAATTATTTAAATTCAATAAATTGAGAAAATTAAATAGTGTCCGAATTCATCGATTTTTGAGTCATTGTGTTAAGTATATTATTTAAAGGCTGCTCAAAAAGTTTCATCAATTTTTGAGTGCCGGCTTGACTTCAATTAATTTTTGAAGTTTCAAACTTCAGAAATTAATTAAAAATAGAATATTTGTCTGAATCAAAATTTTTTGGCGCGAGGGTGTTTGCTACATCATAACACACCTTGGTGTCAAGTTTCGTTATTTTGGACGCCAAATGGCGGAAAAATGCAAAAAATTTACTTTTAAATAATTATTTTAATGTTTCCTTAAGAAATTTTTCCCTCCCTCTCTATTTCCTGCGATCCCACCCCCTCCCCCCGCCTGCAATCGAGCAAGGCAGGGCTCTGTCGCTCGACAGAGCCCATACACGCGGAAGCTTCTGCGCCAAAAGCATGGCGCAGGTTGTCGGCACCCCCTCACCCTCCCCCTCTCCCCCTCTCTTCTCTATAAAACCCCCATCAGCCCTCTCCCTTCCTCCCCCAAACCAACAACCATCTCCTCCCCCTCACAGCAGTCCAGCCAGCCCTCCCTTCCCCTGCCAGCAGCCAGCCTCCCTGCCGGCCTCAGCCTCTCCTCCCTCAGCCCTTCCCCTCCCCTCCTTCTCCCAAAGAGCCCTCCTCCCTCTCCCAACAGCCCGGCCAGCCGCTTGCTAGCCTCCGACCGCTGCCCCTCTTCCCCGGCTACCCTATCTCGACCACCACGTTTGGCCTCCCTCCGTTATCCGACAATACCATCTTAGGTAAGTGGAGAAGAAAAAAGAGGAATAAATGAGAAGAAATTTTGCTATTTTTATTTATTTTTCTTATTATACTTAATATTCATTATTATGAAAATATTAGTTATTCACATTATTAATTAATAATGAGAATAATACAAATGTTATTAAATGATTATTACTTCCATTCGATTATTTTCAATTAAGGCATTTTAATTCTGACATTTTACTATTATTATTATTATTATTACTTTCTGCAATTTATACAGACATTTTCATTCTATCTTTTCTTTCGTACATTATTATTATCAATAAAATGATAATAATAATACTATTATAAATAATTATTGCCATAAAAATACGAACTTTTATCAAATTGAGAAAATAAAAGAGAAACATAATAGAAATGAATATAATAATATTGGCTAAAAAGGCTAATTAAAATGTCAAAAACCTAATTGCAGATTGAGCGAACTATCACTCATCCGAACTTAAAGAACAAGGTACCAGATGTCTTTCATTACTCTTGTTTAATATGCTTTTTCCGCTTAGCATCGCACAAATTGACAAAAAAATGCTTTTAAAAGTCACATAAAATGATATATGAATAAGTTTGATAAGTGAGTAGCAATGATTCCATGTTGATATATTTTTAGTCTGATCAGACAACTGCTAGGATGGGATTGTCTGACATCAGGAGTTATAAGGAGTCTATACTGATAAGCCTTTGAGGGGGCAGGTATAGAGGGAAGTTGGGATATGCAACACAAAATGAACTCCCATTTTTCTCGATTTTCTACTTGCCCAACAAAATCATATTTTGCCTTAGATATCAAGCGCCAAAATTCTATATTTATATTTGTGACTGTAATTACTTTTATGCTAAAGTTTCAGTGCAACTGAAATAGGTTTGTAGGGATAATTTTATGTAGTTTTATTTTCTGTCAAATTATTGATTATTTTGCTTATTATTTAATATTTGTAAAGATGACATCTATCAGTACTTAGCTTCACAATTAACTGGTATTCAAATTTCGACATTTTTGAAACGTGCCCAGATCAGGAGTTCGTCCTAGAAGAAAGGTGCTAAGAACCAAGCAATGCTGATACTGCTTCCTGCTGAATTGTTGCTCTTTTTGTATCTTTTTAAAAGTTTGTAATTTTTGTTTTATTTTAATATTTGTAATCAAGATTTATGAACTAATAAATAAATGAGTTATGTTTGATGTCTACATATTTGTCTTTTAAATCACTCAATATGATTCAACGACTAGAGGACTTGTTGTTATTCCCCACAATCGGTGCTGGATTAGCCCCCGCCGATCCGACACCGAGTCCTCACATTACTCTTCTTTATATTATAACTTTAATTATGATTAAACTTGTTCTCCATGGACTTCATTTGGATTTGCTATGATTAAATCCTTTTATATTATTTGATAACTTTCTAGTGCTTAGGTTTTATTTTAACCCCATCTTTAGTATTTTCAATAAAAATTATACCATGTGCAAACAACATGCTCCTAGCACCTCTTAACATTTATAATAGATGCAAGAGATATGAAGGTTTTAGAGTTGATGTTTGTTGTATTTCATTTGAAACTTAAAAATCATTTGACAAACTACCTTGCATTCAGCCACATATAATTGCATAATTATATATGTCAGTAATATAACTTTGTGGTGTAAATAACACAAATCTCCATATTTTTCAATACTCTCAAAAGTACTGCTCTTAGATCTTGTCATATGCCTTTTCTATTTAATATGTTGAGACAGCCTAAAGGAGGGGTGAATCAGGTGGTTTATGAATTTTGCTAATATAAATTGGTTTTGAGATACTCAGATAATTTCTGGAAAAAGAGATGAGATTAAAATAAAAATTATATATACAAAAAAAAAGGAGTAAGAATATCATATGAACACAAAACTATTGTTAAGCTGTTCAGATTACGAATTGAACTTATGTCCACTCTTGAGAGAACTTTTTTTTTCTCGGAGAATACTAGCTCACTACCTCCAAAGCTCACTTCGTGGTGGAAAAGCCGAACACTACTTGTTGAATTCCTCTTGATGGTGGAAAAGCTAGGTCTTTTTGTGCAACGTATAAATTAGGCTTGGAAGTAGAGAAAGCTCTTAATATCATATTGATTTCTTGGAGTAAAATATCCAAGCTCATACAAAGGTCCCTTTGTACTTGAAATTTTTAAAAAGTTGAAGCCTTAGAGAGAGAAAAGCTTATGATAAGATGTTTCAAACCTAGGATACCATTTTTTTTTTATTTCTTGAACGTTCAAATGGCTTACTACTTATATGAAAACATAGTGATATTTAGAGGAATTTGAAGAAAGCTATGTATGATCAAAGTTCTTTGAGTTTTGCATTTGATAAAGATGTTATGCTACTTGTAATGGTTGAGCATAGCCTATGGCTCTATATCACCCCCAAAGAAATGCTGTGCAATTAAATCAAATCTTAATTGATCTAGATCTCTAAATAAATTATGAGTGTGAAGACACTAAGATGGATTGGTTTGGATATCTATTCCTTGACAAAGGCTCATTTTATATATAAAGCTTCAATGAGGAAGGACATGACACGCTAGGATCCATTATTCTGCTGTTAAAGCTCAGTGCCCTTTATAGGGAGGCTAAGTTCCATGTGATTAATGTTGATGCCTTGTTCAAAACGCTATTGGAAAGGTCATGGTTGTATGAGTAAGGCATGATTCCATCTACCCTTTAGCAATATATGAAGTACTACAAGAATTCGAAGATACATTGGATCAATCCTTATTCACAACCATTTGCTATATACAAGATGATTTTATATGATGATACAAATCATTATATTTGTAAAGATTCAAAGATGATACTCAATGAGCGAAGCAAAAGATTCAACTGATTAAGGCACAGGCAGGATTCTAATGATCAAAGATCAAAGATCAATAGCTTTCAGAGAAATATATTCAATAAAAAGCACCTATGCAAAAGAAAATAATTTCATACTTAGGAAGTGATATTGAAGATGAGGATAAAGAATTTCTTGTACAACCTAAGGGCGCTTCAGTTGCTGAGGTTAAGGATGAAGTTAGCTTCCAATTTTTAAACTAAAAGATGAGCAAACCTTTATTTCCTTAATAAGAGCTGCGGAGTTCCAAACTTCCAAAAGTGAGATAAGGATGACACTAATGCCGTTAACTCATATCATGACATTAATTTCCTTGCAGACCACTCATTTTTGAGAAGTTAAACATATATATTTACCTTCTTGAAGAAACTGTAACTAATGAGAAATCATATTTTATAAGTCACCTATGTAGCGAAATATAGACCAGAGTGGGAACATGGCACAAATGATGATGAAATCTCATTGATAATGCCAAGATACTTTTCGTCAGCCTTAAAAGGATAATTATGAAGCGTATCCCCATGTGGCAAAGTTTAAGATGAGCTTGCCATTTTAGGGAGCTATAGAGTTTAGGCAATGCTCAACAGCTAATCTAAATGGCAAAAACACCATTTAGGGTCTTGGTTATGATTAGTTTATTGGCTCATCCATAGAGTTTTGCTTTATGATCCCAATGGGCAAAGCTAACTTATTTTCAAATGAAGATGATTTTAGGGAGCTAAAAATAAATGTAAACAGTACCTTGAAGAAACATGAATATGATGGCCAAGGTATAATAGGCTTACTTCAAGAAATTAGTTTGGGCACCTATGAAAAGCCAAGATCAACCTTTATTAGTATGCTACTCTCACTAGAAAAGGTTGAAGAGTAAAGGTCTTCCTTAAAGAATTCAAAGATTGTTTTTCTTGGGACTATCGAGATACCAGGATTGTCTCTTGAGGTTTTATTCATAATTATCCAGCAATTTGGAAGTAATGCCTGCAAAGCAACCATCAAGGTGTACAAGGTTTGAAATAAAAGAATGTCATTTAAAAAAAACAAAAGCACTCATTGAAGCTGTCTTCATCTAGGAGGAAAAATATGCCAACTAATTTTAAGTAAGATCTTATTAAGAAAGAATTGATGTATCTATATCTACATTCACTTCTAGGATTAAATAAAGTATGCCCTAAATATGAGATTGCATTATTGAACCCAGAACTCAAGTTTGTTAGTGCATCAATCTATGAATTGTTCTCCTTTATGGATGGATCATTTAGGTTTATCCAAGTAAAAATGGAACACGAGGACAAGAAGCACACATCCTTATGAACTTCCATCAGGATAAATTGCTATAAGGTGATATTGTTTAATCTGAAAAATGTCGGAGCCATCTATCAGTATGCCATGAATTATATCTTTGATGATTTTATACACGTGTGGAATGCTATGTTGCTGATTTAGTGGTGTATAATAAAGCTCGTGATGACTGTGCTAACAGCCTTAAGGTTGTGTTTGAAAGAATTTAAAAATTTAATCTTAAGATGAAACTATTGAAATGTACCTCCAGAGTTTTATCTAAAAAATTTTTGGGGTTTATAGTGCGCCACAAAGGGATCAATATTGACCTTTCTAAAATAATAGCGGCCATTGTAATGTCTCGCCCAAAACGCTGAAGCAGCTATGCTCCCTGCAAGGTAGGTAATAATATAAATTGATGTTTATTTCCCTTCTCTTATGAATATGTCAACTCTTTTTTGAATTAGTGTAGAATGCTTCGTTTATGTGGGACGGCGTGCAGGGAAGTTTTTGACAACATAAAATTGTATTTGCTGCATCCTTCAACATTGACAATGCCAATCTTTGGGAAACTTTTGACCTTTTACGCATCTTTCATAGATGTACTGTTGGGGGCACTACTCGTATGAAATACTAAAGAAGAGAATGAAAACACCCTATAATACATCAATCAATGATTGGTCGGTGCATAGATTAGATGCTCTTTAATCAATGAATATGCATGGCTCTAGTTTTTGCAGTGCAGAAGTTTCTCCATTATATACTAGCATATAGCATAGTATTGATATCAAGGGTCAATATATTAAACTTTTTGATGAGAAGGCCAACATTAGTAGGATGCCTAGCTTGGTTCGTATTATTGTCACAATTGACAACATACATGTCGTAGAAGGGGCATTAAAAGGGTAAGTAGTAAACAATTTTTTTTTTTCAAGATTAAGAAGGAAAAGACAATAGCTAAACAAAATTATGAAAGGGAAGAAAATATCATATGCTACCTCAATAATATTTTTCAAGATAAAGGAGTTTTACATCTACATCTTGCATTGAAACACAAACAATTCAATATTTGAATAAAAATATAAGCATTTGCAAATGTTTCAGGAGCCCTTTTTTAGTCTAAGGCATCAATTACTTTTTGGAGTGAATGCATTCTCATAACAATTTTTTTTAATTAATAGAATACTTTCAATTGCTTTCAACAAGTCACCTTTTAAGCTTCCTTTCAAAACTTCTTTTGATTTTTCTCATTAAAAGGTTTTGAGTCTCTTCCCTTTATCTCTACACTTAATGCTCATTATGCGAAATTTGAACTCTGAGCAAGCATGTGTTTTTGTGGGATGCTTGTCATATATAAAAGGTTACAAACTCTTAAGATTTGAATGCTTAACAATTTGATTTCTAGAGATGTTTTTATGAAGGAATATTCTTTTTCCACAAATATAACAATACAAAGAATATCATTGATTTTTCCGAACCTAATATTACCAAAACTTCCACTTGAAATGCCAAGCCAATTCTTTTCATCCACCTCCACTTCCACCTCCAATGTAAACCTTGATCCAACCACTGTCTCCACCAGCTCTCCACAAAATCCTACATCACTTTAAAGTGCTAATAATATCTTTCCATGTCGAACTACTTGTCATTTGACTCCTTATTTTACTCAGACAAATTTTTGTATTTGCCATATCCTCCTAACCTGGACTTCAGCTTTATCATGTTGTTTCACTACCTCCTTGGCAGGATGCCATGAAAATTGAGTTACAGGCTATGGAGGACAATTACACATAGTCTATGGCCCCTCTACTCATTTGAAAACATTCAACTGACTATAAATGGGTATATAAAATCAATATAAGTCGATAGATTAATTTAACAATATAAAGCTCATTTAGTTGTTGAATGCTATTAATAGCAAGAAGGCATTGATTTTCTTGACATCTTACATGTTGCAAAATTGGTTATAGTGAAGGTATTATTGATAGTAACTTCCGATACAACTTGTGTTTGATTCAATTAAATGTGAATAATGCTTTTTCTTACATGATGTTCTCAATGAAGAAAGAAGTATACATGGATATGCCTATGGTGTTCTCAATGAAGAGAGAAGTATACATGGATATGCCTATGGTGTTCTCAATGGAGAAGTCTACATGGATATGCTTCCTGGTCATCAAAGATAGGGGGAGCACTCATCATTTCAAATTTTAGTATGCAAACATTGTAAATCAAAATATGGTTTGAAACTAGCCTCTAAACTTCTCAAAAATTTTAAATACTCTGATTTAATATGTTTTATACAGTCGAGGTCTGATTACACTCTCTTCATTTTAGTCTCAGGGTCTTCTTTTATAGGATTCTTGGTATATGTTGATATTATAATCACTTGCCCATCTTGCCACTATTGACTTTTTGAAGATTTTCTTGCATAATCAATTTTAACTGAAAGATCTAAGAGCGTTGAAATATTTCTTGGACATTGAGGTTGCTAGTTCATCTATTGATAATGTTCTTTCCCAGCAACATTATAGTATTCTGCACTTTGAAGATACAGGTTTCTTGGCATCCAAACCTACCATGCTTATGGAACCAAAACTGACTTATTTGCAATAGAAGGGGAATTATTTCTTAAGCCATCTCTAAATCGCCATCTTGTTGGAAGACTATTATATCTCTCTCTTTTCAGACCAAACAAAAAATTTGTTGTCAACTAATTCAGAAAATATGCTTCAGCCAAGTGTGCCTCATTTACAAGCTACGCATCATTTTTATGATCTTTAAAATCAGCTCTCGGCCAAGGCTTTATGTTTCATGTATTTTTTATCAGACGTATTAGATGCTTATTGTGCCACCTGTATTGACTCCAGACAGCCACAGTCTATTTTGTTTATTTCTTTGAGGTTTGCTTGTTTTGTGCAAAAAAAGAACATAATTTCCCATTCTTCTACTGAAGCTGAATATTGAGCTGTAGCTGTTATCATGAGTGAAACTTGTTGGAAACAACTATTGTGAGATTTTGGATTTGTAATCACTGTGCTGTCCTTTTTTTTCTATGACTGTCAAGCAATAATGCATATTGCATCTAATTCGATTTTTCATGCGCAAACAAAACATATTGAAGTGGATTGTCATTTTGTAAGAGTCAAAATTACATAATGTGATCTTCGATAGTGTGCCAATTCAGTCTAGTCGTCAGTTTGCGGATATATTCACCAAAGCACTCTCCGCTATCATCTTATTTCTGCTCTTACCCAATATGGTGTTATGAATATTAGCATTCCATTTTTGGGGGAGTTTTAGAGTTAACAATCAGTAGATAGTTTGCTGATTGTTGTATTAAAAGCTGCTTAGTTGGGATAGGTTATTTGTCGTTGAAGTTTGCTGTAATTAGTTATTGGTGAGTTGGCAGTCAAACCTGCTTAGCTGGCAGATTGACGGCCCACTTGGCAGCAAACAATCCACCTGCATAAATAGCTCTGTATGTATTTAATTTTAGTAATTTTTATTTTTCCCATTTACATATTTTTTACTGCTTTCCTTTATCACATCAATCACGACCTCTATCTAAGGACTACTTTCCAGAATGGTATCAACAATATACTCAATCTAATAATGATAGTATCAACCTCTCCACTTTATGTATTATTTTCTACTAAAACATTATTTTTAACTGAAACACACCCTCACCTTTAATATAGAATATTGCACTAAGATCAAAGTTTGGGGTGAGCCCACTAAAACCATGTAACCTTTTCCTCTAAGATAGATCACCACACCACCTATCTTATTTCCACACCCTTGAATGTTTTTGTACTTCTCTAAAATAAAAAAAACCAATCGCCACTCTACTTTGCCACCACCTTTAAAGGCCAACTTATAGTATTTCCAAAAGATCACCAAATGCTATCTCGACAATGGCACACATTTTGACACCCATAGCTAGCCTTATCATATCATTAATGACACCATTATCATACAATTCTTCCATAGTAATTTAATAAAATATAATTTTTGTCACCATCAAAGCTATTCACTCCTGTAATTTTTATAATATGAATTTACCTTACCGTGCAATATAAAATGTTGTATTTTTAGGAGTTCTTTTAGAGATTACATCAACCTCAAACTTGATGGACAAAAAATGGATGGGCAATGTTGAATTGATACAATATTAGTGGTATGGTGAAGCTCTTCTGAATTAGGCGATGATAGTGGAGTTC
Organism: Gastrodia elata; assembly: GCA_016760335.1. Lineage (NCBI taxonomy): Eukaryota > Viridiplantae > Streptophyta > Magnoliopsida > Asparagales > Orchidaceae > Gastrodia > Gastrodia elata. The sequence goes on from CM028686.1 coordinate 12,615,221, forward strand.
TTTATGCTCTAGATGAATTGTTACTACACATCGTGAAGGCGATTTGCCAGTCATATTTTGAAGCATGTGAGATCCCACTTGCAAAAGATAAACTTTATTTAAAAAAAAATATATTTTTATGGAATTCTAAATTGATAATTGAACCTATAAATTTCTTAAGAAAATTCTAATTTCAAGTTTTTAACTAAGAATCTTATGACAATTAATAATATTGAAATTTAATTTCAATGTTATTTGTGAATTTCTTGCCTAGAATTTAAATATATTTTATTGATATTGAATTTGAATCTCATAGAGAAATACTTTGGAAATTAATTGTAGCAACTTGATGCAATTAAGGAGGGATTCTTAAGATTTCAAACACCAATATATGGTGGCTTATTGAGCTTCCTTGAATACTCAACTTAATTATGAGTGATTTGCTTGTTTCCTTTCTAATTTGCCACTTTAGGAACTTGAATTTGAATGTTAAGTTTGGAAAAAGGAAATTTATACTGCTATAATTGTAATGAATTTCAGCTTTTAGAAAAGGATATTTAATCTCAGATTAAAATGTCATCTTCTTCTCCAAGTTTTGTACTTTTTCCCCTTATCATCCTTTTTTATCTTTGTCTATCCTATTAATTTTTTTCCACTTCTTAGAATAGCAACAAGCAATCAACTGATGTCTTTAGGATTTTCTTTTCAGCTACTTTTCAGTTGCTATTTTCTCTCAAATGAATTTATTTATAAATCAAGTAACATTTATTTTAACATTTAGGTAATTATTAGTATTATATAATTAATTTATTTTAGGTTCATTAATAACCATTTTGCCAATTAAAGTTTTTGTTAATTCATCATTTAATTTGTTAACTTTATTAGTTAATAATAAGTAAATAGTTATGATTATAATTATTATTTTATTATGTATTAAGAAATATTTATTATTAATTAATTTATATAAGAAATGTTATTAAGTAATGTCAATTGTATAATTATTACTAAGGTCTTTAATAATCACTTTTGTAATTAATATTATAATTAAATTATTAATATTTTATTCAATTTGTTATTTGAGTATTTTAGTTAGCTGATCTAACATATTTATAGTTATTATTGTTATAGATTATTTAATCATAAATTATAACTAATTAATAATAATTATATTAAATAAGTTATGATTATCATGTTGTTAGTAATTATTTACATTTTTTAATAATTGTTTTAATGGTCGGTAATAATTGATATTAATTTATATTAAATTGATCAGATAATTATATTAATAAGTATAATAAGTAATTATAAACTATGTTAATTGTGGATTTTGATTATTAGTAAATAAATCATCAAATTGACTATTTTATTATTTAGTAATATTAATAATGTTGATGATCATGTTATGTCAATGGTTATGCTAACTCTACACAATACCACCAAGCTTTAACTCTAGTAATTGGGGAACTAAACTTTGGTAGTGTTGTTGTATAGTTAGTAAAATAATTATACCACCAAACTTTAGTTCCAGATAATGGTGTTAATTCTATAAATCTATTGTATCTCTTTTATTTGATCAAATAAAATTCATCCCCACTCTTCAAATGTGAGACAATTTCTAATGATTTTGTGCATTTTTGAGTATGCTTCTTTCTTTTAATATGGGAATTGTTATTTGCTTAGCTTTCTTTATTAGGGCATTTAATAGTCTTCACTTAATATTGCCAAAACTATTTAAGATGACTTTTGTGGCCCTTATTTTCAAATGGAGCTATCAACCTTGCTACAAAGATACTCATTTCTCAGTATATTGTTTTGTGTTTATGTACTCATCTTGCTTTGCGTTCTCATTTCAGCAAAATGCTTATTTTATTATACTGCTTTTGATTTACAAGTTGTCATTCTCCCCCATATAAAAGTGCGGATGTCTTAACTATTATATAAAACCTTCCTTTAAGTTTAAGTGGGATTTTAGATCAGACAACACCTGGGAAAAGCTCCTTCATTTTATCCAACCTAAATTATTCTACTAGCTATTATAAATAACTTTCTAATTATTGTTATGAAATCACATAAATATAATGTATAAGAATTTAATAACATCTAGCAAATTAATTATTGACATGAATAATTAACTAAATTAATAAGAATGATTAATTATTATTTTATTATTGAATACTAATTAATTAACATAATCATTGACTAATATATTAGTTGTTAATAATATAATTATTATATCAATTAATTTATTTAATTATTATATAATTATAAGTATTATAATCAATCAGCAATAACTAAACAACTGCTCTATAATTAATTGATAGCTAGTTAATTTAAGCTCATTAATATATTTGTATACTTATACATATATATATATATTAAATAAATTGATTATCATACTATTAATATTATTATTATAATTTTTGTATATTATATTAGATTCAGGTAGCTAAAATTTTAACTAAATAATTTTTAACTTAAGCCAACTTAAATTTGATTAAATCTATTTAATAACTACCTTATCATAACTTGTTATTCAACATAAACTATGACTGAATCAATGTATGAAAAAACTCTCTTAAATTATGAATAACCATTGGTAAGATTATAAACATAAGAAGTTGTATATATCCTTAGTTACTCTTCATTGTCTATAAATCTGTAAACCTTAAGAAATCGAGCATTAGATGAAGATGTCACTGTCATAAAGCTTACTTAAGAAAACTCAATTTTATATGTTATATATTTCAAATAATCTTATTAATAAACATAGTGGAATTTCGCACTAGCCAATTAAATATTGTTTACTTGCATATCTAACACCAATTTTTTGTATTATAGATTACCACTCAAATTCTTGTCATTACACAAACACTTACATTCCATTAGCATCTTCCAATATTTGAAAGTGGATATATTTATGTGATTACGTGCTTACTTCTAGATTTTGAGATTTGGGTGTTAGATATATAATTATCTAAGACAATGTAAAGCAAGTTATTACAAAAAAAGTCCATGAGCATTTTGAAATATTTTTCAAAATTTAATAATATTTATAATTATATTCATATTCTGGTTTTAAAGTTTAAAAGATACATTTATACAAACAGGCGTCATAATAATTAGGACACCAAAATGAAATATAACGTGGGACTAATCCGTGCAGAGTTTAAATGAAGTCAAGCAACAAGCTTGTAAAGGATGTAAAAAGCACTGAGTTTGCTCGATAAGTTTTGATCATTAAGGTTAAAAGAGAAACTTTCATTCATAATTATTTTTATCGTGTAGAAAAAGAAAATTTTTATACCTTAAAAACTGTAGTTAAATAATTTAATTTAGTTTAACCTATATCATAGTGTTGTATCTCCAAGTTTAAAGACCAAGGGGATGCCTTGCTGGTCAAATGTCTTTGCAATTTTCCTTGACAATTTGCAATAATTTATTTTCATTTCATAACAAAAAAGTTGGATTCTAAAACTTTTAAAGTATAATGCTGAAAATATTGTTGTCGAGGAACTAGTTGTGCCCTCACAAATTTTGAGTACAGAATTACTTAAACTAAGAAAATCACATCGCAACACACAAATCTATGTAGTTTGGTGAGATTCACCTATGTTTATGGGAGTAGAAGAAAATTCCACTAATGGCGGAGAAGAAGAAAATACAAACCTTCTTAGGGTTTCACCCTTCACAATGGTTGCTACTACTGCAAAATAAAAACAACTTTCAGAGAAAGAAGATTGCAGTTGCTATAGATCAAAACCCTCTATAAATTTTCTTAAGAATTTATATTTGGGTATTAATTTAACCTTAACCTGCCAAATTAATACAATTTGTTTGTTACTTCAATGAAAACACGTGATGTAATGCTTGCCTGGCGCTTGTGTGCACACAGTGCCAACTTTTTAGCAAACAATGAAAAACACAATACACCGGGAGTTTGCCCAAGCGCCCTCCTTTCGGACAAATAGGCTTTCAAACACTTCTAGATAGTGCGCCTGGCACTTGAGCGGGCAAAAGCACACAAAATTAGTGAGTCTGGCTGAAGCGTTGACCCAAGTATAGTTTGTCTTGGAGCGTGTTCTTAACCCGTTTTGTATCCGTTTCGTCTCTGGTTGCTCCATTACCCTTTCAAAAAATTCTTAAGCTCTCAAAGTTCTTTTAAACATTTAAAATTAGTGGAAAACTTCATTTTCTAACCTTTTCACAATTCTCATCTCAGCTCTCATTTGTAGCGAATGAGAAATAACACTTAATGAAGTGCTGCAACCAAAAAATACTTGCCTATGTATCTCCCTCCCTAAAGAATCACCAACACGTAGTTACAACAAAAACTACCAACTATACTAGATGTATCTGAAATTAGGAATCTGCTACATGTAAACCTCCTCAACTGATTTCTCGTGTCGGAATACTATATTCATGTCGAGCTGTAACATTAAACCTATAACACTAGAAGCACCAAGGAGCCATAATTTTAGGGATGTTTAATTGCTAGGATCTATCTCTGTACATTGCGCAAAGCCTTTTGTCACCCATCTTCACTTTATTAGAAATTTGAAATTCTTGATGCTTATCTTCAATTTAAACATCTTGAAACTCCTTTTAAGCAAAAATTTGCAATTTTGGAGGTGATTTTTAAAGCTCACCCCCTACCTAAAAATTTTAGCATTCACCATCGCATGCCTTGCATACCAACTGCGCAAACCTGCACAACCAAGTGCAAACATAGACATCTTATTGAACTATGCCAAACCCTCCTCTTTCAAGCCAAATTACCACCTAAATATTGGCTCTATGCTGTTCACACCACAAATTATCTTATAGATTGTTTGCTGTCTCCCAACATAAACAATACTTCAACATATCATCTCCATCACAAGCATCAAAACTGTTAAACATTACATATGTTTGGGCGCCTATGTTTCCCTTGCCTTTGACCTTATGCCAATTATAAGCATGAACCTCACTCCTTTCCCTGGATCTTTATTGGTTATAGTGCTCACCAAAACGGCTATTTTTGTCTTGATTCAGCAAAACAAAGAATACTTTTCCTTACATAATTTTCCATGAGTCTACAATTAGTAGCATCCTAGCCGCCTCTCACTCCAACAATTACTCTTCCACTGACGCTCCACAACAAATTATTATCTGTCATATTTCTACTTAAATGCCACTCACCCATTTGTTATCATTCTGTCTGACTTTCCTCTTTAGAAACCCATCCGACTGATACTCCCTCACATTTAGCCCCTTCTGCCAAACTACCTAGCTCACCGTTTGGCCACAACTACAAATACACACCCTTCGCTAACTTGGAAAGATAAGACACTTAAAACTCAAACTATTTTATTCTACTAAACACCAACCTCACCTCTATCATATCTCCACCATTATATCACTCCAACCTGCCGCATTCATTGAGGCTTCTTGACACCAACCTTGGAGAGATGCCCTTCTACTAAAGGTTAATGTCTTACTCAAATAGAACATGGTCTTTCGTACCCCACCAATCATCCATGAATGTCAGCTAGTGCAAATGACTGTATCTCAGATAATACAACCAAGTGATTCAATCGCACAATATAAGGCTCGTATTGTGGCTTGTGGTTTTTTTAGCCCCGTAGTTAAACAGATGAGTGCTCCTCACTATTATCCTCACATTTGACTGGCATATACAGCAATTAGATTTTGATAGCGTATTTGTTGATGGTGACATTATAAAAGAGATTTATATGGTACAACCTCAAGGTTTCATTGATCAACAACATCCTATTCATGTTTGTCGACTACACGAGGTTATTTATGCCCTTTCAAGGACATGGTTCTCCAAACTTGCATGTTATTGACACACTTATGGATTTGAGCAAAGCCTAGGGGCAATCTTTCTTGTTTATGTCGATGACATTGTCTTCAGTTCAAGCTCTTAGATTTCACACAAAAGTTTCTTTGATCTCAAATTAACATTTGCAGTCAAATTGATGAATTCATTGCTTTTTTTTCTTAGGTTACTAGTTTGGAAAACTACCTTGAGTTTTTACCTCCCCCAAGCTGCCTACATTGTCACATTATTTCATCAAACAGATATGTAAGGATGGAAGCCCGTTTCTTCCCCCATGGCAGCCTTAACAATGCACTCTAAAAATCAAGGCAATCCTTGGTCGATCCTTCCACCTACTGTAGCATAGTTGGAGCTCTATAGTAGTCTTATCACTCGTTCGAGTGCTGCATTCAGTGTTAATAGTTAAGGTGATTCATGCACATACCAACCATCGTTTATTGGGCAGATTTAAAGTGAGTGCACTTCACCTTAAGCGTATTACTTCAATGGTATAACACTATAAGGTGCCTACCAATTACAACTAACAATATACACTAAAGTGAGATAGGCTGGATGCGCTGATGATAAGAAATCCAGCAGTGGATGCTACATTTTTCTGGATATACACTTATCGTTTGGGCATCCAAAAAAATGGTTTATTGCCTGTTCCAGCACAGAAATTGAATATGAAGCAATCGCCAATGCTGCTAGCAAACTCTTGAATCACTAATATGTTGCAAAAATTGGGTACTCACTATCACGAGCTTCTACTATCCAGTGTGATAACATAGGTGCAACCTATTTGGCTGCAAGTTTAGTTCTCTGCATATATATGAAACGCATGGACCTTGATTATCATTTTATTCGTGACATGGTTGCCTGCAATTAACTTATAGAGTGCATTACATTACTACCAAAGAGCAACTCCAAACATTTATACCATTCCTCTTTCTTCCTTGATGGATTTAGGTGCTAGCTAGTGCAAGCTCATCTCTTCTTCCGAAGCGAATCACTTGGGGTGCGTGTTACTGTGGCCTAGCTCAACTAGGGAAATAATCCTAGAATTCTCCAGATTAATCAGCTGCGCTCAACTGAGCCAAAAGCGCAGAATTATTCAGAAGACCATGTAATTAAATTTACTTACAGCTATATGTTTCGTATAATTGCAAACTATATACATATACAAGAGGTGTACAATTGTAATACTAAAGAATCATTAAAATGTGTTTATCGAGAAAACTTTCTGTACTTTAAAACTCTAAGTTGAGTGCTAGATATCTATTATTTAAAAATTTAGGTGTCATGTATTTTTTACAATATGTTTGAGTTCTATGGGGAATTGAAAAGTGACTTGAAAATTTAATTTAAAATCTGACATTCTAATCAATTTTAAGTTTCTGTATTTCAACTTATTTTCTCCAATCCAAATAGAGTTATGAACTAACTGAGATCCATTTTAGGCGTTAGGTAATCAAGATATCGCATGATAAGCCTTCATAAATCTATGCTGATGAAAAGTATTGCTGTTTTCTTGTGATAATAAATATGAAGCTAGATCTCGAACTGCAAGACTTGAAAAGCTCTCTTTTGACATTATGTATTACATTATATATGAGATGAAACCGACACTATTTGTGTAGGTGACTCATCCACACTGTGAGCCGGCCCGCCCTACATTGCACCCCATCTTATCAGATGTCTCACCCCAGCACATACTAGTTTGCGGTAGCAGCGTGTCACGCCGAATCCCACGCCCATGCACCCTACTATTCTGAATCCTACACGTTGTCACGCCAAATCGCGCATTCCACTACATTGCGAACCACTCTCACAACCCCTTCCCTCACAACCCGAGGCATCTCATCATGAGACGCCTTACCTATCATGATTTGGCTTAGTGTTTGTACCACCTTTGGAGATTTACAAAAAAAAGTAAATGTATTGGGAAATGGTTATCTTAAAAAGTTGTATTAGGTAAATTTTGGTTGATGCGAAAAAAGTTTTTTAGTATGTAAATTTGATAAATATTATTTTACAATTTGCATATGAAATTATGTAACTAATTGAATTAACTTTTTTTAAATCAGAAAAAACTGATTATTTCTACAAATTCCTTATACAAAATTTCTATTATCCCTTTTTCTCTCTCTCCAACTCTTCACTAATCTTTTTGCCATGTCATGTTAAGTGCAAGAATTTTAAGAATTCACGTAGCAGCGAAACCAACCACACTACACGCACACACTCTTGTTCTTTCATTGTATTTTGCTCATGACACTCTTCTTTTGAGAGGCTCCTTACCCTAGCCCAATCGCACTAGCTGCACCACACTATGCATTCATGTGTGCTGCATTCATGCTGCTCACGATAGATTTGGTTCCAAGAGGCTCCCACATCCGGCCCCACTCACACCAATCGCATACGCTCTGGCATTGTGCCCTGCCCACAACAAATTGCTTTCGAGAGGCTTTCACACCCAATTCCACTCTCACTGAGCTCGTGTTGCTTGCAAATCATTCTCGTACTTTCTACACTGACATAACAAACCCGTGTCATTTCTGGCACTGAGTCATGACCAACACAAACCTCGCCAAACCCACAATTTCAATAAATGTGAAAGATTTGGAAGCCCTTAAAAAATTCTCTTACAAAACTTAAAATAATCTCAAATTATAAAAGAAATCTTAAAGTTAAACAATTTCAATACATTGATTAAATTCAAAATATTGTCATACAAATTTAAATAAGTATATTAAGGTATTTTAAATAATTATAATTTTCATTGCTATTTGATAAGTCAATTTTATTTTTTTGTTAAAAATTGGGGCAGTTTTTTTAAAGAATTAAAAAAAAGGAAACAAAAAGCTAGAAAAGTAAAAAATGCAAAAAAGTGGATGCTTGTATGTTAGCATTATAAATGCAACAACAACAACAACACTAAGCCTTAACCCCATTAGATGTCGTCGGTTACATGAGTCCTTTGTTTTCATTGTGCGTGATCAATTAGAAGCCCCTCCCTAAGTTCATAATAGTTTCTTCTCATTCGTTTCAGGTCTTCTTGCACACCTATTTTAATATGAGAGAAATTATAAGCTTAATTTTTTTACTAGGGGCATTGCACGGTCTACTCTTAATATGCCCAAACCATCTAAGGTGGCATTCTATAATCTTGTCCACTATTGGAGCCACTCCAACCTTGCTACAGATAAATTCATTTCTCATTCTCTTTCTATGAGTATACCCACTCATCCACCTAAGCATCTCCATCTCTGCAACACTTATTTTATCAGTGAGTTTCTTCTTTGTTGGCCAACATTCAATCCCATGTAACATAGCTGGTCGTCTAGCTGCTCTATAAAAGTTTCCTTTAATTTTGAGTGGAAGATCCGAATCACACCACTCCAGAAGCGCTCCTCCATTTCATCCATCCAGCTTGGATCCTATTAACTACATTACTCTCTATTTCACTATTTTTTGAATAATTAAACCCACGTACTTGAACCTCTCGCTCGTCTTGATCACATAGTCCTCAATAGTTATGTCATTGAGATTAGGGCATCTAATGAAAGAAGAGAGGGTGCCGAGAGAGGACAGAACGAATTGTTGTGGGAGAAATAATTGAATTTATTCATACATCTATTGCAAGTACAATGGGCCTTTATATATAGATAGTTACATAAGGGTATAAACAATTAGTGTATAACCGATTTGGTGGGTATCCAGCTACCATAATTATCCCCTCGCAAACGAGCCATCTTGGGCTGAGATGGTGAGTTTGGACCTATGTTGATTTAATCGAGCAATGGATAGCGGTTTGGTAAGAATATCTTCTATTTGATCCTCGGTGAGGATATGTAGAAGTTTGATTTTCTATTTTTGAATGTTGTCACACGTGAATTGAAATCAAGTTCAATGTGCTTCATTCTGGTGTGAACAATTAGATTTTTTACAAGGGCTATAGCTGATAGATCCTCGCAAAATAACTGAGTGGATGCTTCTTGTGAGATACCGAGTTCTTGGAGGAGATGTCTGATCCATATGATATCCGTGGTTGTCGTGGTGATCGCTCTGTATTCAGCCTTGGTAGACGAGCGTGAGGCGTTGTTCTGCTTCTTTGCACTCCATGATATGGGAGTGTTGCCCACTTTCTCCATATGTTCATTCTGTGCTCGGAGTTTTTCCCTTTGCTGGTTCGGCGGCACAGGAGAGGATTGGTCGTTGGATTGGGATCACCCTTGACCGGGACAGGCCCACGTTCTCCCACTTGATGTATGCTGATGATCTGCTACTTTTTGCTCCAGCCTTTGAGGCGGGTGGTCGTGAGGTGCAGTGGATTTTGACTGAGTACGGCAGCTGAACTGTACTATTTGTGATTTTGCAGAAATCACAGATTGTCTTTAGTGGGTGGACTCCGGCTTATCGCCAGCGCAGGATTGCCATCAGTCTTGGGTTCAGGAGAGGAGATTCTCTTAGATACCTTGGCGTCACAGTGATGGGCAGACCGCTGAAGTGAGTTGACTATTTAGGGGTAATTCAGCAGGTTAGAGACAGGATTGGCTCTTGGAGTAATCGACATCTTTCACTGGCCGATCGACTTTGCTTGATTAGGTCTGTTCTTACCACGATCTCGAGTTACTTGATGGTGGCCCCCATTCTGGACTCTTTCCTTTTAGACATCGAGGCTATCCATCATAAGTTCCTGTGGGAAGGAGCGGAGGGCAGTGGTCTGCACTATATCAAATGGCAAGAGGTCTGTTGACTTTTAGTTGCTGGTGGCCTTGGCATCAGAGATTTGTGGAGTTGGCGGAGAGTCCTTATGTCCCACCATACTCTCAGTTATGTCAGGCGTGAGGACTTTCTATGGGGCCTAGTGATGGAGTTCTGCTATCGTTATAGAGGTGAGGACTTCTCGGTCCATCGGGCAGATTCTGCAGTTTGGAGGATTCTGGGTTACGGGTGGACGATTGTTCAGAGGCACATACAGTTGGAGCAGGATGCTTTGCAGTGGAGGGTGGATGCTTTTTCTGAGTCTTGCCAGTCAGCTATACCGGGCCGAGATGGAGGGTCAGACGTGGGCCTTTGTCGCCCTTTGAGAGATGTTGTTGGGATCGAGGGAGGCTTGCTGCATGTGGAGATTGCTCAGAGATGCCATTCCGACAGGGACCTAGCTCCACCGGCGAGGTTTTGCATAGTCTCCTGGGTGTGTTTAGGGCTGTGAGGCTGAGGAGGACAGGGAGCACTTTGTTGTGCACTGCCGTTTTTCTTGGGCGATCAGGATGTTTTCATCAGTTCGGGTTTACTTCTGACTGTTTTGTCTTCTTTGGAGCACCTTACTAAGTTGTTTTCGGCTTCTGCGGCTTCCAGACATCACAGATTCTTTGGGCAGATTATCGCTTCCACTCTCTACCAGGTCTGGAGGAGCAGGACAGAGTGGTTTCATGGGCGTTCTCATTCGACTCCGATGGTTTGTGCGGTTTTCGATTCTTTCAGCGCTTGCTGGAGCTAGTCTGTGCGACGGAACGACTTCCTAGGACTCCACATCCCGCCAGGGCCCCTCTACCTCCTTGAGTTGTTTTTGGCTTTTGCGGCTTCCAGACGTCACAGATTCTTTGGACAGATTATCGCTTCCCCGCTCTACTAGGTCTGGAGGAGCAGGACGGAGCGGTTTCAGGGGCGTTCTTATCCGACTCCGATGGTTTGTGCGGTTTCGATTCTTTCAGCGCTTGCTGGAACTGGTCTGTGCGACGGAACGACTTCCTAAGACTCCACTTCCCGCCAGGGCCCCTCTACCTTCTTGTGATGGTGCCCCCCGACTCGTTGGATGAAGGCTAATATTGACGCTTCGTACAAATTCGGTGAGCAGTTTGCCTTTGGAGTTGTGATTCGGGATGACTGTGGTAAGTTGATTTTTGCATGTGGTGCTTGCATACTGGCTACCTTCCCTCTACAAGTAGAGATTCAGGCTGCCACATTACTGCGGCAGGCCCTTCAGTTCCGTGAGCTAGACTTGGATGGTTTCCTTTCAGTGCAGTTCGTAAAATACGACAATACTGAGAGAGGACTCTCCGTTCATGAGGCGGAGAGCGCCATGCAGATCACCTTGCAATTATGTTGAATTTTCATCGTGTTATTTTTGTTCATCGCTCGCAGGATGCGAACTGCGAAATGAATTTTTGTTGTTTTTTAGCCTGTCATGATGATTTCTCTTTTGTTAGGGGAGATATAACCCAGGAGACTTTTAGATCTTTTGTGTGATGACACTGTGGGGTTTTGATCTCGGTTGAGTTGTGCTATTGACCTTTATGTATATGCATAGGCTACGGATGTACTTTCGTTATATGGGAGTGTTGCCGAGGAAGATGTAGTATCCAGTAGTAGATTTGCGTTCGGGGTGTCCCCCGACCAATCTGAATCGGCGTACTCTGAGTTGCATGTTCCTAGGGCCACTGAGAAGCCCAAGATGAAGTGATCTTTTGACAGTGGAGGATATGCTTTAAACCTGGTCAAAGTAAGTTTGTGCATATGGTGACATATTTTGTTGATAGATTAACTGAGATCGGGGCGTGTTATGATGAGGTATTGGAGGGAGCTTGTAATTTGTTTGAATAATTTGGGGTGGTTGAACGGATGAAAGGTTGTGGGAGGTTGTTGAGTGGATATGGGAGTGAGAGCTGGGTTACATTGAGCCAATTTTGAGGTTTTGAGGATGTTTGGATGCGTAGGTTGATTGGTTGAGATTTGGGCCGTTCGGTGATTGTGTAAGCTGAATGCCAAGAAAGGTAGTAGGGGTGCTTAGATGTTTCATTCAAAAATTTTGAGTGAGAGTTTGAATGAGGAAAGCTATCGTGGTATTGTTTGGGCCGGTAATCAGGATGTCATCCACATAGATTAAGAGATAGATTTTGTCAGCGGTGGTGTCATGGATAAGGAGAGAAGGGTCGGGTTTGCTAGTTCGAAAACCCTTGGTCCGTAGGATATTTGTGAGGGTTGAATACCATTATCGGGGGTGATTGTTTGAGACTGTAGATTGCTCTTTTGAGTTTGCATACATGGTTGGATCATTTTGAATTTGTAAATTATGGCAGTTGTCTCATATGGACAGTTTCATTGAGGTTTCCGTGGAGGAAGGCATTGGAGACGTTGAGTTGTAGGATCGACCATGTAAACTGAGTGGATATTGTGAATAGGAGTGTTTGGTTGGCATTTTAGTAACTGGGCTGAATGTATCGAGGTAATCTGTACCGTAGTGTTGGTTGAACCCTTGAACCACTAATCGGGCTATGTAACGTGTTGCGGCTCCGTTAGTGTGGAGTTTTGTTTTATGCCTATTTGCATCTGAGGATTTTGATTGAGTTGTCGATACAAGTGTCCATGTTTGTTGGGTAGTAAGAGCTTTATATTCTTCGACAATGGCCATTTGCTAGTGTTTGTGGTTAGGTGCGTCTTAGTTTGAGGTGGGATTGGGTGTGGGAGAGGCGGGGTGTAGAAAGCTGAGTGGTTTTGGATTTGTTGTGCTAGTTTTGAGGAAGGTTAGCATAGGATGTGGGATGGTATGATCGGTTGTTTGATTGTGGGCGGAATGGTGTGTCGGATGGGTGTTTGTGTGGATGACTGAGAGGTCGAGGAAGATGTGGATTTCAAGTGGGAGGGTTGTGGTGAATGGTTGATGGGCTCTCACTGGAACATGGCCGCTCTGCTCTCTGGTTGGCGCTGGGCAGATCTCTGGCGCATGAGCATCTCTTTGCCTGTTCAGGCTGCTCTTGCACTTGGGTGAGCTTGGGCGTCTGTCTCTCTGTTTGTTGAGGTTGGGCTTGTGCCTGGGAGTGCTGGGACATTTAGTTTTCTATATGATGTTGGATTATAATGTTATTATGATGTGTTGATGGTTTATGGTGGAATTGACGGTGTGCACGGGAGTTAGGGGGTTGGGATATATGTGTTGGTAGGGTGTTGGTTGGATTGACGGGGTTAGAGGTGGTGATTGTGGAATATGTTTTCTATAATATGTATGTGACGTGATATGAACTTGGTTGATGTTTTTTGGTTAAGCATATATAACCTTTGTGATTTGGAGAGTATCCAAGAAATATGCATGAAAATGATTTGGAGTTGAGTTTTGCTATTTTTGTCGGGGGTATGCGTGGAAAGCATAGACAACCTAACACTCCAAGATGGTTGTAGTCGGATACAGCTTTGTATAGGGTTTGGAAGTGTGAGATGTTTTTTGTGTTAGGAGAGGGTAATCGATTGATTAGGTATGTGGAGGTGAGGGCTGCGTGAGTCTAGAAATTTTCGGGTAGATGAGATGCGTGGAGAAGAGCACGGGTTGTTTCGATGATATGGCGATGTTTATGTACCTCAACTCCATTTTATTGTGATGTGTCTGGGCATGACATTTGATGGCGTATTCCATATTTGTTGAGGTTATGGAAGGAAGTTAAGTTATACTCTCCCACCATATCTGTATGGAGAATTTTGATACATTTGTTGAATTGACATTTGATTAATTTTGAAGGTAGATGAATTTGTGTATTGCTTAAGATTTTTGTTTAAGTGGTAAGAGCTAGATAAATTTAGAACATCATCCACAAAATGATAAAATTTATAACCTATGGTGAAAGTTGATGTAGAAATTCACATACATCACAATTTCTATTTGTAGATTTAAAGAAAGGTAATTTATGGTGCATTGCGGTGATACAAGAAATGCAAGAAGAGGAGAGGTGCTGTTGCAGATGCTTAGAAATTGATTTGAAAGTTTTTGATGGATGGCTTGACTTGGAAGTCCTAGCCTTAGATGCCATGGATCGGTTGAAGTTGATGTGGAATGTAGAATGATTTTGGATGAAGGAGATTTTGAAGTTGAATGAATGGTGTAGAGACTGTTGACACATCTTCCTTTAATAAGTGGAATGTTTGTGTGGTCTTTTATTGTGAATCAATGTGGATAGAACAAGAGTTGTCAGATGTTAATTTATGAATGGAATGAAGATTATACTGACATTGAGGAACATGGAGAAGATGATTTAGGTGAAATTTATGAGTTAGGGTGGGGAGAATGCTAGTTTTTGTGTTGAGGATAGGAAGGGATTGACCCTTACCTTTGGTTGATCATTACCTTGGTATGGTTCAGCAATTGATAGGTTGCTAAGGTCATTGGTGATGTGGTTGGTGGCTCTCGAGTCCAGTCACTGGCTAGGGTCAATCGCCTTTTCCATACATAGGGCTGTTGCATGGATCTGTTGTTTGTTTGAGGTTTCACAGTAGTTAGGATCTATGCGGTACCAGCAGGTTTTTGCTGTATGGTCACGTTTCTGGCAGCTTTGGCACTTTGTGTGAGCTGTTCTGTTGCTGTAGAGTTGCCTGGGGTGAGCTCCTTGGTTTGGTGATGGGAACAACAACCTTCTGTTGAACATTTATATCTTTACTATATAGGAGAGAGTAGAGGTCATCAAGGCTTATGGGAGTGATTGAAGTTCTAATTGTTGTTTTAAAAACTTGATATGTGGCTGGGAGACTATTGACAGTGTAGAGAATAACGATTTTGTTGTCTTGTTTGGAGTTGAATGCTGTTATTTGATCGACTATGAATTTGATTTCTCAAAGGTATTCTCATATTGGTCTGTTTTTGAGAGAGACATTATAAAGTTAGTTCTTAAGTTGGATGATTCTTCTTCTGTTTGATGATTGTAAGTGTTTCTCTAAGATGAGCCATGCTTCATTGCAGTAATTGGATTCCAAAATGTAAGGAAGAATGGAGGGAGACATGGTCAAACAGAGGGCTGCAAGAAGGTTGTTGTCGGTACAAATCCAGATTGGGTAGTTTTTAGTGTCGATGCTAGAGATGGTATGGGATACGCCTAGGTGGTTGTAAAGGTTGTTTGCTTTGAATATATTGTTCATTTGTGCTCTCCATATGTGGGACAATTATCGGATGTCAATGAGTTGTGGATCAGATTTTTAATGTTGGACATCAGAAATTTTAAGTTTTTGGTGTTAAGGGATCGTTGGAGTTGCTTTGACTGATTCCATGTTGGAGGATGCCATGATGGTTGAATGGGTAGAAGGAGCGAGTTTCTTGAAGTTTTTGGTGTTCTTAATGGGGGGTTTAGAGTTTCTTGGAGGGATGATTGTTGGTTGAGAGAGGTTTGGTGATGATTATAGTGGGTTTTTGATTAGATAGAGGGGAGGATGGGGGCGGAGATTCCTTGTGGATGTGTTGATGTTGAGGGTTGGCTAAGGCTGTTGGGAAGAAGGTCGGGGCGGAGATGTTGCTATAAAAGGTGTTAGGAGGAGGGGAGGTTAAGTTTCATTGGAGAGGAGGCTCTGATACCATGAAAGAAGGAGAAGGTACCGAGAGAGAGGAGAGAGAATTGTTGTGGAAAAAATAATTGAGTTCATTCATACATCTATTACAAGTACAATGGGACTTTCTATGTAGAGATGGTTACATAAATGTATCACTGGTTAGTGCATAACCAGTTTATACCCGATTTATATAGTGGGTAACTGGTTTGTATAACCGGTCATCGTTATTATCTAATATAAGTGAATTTACACCACATATTCAGTTTAATATCTACTAAGATAAAAACCTTTATATTTTAAAACAGTTCTCTATAATTCAAGTTTGTTTTAATTTCATTTCTAGTTTTGTTCCAAAAAAATCTCCTGTTCAATGGCTCAAAACATTCTTAATTAAAACAAAAATATTTGAGCTAAGAGTTGAGCCTTAATGTAATCCTATTGAAATAGGGAAATTGAAAGTAAAACTATGGCAATGGGGTGCGAGGCATTGTGCAAAAAATAAAGGGAAAATCCGTTCTACTTTTTATCTTATGCGGTTTCATTTAATAATATAATATATATATCATATGTTTAAATAAGTATTTGTTAACTTTCAATATATATTTTTTTCTGGATGCTTTTGTCTATAGTTTGGGGATTAAACACGAATGGCAAAAACTATAAAAATAAGATAATGGAGATACTGACGAGTTGCCTCAAAGTGTCATTTTTTGTTGGCGAATCATTTTTATTTTTCTGCAATTTTATTTATTTGATCTTCTAAAATGAAAATAATCGTACTTCCGGCTGAGCCTGCAGATCGGTATAACACTGCCCTCGTTTGCCACAGATGGAGGGACCTGGCATGCCATCCTCGGCATTGGCTGCGCATAGAAACTTCAGCCAAAACATTGACTGAGCCAGGAGTTTATTCCACTCTCGAGTCTGCAATTGCTGCTGCACGGTTAGTTCTCCCTCACTTTGATGCCAGAATATGGTCATGGAGAGAGGTTGGTATTCATGCTAGATTCTATTTTGTGATAAAGCCCTGGTGATACCATTCTTATCGCTCCCGGTCGGAATCATATTGCCAATAATATACAGATTAAGAAACCTCTCTGCCTTGTGAGTTTTACCATTTTATTTTCCCGTTTCAGTTCGTTGCAGATTTTTATATGCATTAAACAAAGGATGGAGTTATTTTTTAAATCTCACCTGATCAAAGCTGAATCAGAATGTGTATATAGAATGCCCGTGTCCTACAAATTGTTTGCTTGCATGTTTGACTTGTGTTCAGATAGGAGGGGGTGAACTTCCCGATGATGCCATTCTGACCTCTCTCCGAGGCTCTGAGAGGTGTGCCCTAATTTTGCTCATGGTATTCCTCTATTTGACTCTGAATAATTTATATCATATTTCTTCAAAATTTTATTTCAGTGCTCTTGAATTCTTTTCCACATGCAAAGTTGCGAACCTTACGGTAAGAGCAGAACTGGGCTGCTGCTTGCTTCATCGTGGTGGGAAGCTCACGGTCGAAGGGTGCATTCTCCAATGCGAGGAGAACCCGCTTGATTACCTTTCATTCCCTATTGTAAGCACAGCGCTAGTAGCGTTGCCGGGAACAAAAGGAAGTGGAGACAGTGCCGATAGTGTCACAGTATCGAATACGAGAATCGAAGGAGGAGCGAAGGCTGTGTCGACAAACGGCAATTTGACCCTCCAACATGTACGGGCAATCTACACCAGGACTTCCATCTTCTTTTGGTTTCAGGTTGGGAAGAGGTTGTGAATTAATATCCTTTTATTTATAAGGTCATCTACATTCTACTGATTTGTTATGTTCGTTGTGTTCTGCATTTGGATGTAGAATTTTGTTTACTGCAATAATATTTATGTGGCCAGTCATATTGATGCTCTCTAGTGAGAGAAACTTTGCTGGTTGCTTTTGTTTTAATGCCAAACATGTTCAAGGATTATTTGAATTCATCAAATCAATATATTGTTAATTTGTGGTATGAGGATGTGAAAACTGTGGAAATCATGTATTGGGAAAAGTATAATTACTCTTGTTATGCTCA
Organism: Gastrodia elata; assembly: GCA_016760335.1. Classification (NCBI taxonomy): domain Eukaryota; kingdom Viridiplantae; phylum Streptophyta; class Magnoliopsida; order Asparagales; family Orchidaceae; genus Gastrodia; species Gastrodia elata. The sequence continues at coordinate 12,633,383 of CM028686.1, forward strand.
AATAAATTTCATTTTTTCAAAACTTTCTTCTATGCCAAGTGTCACACATTGGTGATTGAGAGAAAGCTGCACACATGCATGCTTGTATGCCCTAAATTTAGTACTTAGTAGTAATTAAGATATTAATCTATGTAAAATCAAAGTCCACTCTTAGTCATGGAAAAATACAATTTTTTCTAATATATTTAGGCAATTATGATAATGATTAGAAAGTGAATAATGGATGATAACAAGTTTGGAAAAAATACTAGATCAATTTCAAGCTTAGATGCTAATGAAAATGCAGCTGTAGTAGCGTTTGCAAACTTGCATAAATCTCATCCATTCAAATCAACGAGTCATTGTACTGGCCTGCAAGTGAAAGATAAACAACTTTTTTATATTGAAGAAAAAGAAGAAAGTTTCCATAAAAATTTGTTTGTAGTAGATTGATGAGAGATGTTTTAGTCAAATGATCAACGATCTACAGAGTAATCAGAATTCGCTTAGTATTTAGTGTACATACAATGAGCTCGCAAGGTTTCCAAATATTCTCTTAAGTGATTTTCATGCTCCTTAAGGTTTCTTGAATAGATGAGGATGTTGTTGATAAACACTGTGGAAAACTTATCCAGGAAAGGCTTCAAAATTCGTTGCATTAAGTTCATAAAGATAGATGACGTATTGATGATTCCAAACAATATTACCAGGAACTCACAATGATCATAATAATTTTTGAATGTTGTCTTCTCGACATCTGAATCTTTTACTCGCAATTGATGATAACTCAATTTAAGATCAATTTTGGAAAATATTACTGCTTCAGACAATTGATCGAACATGTCATCAATCATAGGGAAATGATATTTATTTTTAATGGTAACTTTATTCAGTTCACGATAATCTATACACATTCGCACAGATACTTCTTTTTTCTTAACAAAAGAACCGGCGCTCCCCAAGGGAAATACAAGGTCTAATAAACCCTTTACTCAACAACTCTTGCAGTTGCTCTTTTAATTCTTAAAGTTCCTTGGGTGTCATTCGGTACGGGACATCAGAAATAGGCTAAGTTTCGTGGATTAATTCAATAGAAAATTCCACCTCTAATAAGCGGAATACCAGGTAAATTTTTAGAAAAAATGTCAGTGAATTCCTTAACTACTCAGCTTTAAAAAATCAAGATACTTTACTTTGCTTCACCCATCATGGTGACAAGATAAGCGCACATCCCTTATTTATTAGTTTTAATTGCATTGATTAAAGATGCCTGAGTACTAATCATTCCTATAAAGATTTCTAGCTTGCTATGGGAGTGAAGGACAATTTTCTTATTTTGGCAGTGAATTATCGCACTATGCTTATTGAGCCAATTCATACCCAAAATAATATCGAAGTTGGCCATTGGCAGAATAATTAACTTAGATTCATAAGCCTGATTGTTTAACGAAATACTAACGTTGTAGAAATTGTGAGCACTCAGTTGGATCCTTGAAGAAAGTCCAACGCTCAAGGTTTTTGCTAGTTTATAGGATGACAGGTTAAGTGACTTAGCAAAATGCTCAGAGAAAAGAATGACTAGCACCGATATCAAATAATACAATACAGAGTTTGTTATTTATGCACATAGTTTCTACGTTTGAGTGTTTGTAGATAAGTTAACTTCTTGCGGAAGTAAATCTTGCAGAAATAAAAATAACTTTACAAAAGAAGATAGGCTTAGATGTGAGTACTTGAAATCACATTATTATATTATGTTGCTTCCACAGGAGTTAGAGCATAAATACAAGCAGGACCAGCAGGACGATTGTTGTTGACCTGCTTCCTAGGATGATTCTGGGTTTGCACTCAAGGGGTGGCAATTTGTTCCTTAACTGGATCTGAGTTCTCAGCTTCTGGTGGTGGTATGATTGTCATCCTTGAATCTCTTTTGTTCAAAGGCACTACTCAGGACACTTGGTTTCAACAAGAATAATCAATGCGAACTCCATCCACCATCTCTAGTTGTGTGTATTGATTATAAAAGTGACCATGTCTACCACATATAAAACAACAATGCCCTAAATGATAACACTTACCATAGAGATGGAGTTTGTTACAACCCTTGATGGGATCGGATGATGAAGTTGCTTCCATATGGTTGACTTTAGTAGACTGCGGTCTATGCCTTCTGAAGGCATCGTGTTGGTTGGGCAGAACATGCATTTTCCTTTTCAGGTCCTTTTGTGCCTGATGATGATCCACTACTCTGGCGATTTCCACCAATTGGGAAAAGTCAGTGAGGCGCAGGGGAACAACATGATCCTTAATAAAATCTCTTAGGACACTATAGAATCTGTGGCAACGAGCAGCTTCCATTCTCACCAGTTCTGGGGCAAAATATGATAAATCCATAATTTATATCCTAAATAAATGAAAAATCTCTTTCATTATTATTATTGAAATTGCTTCTTTGATCAAACTCAGCCTATTTTTCAGGAAAAATGCATCTACAAATTCTGGATAATTCAAGGAAGTTTCTAAAATTTATGGGAAAATATAGTTGCAGGCTATAGCGCGCTGCAGCGGGTGTACTCACGAAACTCAGGCACTATAGCGTGCCACAGCGGAAGGATTTGCGGGACTCTGGCGCTACAGCGTTCCATAGTTGGAGAACTTGCAGGACTCTGGCGCTACAACGTGCCACAGCTGGAGAACTTGCGGGACTCTGGCGCTACACCACGTTACAGCGGGATAACTTGCGGACTCTGGCGTTACAGCATGCCACAGCAGGAGAACTTGCGCGACTCTGGCACTACAGCGTGTGACAACGGGAGAACTTGCGGACTCTGGCGCTACAACGCACCACAACGGAAGAACTTGTGGTATTTTGGCACTGTAGCTCACGACAGCAGGAGAACTTGCGGCACTCTGGTGCTACAGTGCGCTCTAGCACGCTATAACAGACCATTTGAGAAAATGCCCAGAACGCCATTGCGCGTCGCCGCAGACCACTTTACGAAAATAGATCGCTGTAGCTTGCCACAGCACGCTACAGTGCGCCACAGCACGCTGCAGCGGCGCGCTAAAATTTTGTCTGGACAGGAAATTTATTGTGGCTGGGACATGACCCCCAACCTGCTCCTTGTCTCCCAGCCATCATTCCTTCTGCAACAAATTTAATTTTAATAGAGAAAAGATATCTTGAAGTGATGTAATGATTAAGGAATGGAAAAGTAGAGGTCACTTCACCCCTCAAGTTGCATTTGAAATGATCACAACAAATTTTTTAAGAGGGAAATGCAGAATTTAAAAGAAATGGAGAGGAATGCAGCCCCTCTATAAATACATCTCTTCTTGACTTAAGAAGGGTTCCAAACTTAGCTCACTAACATCCTAAGTAAGAAGAGGGCTACATAGAAGAGAATGAGAACTCTCCAAGGGTGAAAGAACTCCTATTGTTAAACAGAAGAAGGAAGAAAGGCAGCAGTACGGACCTAGGAGAAGCAACTAAGAACACCAAGAAGAAAAATTTTGGAGAACTTCATCAAGGAACGTTCCTAGTACTCTCTAACTCTTATCTTTTTTTTTTCTTAGTTGATCCTGAAAGGATCTTTATCCATGTATGTGCTCTTCTTTATCTTTAATGTAATGGAGAGCTAAACTTCCCTTGGGGAGGGTTGGGGCAATCTTATATGAATTGAAAGAGACTTTTGTGTATGAAAATTTCCTCAAGCTTTAATGAAAATTGTGAACTAATGATTTGTTAAAGAAATTAAAAGGATTATTATGGACTTGAATGTGGACCAAATAATAAAAGAAATAAATAACTTCACGACTAAAAAAGTTTTGTGCTCCATAGCTCACCCTTAGTTTTGATGCCGGAATCATGAGTGCATAAGAGCTTAGATCCGCGTGAGAAAGTTCTTGAGTCTATTGTACCTTGAACCATGCCCAACTCAAGAGTTGAAGCGTGTGAGCTAAGACCCACTTAAGAAGCTCCGTTGCTCAGCATACATGAAGGGAGGGAATGAATTCTTTGAGAGCTCATGAACGAGGTGACATAGTCATTGAGCCCAAATGAAATCACTCTCTCATCTGAACTACGCATGATGCGAGTGATGCTCTTAGTGGAATCAAAGCTTGTAAGATCTTAAATAAAGAACAACTCCCATATCTATAACTTTAGGAATGAGAGGAAAACCAATAATCTAAAATCTTATAAGGGCATTTGTGCAGAAATAAAATTGACTGTGTGTTCATTTTATGCACGAGATTTGAACTTATAAGTCTTGGAGTTAAACTCTAAGGAGGATAATGTGCACTTGATTTAAACATTAAGTAAAGAGAAAAGAAATTTCTTGAGGGACCATCATACATAAGTCTTCTAATATATATTGTGGGAGAGACCCAACTCTCATCTTCTTTTTATCATAGTTATCTTCTATTAAGACTTGTTATGCTTTTTTAGGAACCATTTACACAAAACACGCATAGTTTAAACATTATTGAACGTAGATATACCTTAGTAAGAAAACACCCAATTCCCTAAGGACGATAAATCTCGGAACTCACATTCCAAATTATTACTTCAGACCATGTACACTTGCGTGCAAGTGCATATGTGTAATTCACAGTCTGTCAAAACACGCCAACATTTTAAATTCAATCTCATATTTAAATACAGGATGACCACCTTGCTTCATTCGCAACAGGGTGTCTTCTAGAATATTCTGAGCAGACAGAGGAATGAATTCAACTTTAAAGGCTTTTATGAACAAATCCCATGGAATATCCTCGATATCGAAGTCAGCAAAATGGGAGTTCCTCTCATTATCCCACCAATACTCGGTTTCTTCTTGGAATAGATGCATATTAAGGCGGATGACTTTAAAGATATAACACTTAATATTGGTGAGATTATATTCCACCATTTTTAACCAACTTACAGTATCCATAGGGGATAAATTTCCATTAAAAGTTGGAGTCAACCTTAGAAAACTGCATAATTCTATCTGTAGAATGATGGGAAGTGAATGCAGTTGGAACCATTGGGGCTACAACATTGACTTCTTGAGTTTAGGTTGAGATTAGCTTTTGGATCATTTGAGATTGCTGGGTCTGATTTTCAACCAATGCTTTCACCATGCCCATAAGGGAGTTAATTTCCTCAGAAGTGTTGCTAGAGGCAACATTCATCTTAATGGGAGTAGTCATTGAAGGCGAACCAAGATTCATTCTATTTATTTAATGACAATCACTATTTTAGAAATGAGGAGAAGAAGGTATTCAACATTTGGATAACCATCATGGCAATTTCTTACTCATTAAACATGGGAATACAAAACATGAAAGTATTAATGCAAAAGTACTACATCATGCTAAGGAAGATAGAATTAGTTATGACATAACTACTATAGCGACTACACATTCATCCAAAATATTATGCAGCAAATGAAATTCTTGCATTTGCTTGCGAGTTTCTAGCTGATGGTCTCCCACCATCTTTCAGCTCCATCTTGCAGAAGAAAGATTATGATATGTAGACAAATGTTGTCTGGGCATTCGATGATGTCAAAGATTGTGGCTGCTTGATGCAACCACTCCTTGGCCAACACGAGAAGATATAGTCCTCTAAATGTTGGGTACTGAAGAATCTTATCAAGCATTAGTACTACATTTGAAAATGTATCATTCACAATCCTTCCATGGCTTTGGCCCTACTTGAAGTCTTCCTCCCAAATCGCATCAAATCGCTTAGCATAATACTCGAGTTCTAAAGCGTCAATCTCCAGGAACCTACATTTTTTTCTTAATAAGTTCTTAAGTTACTTAGAATTATTTGATTACTTATGTTATTCTTATCCTTAATCTTTGTTTTACTTAAGTTGCTACTTGAATATTCTTCTAACCCCAAGTATATTCCTGATTTTTACTTCTAGTTTATGCTTTTTCATTCTGAATAGATGAGAATATGACAAGATATGGATGTTACAAAGTATACATTTAGTGATTGTATTTATAGGAAAATAAACCATTAGGAAGATAGGAACAAAATTTTCAATTTGACACCTTATGGTGCTCTTGAATACCAATTGTGGAGCCTTGCCTCGATTGTGGTCATGTTAACATGAATATTAATATGATTACAATTGAGTGGTCACCGTGACAGACCCTACATTCTTCCCAGATTAGGTTTTTCATTAATCTACCGATAATTGCAGAATTTGTCACCTGCATATAAATCAATCACTAAATGAATATATATATGTAAACAGAGTGCAGGAGTAAGAAAATAACATCCATAACCATATTTTAAGTGAAAATTATATAAGTCGGCTCAAAATAAAAGTGCTGAAAGAAACATATATACAAGTCCTAAATTATTCCAATTTAAGGATAAATGTTTAACTGAAAACAAAATGCTTATTCTCTCAAAAGGCAAAATGAAAAGTCTAAATTGCAGCATCATGATCATCCTTTTGGCTAAGCTCGCCACAGGGTGCAATATCCTTGAAAAGCCCCAAGTTTGAGGTGTTGGTTTCACACGCCAAGGCCCCAACCAAAAGATTTGTGTTAGATAATTGTCTAAGTATATTTTAGAGTGTTTAATAGTTTATACAATTTTAGTATTCACATTTAACTTAAACAACAATAACTTAGCTGTAGGTTCAACAAGCCATAAGTAAGAATGAAGCTATAAATGAAATATTTATAACTTGTTAAAATGAGGCTAGTAAAGGAACATACCTCAAGACCAGTATCTACAATAATGTTAGACATTAATACATATAACACTAAAATATCTATGTGATGATAGAAACAAGCATCCTAACAGGATTATGATCATTGAAAATTATACAGAGTAAACAATAAATATAAATGAATAGTGATACATATAAATAGATCAAATCAAATAAAAATCAAGACGAGCATCCTAATAGGCATATAAGTACTAACTGATTTGCATAAGAAACTAAAATTGAAGTAAAATCATACATAAGATGAAAGTAAAATAAGTGAGACTATCATATCAGAACCTATCTAACAAAGCCACTATAAATGAAATTGAACTGTAACATGTAATTTAATCACTCATTTTGATATGAACTTGATGCAAATATTATCCTCATTTTTTCTAAGTTTTATGTTTCATACATCAAATTAACTAATGTGACACGTTCAAGAAAACAAGGCTTAAAATAAGGAAAGCAAAACATCAAGTCAAGAAATAAGCAAGACTCATACTAATAATTCATGTGATATCTATTGTTATATAATTTATCTGTTCTAATAATTATGAGAAAATATAAGCTCAGGATTTCTAATATTCTACTATCCAGTAAATTCTTAGAGTCACGGTCTTATAAAGTTATACATTATAACTAATTAAGTTTTAATCCAAAATTAAATAATATCACATACTTAAGTTAAATAATTAAATTAATTGTCATAAATGATGATTTTTAACATCCCAACCCAATATTGAAAAATATTATCAAGATTTAGAGATGAGAGCATAAACTCCAATAAAAGATGTTTGAATCTCTTAACCCAGGATTCTAAACATCTAAGGTATAAACTTTTCAATACTATATGTTAAAGGAAGTATTAGTAAGTATAATCAAGCTCAAAAAGACTGAAAATACTAATGCCACAATTAAGGACAACTAATGATGATTAAACAAAAATAATTAGACCTTAAGTCTAAAAATCTAAGCTTTGATCTAAAACTGAAATACTTGGGTCAAGAAACAATTTATTAGGTATAATCATTATTCAATAGAGGCTAATTACTATAGATTACCTGTAATAGCCCTAGGTTGTTATCATGGTTAATTGAAACTAAACCAATTCCTAAATCTTATTCCACGAAGTTCTAATTGTCACTAGAATATATAACCCTAAAATTTGAGATCCATTTGGAGGTTGATTGGTTCAATTGACTATTTTGCCAATTTATTGACATAGAAAATTAGCTAATTTAAATTGATCTTCAAATTAAAATCTAATTACAATTTTGAATTCTTCACACCTAAATTAGCTAAGGGTGAATTATTTTGGGATTTTTTAAAGGTCATTTAGGCCTAAAATGGATTTATTTTAATTAGGATTATATAAATAATTAAAATTAATTTAATTATTCAATTAATCCTAAGTCTAACGGTCGACAACTAAAACTCGGAGAAATCATAGCCATTCCACGGTCCCAGAACTCTAGAACAGAAATACTACATTTGACTTCGCTTGGATTTTTCGTAAGCTGTAAGATTACAACTGTGATCCAACAGTTGCGATCTGATCCGTGATCAGTAATTATGAGTCGATCGCATCAGAGCCATTCCACGTTTCCATTTGATCGATTAGATGGTTGGCATAACTATCGATCCTATTCATCTTCATTGTTCCTTCATATAATGAGAGAGTATGCCAGTTTATTCATTTTTTAGATGCAGTAGAGCACTCCCAATGGGCCACAAGGTTTGGTGAATCCACAATTGGAAATGAAAGAGATGAGCCCTTATCCCGAGCTTAATCCATGACACATCCACCCAATCTCCTTTTAAGGCTATAAATAACCCTGAATCATCCGTAATGAGCTCTTTGCTCACTCTGTATCTCCTTTGAAGCTCCTAGACTTCCATCTACTTTTCCCTCTAGCTGACCAGTCAACATGATAGCATCGAGATCCCTTCCACAGTGTGTCTGAGGTAGTGGCTTGGATTCAAGCCCCCTAAAGGTTTTGAAATCACAAGCAAGTTCTAAAAAGTGGATCAAAGTCTTGATTTCCTTCCTAGCTCACTACATCAGCTCATCTTCCCCATCCATATACCCCAATGTTCCTTTTAATTTAATCTACTCAATTCATGTCAAATCCATTTCAATTTTTGTGCTGTGATTATTTGTAGTAATTTTATGACATTTAGGCAATTGTCTAAATTGGCTTGAATAGTTGAGCTCAGTACAAACAACAAGGATTCACTGTCTAGACATAGCTACTATCTAGTGGAAGCCAAAGTCTTTCCATTGAAAATTAGAGCTGTAGGCCAATTCATTTTCAATCATACATGTATGCCATAACATTTCAAATTGATGGTTATGTTCTATAACAACCCTAGTTGTTACCTAGCTAAATTTAAACTTAATCAAGTGCTAATTATTATTCCATTAGATTCAAAGGGTCATTAAATTTGAATCTTAGAAGTTTGAAACTAATCAGAGCTAATTTGAGCATTTGAGCTATTTTGCCTATTTTAGGATCCTAAAAATTAGCTAAAACAATTAGATCTCCAAATTGAAATCTGATTTTATTTTTGAATTCCTTGCACCTTAATTAGCTAAAAGTGAATTTTTGGGAATTTTTGGAGCTCATCTAGTTCTAAATTGGATTTAGAAATTATTAGATATAATTTTAATTAATTAATGCATTTATAATAATAATAATAATAATTAAATTATTTAATTTTATTTTCTCAGTGGGATTCACTGTCGGGACCACGGAGGATCCGCTGCGGGGTCTCGACAGCAATGCAGCATGCCTAGCCTATAGATGCATTCGCACTAATCATGGTGTAGAATCAGACGGGGCTGATCAGTGGCACTTGGATTCTCTAATATTCATACAATCAAGTAGCCAATCCAATAGCTATCATCATGCCTGCAATTTTTTTAATCAGACAGATCATCAGACCACTTAATCCCAATGGTACCATGATCAGATGACCTGTGGATGGACCAATTCTATTCATCTTCATCTCTATGTGATCGTTGTCCTGACAGAGACTATGGGATTGTGCCAGCCACGCCAGCTCTTGTCTGCCACTCCTCTTGCCACATTAAATGGCAGTTGCCAGCCTTCCACAATCAGCTAAGCACCCTCCATCATGTCCTAAGCCCGGCTAGTCCTCAATAGGGAAGGACCAAGCATGAGATTCTCAGGCTAGGTTTGACCCATGGGCTGAGCTCCAGAGTGTCCCGAGGCTATATATAGCCCTGGAATTATTCACAATGAACTCTTTGTTCACTATGTTCCTGCCATTGAAGCAAAGGAGTCTCTGCCTTCCCAGATTCACCCAAATATCATTCAAAGCTTCCTGGCAACCTCAGTTGCTGCGTACTGCTGATAGAGGGTGCAGTCTAGCGTTCAGACCCCCTGCTAAACTGTAGTGATCACCTAGAGAGCTCCAGCGGTGTCTAATCTTTCTTTGTTGTAGCCACTCCCCATAGCTAGGTGCAGCCTCTACCCTTACTCATGTCGAGCTGGTTTTAGCTCAACTTTGGCTTAAAATAGCTAAAGGATGTGCTATGACCCTATCGTAGTTCCTCGACGTGTGGCATTAGTGTGGTGAAGTTTGGTGCTGAACCAAATAGTGAAATCATTATCTGGGTGAGTGCTATCATGCTAGCCACCATGCCTCATGAATCCTAGGCGATCGAGATCCACATTAATGTTTAATTGCCTCTACTGATTATTTCCAATGAGTGTCAATTGTTGAGTTTGACCTAATTGGTCGATTCAGCTTGAATCGGTCAATCCAGGTTCAACTGGCATCAGTTTACTGACGTGAGTAGCACTCCATCAAACTAGTCAATTGCCAGGCCCATTGACTCATCCAATCGCTCTATCTTCAGTTCTTGATTGTGTAGGACTTTGGTTTAGGTCGTAACACTTCTTCTATGAGGATAATTCGATCCTCACAACTTTACCCTAGAAGCTGCTCAGGATGAGTAGCACCCTATTGATCCGATGCCTCCTAGAAGGGGTTTCAGAGTGGAATCGGTGCTTCCTAGTCCAATGAACATTTTGAGATTCGAATCAGAGCTTGCGGTGGACTGGAGCTCAAGAATTTTTACGGAGGAGTCTAGCCCTAAGATTGTTGCATCGGGTGAGGGCCGTGAAGATGACACACAGTGGCGGGCTAGGTCAGACCCCGACCCACATGTTTTCATTTGTGGGCCGAGTTTTAACTAAGGATTTTCTGGAATTAATTTCCAGAAGGAAATTAATTTTGAAAATCTAATCCTATAGTTTAATTAATCCATTTAATTCCATTTGAATTAATTGCATAACTTAACTAATACTTATCCAAATGGTATGATCTAATATACTATTTTGATCAAAAAAACCTAAGGAACATTAATTTGCAATAAAATATTAGATCTAATTATTAGATTTTCAAATTTAGCATAATAATTCTATAATTTTAATTAATAAATAATTAATTCATTTAATGGCCAAATTTTATGTTTAAAGTCTCTGATTGCTCATGAGATAGTGAAGAACCCATGTATTCCCTTAAAATTTTTTTTGGAGTTCTAAACTTGCTAATGACCTATTAATTACTCTAAATCTTGATTAGTGTCTAGTGATTATGGTTAACCTCACATTTTTGTAAATTAAGTCCCTATTGCTTCTTAAGTTTACTAGAACCCCTATATGAACTTAGAATCATAATTTAAGCTCTAATTTTCTTAATTATTTTTCTTAAACTTAAAAATAATTAGTGCTAATTAAATTTTCCTTATAAACTTGAATTTTATAGTCTTATTCTTCTTATTAGACAATATTAAGCCTATTAAATTTGATTAGAATCAATTTGGATGCTTAAATATTAAATTTCCAATTTTAGCTTTAAGGATTTGCATCTTGGTTATGCTGACCAAAAGTTGGTTTAAGAGCCCTTAAACCCTAGAAACATCATTAAAATACTTTTAAGTAATGATGTAATGCTTTATAATTAGATCTTGAGCTTTTGGACATAGTGGATTGATTCTAATTATTTAAGCTTCAATCCTCCTGATCTTCACTTAAATAATTAAGATCTTATGGTGATCTTAGACCCTTCATTTTAATCTTAATTAATGAAATTTAGCCTTATGAAATCAGCGTTAATTAACTTATCTAAATTTATCACAATGATTATTCCTAAAGTAAATATTGAATGTGAAAACCCTAATTCTAAATCTTAACTAAAATCTTAAGCAATTAGATCTAAGTCTTAGAACTTTGACTCTTAGTAATTATCCATTTGAATTGTATCATCATATTCTTGAAATTCTTAATTGATTGAATCATATGAAATTTTCATTTAGTGGGTTTAGGTTGATTTAAACTATAGAATAATGAGATTATTCTATAGCTTAAGTTTAGTTCTTAGATTCATAAGCTTCTTATCTGATTTTTTTATCTTATAATAATAGATTCAGCTTTTTTATAAGATCATAGTTTCCTTAATCTTTCAGCTTCTAAGATTCTCTACTTTAGAAGTAAGGGTGGGTGAAACCATTGATCCTTAGAAGGTTAGTACCTTGGATTTAGAGTTTAAACCCCAACTTGGAGTTTAAACCTTAAATCCTTAAATCTTGATCTACTTAAATCAACATTTGGGTTTGAGTTATTAAAATACCATTAATTAAGTCATTGATTAATAACTTAACCTTTGTAGCCATCATTCCTGATTATGAATTAGAACTTGTTAAGTTTTAGTATTTAACTTTAAGGTCGTAGATCTGGGATTTACATGATAGCTAGATATTGGAGATCCTAAGCTTGTAGTATCTCAGATTAGATAAAACATTTTAAATTAGATAATAACATATATCACATATGTTTAGATTGAGTCTCTTATTTACTTTGCATATTATTTCTTTGCATACCTTATATTTAACTTTTGTACCTTGAACACATTACTTGGACGTTGGATATTTGATAAAATCCTATTCTTTGTTGCTTGTTGAACCTTTTTAAATGCTTATATGTAGTAAAATATGATATCTTAAAATATGTAGTTCATTAAATCAGCTTAAAATGTGCTTAGACAATTATCTAACTTTAAGTTTTTCTTTTCTTGGCTGGGGCCCTATCATTATGATACTGATAATGTCAGATTCTAAGCTGCTCATTGAAGTTGCTTTTAGAGAGGAGCTTAGTCAGGAGGAGGACATTCTTGATGCCAAAGCTTAGCTAGTTTTTTTTTTTAGTTTGTGGATGAGTGTTCCTTTCATTTAAATTCAGATTATAATAATTAAAAATTCTTGATGTATTTACTTTCTATATTTTCATGTTGAGGTAAGTTACTATCATTACTTTTTTTTTACTGTGTTGTGGATGTGGATGTTATTCTTTTACTTGCTTTTGCTACTTTGATATCTTATGTATGAATCTCTGTTCAGGTGATAAGTCTTTCAGCTAAGGTGGGTTGGAATCATACCTAACTCAACTATAGTTGGGAGGGTTCTCACACGGTGACCATATTAACTGTAATCATGTTAATCTTAGTATTAGCATGACCATAGAGGGTACGGGGCTCAATAGTTGGTATCAGATTGATGGAATGAGTGAGGTGTGAAGGATGTAGGTGTTATTGGTGCAGTGCTATTAGTGGTTGCAGGCACCGGATGGGTGGCGATTAAATTTTGAATTTCTAATGCCTACTGAGTGTTGTTCTCTAGCATAGTTGCTATCGTACTCCGCAAGTGAGTGACTTTATCAGTAGAACGACAAGATTCTACTGCATTCTTGATGGGTGTAATTGACGGTGGTGATCTAGTATTCATCTTGTCATAGCAAGATGAATTTTGAATTCATAATGAATTTAATGAAACGAGATTAAATTGGACATTCAATTTTTGCAAACACAAATTTTGTTACTTGAGAAGGAAGATTACATACGTTGAAATGATGATTCATATAAATATTTAAAACATGAAATGATAAGGGATTACAACTGACTTAATAACTCTATACTAAATGCTAGTGCCCGTCTATGAACTTGGCACAAAATGCGAGGTGAAAGTCTGTGAAGGTTACAACAGAATGTTTTCTCCTCTTACATTTCTTTTATAACTTCCAACTAGTGACGATCCACTAATCTTCTACAGCATCTTGGAGCAGATAGGTCATAAGATCGACATGGATGGAATTGAAACATTCTATGTGATCCAAAACTGAGTCCACACGGTTCAACCATTTATTGGATAAAATTGTTAAGTCAAAGCCTCTGAATAAGGATTATTGAAGAAACATTCCATGTGACGATCCAGTATAAGGAATCCTTTGGCTGAAACTTCAGCTACAGTTCTTTTGTATTTTTGACCCCAATTGTAGTCACACTCCCAAACAATTTCCAATATAGTTAAGTAGTAGTCCAATTCAGATCTTCCACCCTCTTTTTGTTATATCAAGGGAATTCATAAGTTCTTTAATTAATTTATGAGTGATTTAGTCATCTTAGATGGATATTTTTAATTCACACTTTCATATAGAGTTACTTAAGAGTATTGCACTCTAGATGTTATATTTTGATGACTGCATTTTAGAAAAACCATCCATTAGATTGATAAAAATTCAGATTCTAATCTGACACTGTATGATGCTCTCTAATACCAATTGTGGAGCTCTATACCCTTTATAGTCATGTTAATGCTGAGATTAACATGATTACGATGAATACGATCACCATGTGATTACCCTTCCAACTATAGTCAAGTTAGGTATGAGCCCAACCTATCTTAGCTAAAAGACTTATCACCTGAACTGAGAGTCATACATCAAGATATCAAAAGTAAGAGAGTAACATTCACATCCATAACATAATAAGGAAAAGTAAAGACAGTAACTTAGCTCAACATGAAATTGTAGAAAGTAAATACAGTCAGAATATTTAATTATTACAAACTAGATATAAATAAAAGGAACACTTGTCCTTACAAGTTGAAAAGAAAAACTAGCTAAGCTTTGATGACAGGAAGGTCCCCCTCCTGACTAAGCTCCTCTCCAGTAGCAACTTTAACGAATAGCTCAGAATCTAAAATTGTTGGTATCACAATACTAGGGCCCTAGCCAAGAATAGAAAAACTTACAGTTATATAATTATCTAAGCACATTTTAAGCTGATTTAATGAACTGCATATTTTAAGATATCACATTTTACTAACATGTAAGCATTTAAAAATGTGCAACAAGCAACAAAGAATAGGATAATTATAGGTATAATATTTAAAACTAAGAAAAATGAAGTATGTAAAATTAAATATTTTGGATGTATTTACTTTCTACATTTTCATGTTGAGCTGAATTACTATCTTTACTTTTCTTTACTGTATTATGGATGTGGATGTTTCTCTTTTACTTGCTTTCACTAATTTGATATCTTGTTGTATGACTCTCAGTTAAGGTGATAGGTCTTTTAGCTAAGGTGGGTTGGGTTCATACCTGACTCGACTATAATTGGGAGGGTTGTCACATGGTGACCGTATTCACCGTAATCATGTTACAGTATTAGCATGACCACGAAGGGTACGGGGCTCCGCATGTTCTGGAGAACTTGGTAATGAGCCGTGCCGGATCTGAAGTGTGGTTTGATATCGGGTTATCAAATAATTCAGTTAGGATTAATTTTCCTTATATAAATTCATTTGGAAAATCATAAATCAATGATTTTCTTACATGAAAAAATTTCAATTAAATTATTAAAATAACTAGATCAATTTAAATCTAATTTTAATGATCCAATATATCAGTTTGATTAAAAAAATATATAGAATAATAAACTGCAAAATTATTTAAGTTTTTGTGAGTACATTTCTTAATTTAGTCTAATTATGTTAGAAAATGGATTAGTAAATACTAAGCTTCATCCTTAACTAAATTTTATGATTAAGTTCTTTATCTTTTCATTAGATAGGAAAATTTAATTAAGAGGTTAAAATTATTTTCCATTTTTTCATTTCACTAATCGTTCACTATCACTCTAAACACTAATTAGTGAATATTTAGTTCATTAGTGCTCTAATTTTAATATTTGAGGTGCCTATTGACTCCTTAGATAGAGTAGAACATATTAGTAGTTTAATATTTTAATTTCCATTATTTATTTTGTTAATCATTCTTTAATGAGCTCAAACTATAATTACA
Source organism: Gastrodia elata (assembly GCA_016760335.1). Taxonomy (NCBI): domain Eukaryota; kingdom Viridiplantae; phylum Streptophyta; class Magnoliopsida; order Asparagales; family Orchidaceae; genus Gastrodia; species Gastrodia elata. Next base: position 12,649,257 of record CM028686.1, read on the forward strand.
TCTCATTAACCCTAATTCTTATTCACTTTGAGTGTTTTAAGTATTAATCATTTCCTTGGACAATAAGAAACCATTAGGGATTAATAAAATTCAAATTAGAACCCTAGAACCTAAGGTCTCCATTTAGACCGTTAATGATGGATATTTTAGACATTTTGGCCAAATGTTGGTTGTCATATAATAAAAACTTCTTAATCTATCAGTTGCCATTAATATTAGTAAACTGAGTGTTGGAACTCGAATTGTGGTTATTTGGACTTATGAATTAGCCATAGTGGCCTAACCATAGTGGTGCCCTAAATTAATTAAGTTAATTTTAAGATGTTTAATATGAATTTAGAATCCACATTTCCTTTTCTTTAATGCTTAACAACACTTAACAAATCAGTTATGGTCGAATTAGGTTCCATGTTAGACTTTTAAAATATTCCTAAGTTATCTTTTAATTAAATTCTCAAGTGATTTCTTATCAATCAAGTTTTTTTTGACTACCACCCATGGGTCAAAACCTATCAACTATGATTGACTACCTCATGGATAATCAAAATGATCAAATTCTTTTTGACTATCAACCTATGACATGACGAAGGAGTGCACCTTGTCAACTGATTTTTTTTCTTATTAGAGTATACTATTACCCAACTGCTACACTCCTTCCCTGGGCTAGTTACATACTTTTGAGGACTTCACTTTGAGTTGGGAGAAGAAGGTGATGAGGAGCTAATAGCTCTTAATTGATTTTGAGTTCTAGGACAAAAGGAGGCTATGCGAGACGAGAGTCGACCGGTAGGGGCAGTTCAGATCATATATAGAATTTACTTTAAGAACATTCATCATGTTGTGGTACTACAACTTATTCTTTTAATTTGAATCTCAATTTGGCTCATTGGAAAACCCATCACTTTTGGGAATTACATTTGAAATAGAATAACTGGACAACCAAGGAAAGGAGGTAAGGTTAGGTAGTTATCAGAGGCATGAAATTACCTACTTTCTTTAGCAAGGTTTGGTCAAAACACTCCCTTAAGTCCACAAAGCAGTTGATTAACATCTTTTATATATAGCCTTCAGTGGGAGGTCTTAATTCACTTATTAAGTAGAAATACCCACTCCTGACTCTCATCCTAAGTCTTTGATTTGAGAACCCAAGTCTTGTTTAGATTTTTTCTTAGATTATAGTTGACTCACTCTTTAGATTTAGATCTTTGCTTCATCAAATTTCTCCCTTACGGCTAGAGGCTTTCTCTTTCTTTTTAATGCTCTTTAAGAGGAGAGCCTTTATCTAGTTGAAGAATGAATTTTTTCTTATAAGATGGCTCATATTATATAACCAGATGGCTCCTAATTACATGCTTTCCATTTTATAGTTTATGACTGAACAACTCCAGCTTAGAGTCTGAATTTGAGCCTCTCTTTCTCATAGATAAGTGAATTGAATAGTCTAGTAATTGGTAATTCCTTGCACTGCAAGAACTCTAAAACTAGGAACTTCCTCTTCCTAAGGTCTGCCTTCTATCTATTTACAAAATAATAACTAATAACTCCTAATTCCTATATATTCTTTGATTAGACTATCAGTAAGGGTATCTAAATCAAATAAAAGCTTGCTTCTCCAAGTCTGAATTTGAAGTCAAATATGAAGCTTCCTTTTACTGTTAAAGTTGTTAATTGACAGACTACAATTAGTGTGACTTTTGATCACATGCAAGTATACATGCTCTGGAGTATTATAGGGATAGTAAGTCCTAAAATTAGACTACAAATCAGTTATGGTCGAATTAGGTTCCATGTTAGACTTTTAAAATATTCCTAAGTTATCTTTTAATTAAATTCTCAAGTGATTTCTTATCAATCAAGTTTTTTTTGACTACCACCCATGGGTCAAAACCTATCAACTATGATTGACTACCTCATGGATAATCAAAATGATCAAATTCTTTTTGACTATCAACCTAGGACATGACGAAGGAGTGCACCTTGTCAACTGATTTTTTTTCTTATTAGAGTATACTATTACCCAACTGCTACACTCCTTCCCTGGGCTAGTTACATACTTTTGAGGACTTCACTTTGAGTTGGGAGAAGAAGGTGATGAGGAGCTAATAGCTCTTAATTGATTTTGAGTTCTAGGACAAAAGGAGGCTATGCGAGACGAGAGTCGACCGGTAGGGGCAGTTCAGATCATATATAGAATTTACTTTAAGAACATTCATCATGTTGTGGTACTACAACTTATTCTTTTAATTTGAATCTCAATTTGGCTCATTGGAAAACCCATCACTTTTGGGAATTACATTTGAAATAGAATAACTGGACAACCAAGGAAAGGAGGTAAGGTTAGGTAGTTATCAGAGGCATGAAATTACCTACTTTCTTTAGCAAGGTTTGGTCAAAACACTCCCTTAAGTCCACAAAGCAGTTGATTAACATCTTTTATATATAGCCTTCAGTGGGAGGTCTTAATTCACTTATTAAGTAGAAATACCCACTCCTGACTCTCATCCTAAGTCTTTGATTTGAGAACCCAAGTCTTGTTTAGATTTTTTCTTAGATTATAGTTGACTCACTCTTTAGATTTAGATCTTTGCTTCATCAAATTTCTCCCTTACGGCTAGAGGCTTTCTCTTTCTTTTTAATGCTCTTTAAGAGGAGAGCCTTTATCTAGTTGAAGAATGAATTTTTTCTTATAAGATGGCTCATATTATATAACCAGATGGCTCCTAATTACATGCTTTCCATTTTATAGTTTATGACTGAACAACTCCAGCTTAGAGTCTGAATTTGAGCCTCTCTTTCTCATAGATAAGTGAATTGAATAGTCTAGTAATTGGTAATTCCTTGCACTGCAAGAACTCTAAAACTAGGAACTTCCTCTTCCTAAGGTCTGCCTTCTATCTATTTACAAAATAATAACTAATAACTCCTAATTCCTATATATTCTTTGATTAGACTATCAGTAAGGGTATCTAAATCAAATAAAAGCTTGCTTCTCCAAGTCTGAATTTGAAGTCAAATATGAAGCTTCCTTTTACTGTTAAAGTTGTTAATTGACAGACTACAATTAGTGTGACTTTTGATCACATGCAAGTATACATGCTCTGGAGTTTTATAGGGATAGTAAGTCCTAAAATTAAAAGAGGGTTACTAGTTAATCTTCTCTTTTTCTATGCTTAGACAATCGAAATGTTGGTTTTAAGCTAATATATATATATACTCATGCAAGTAAGCAATTCTAAATTATGAAGATGTAATAATGATTAAAATATTGGCATGAGTTAGACTAGTTGACTATGATTCAACCTTCTTATAAATGGTTGAGTTCTTTAAATGATAATAATACAAGAATGCTAATTTTATATTTCCAAGGGATATACCTGGGTCACTCATCACTAAACCCTAAGATTGTCTTTAGCCAATTTCGCACAAGACCTCTTGACTTTGGACCTTAATATTTAAATGATGACTTCTTTAATTTTTATTTGCATTCCCTTTCTAGTGCAAATGGAACCAAATTTCCATATTTTTTCTCACTTGCACACAGACAACTCCTTATTTTTAGGAAAGTATGTAGATCTCTTTACTCTAGTAATCCATTATTCAGTCTCACCTCATGTCCAAGCTTGATATTGATTAAGGAACTGAGCATGGGAAATTAGAAATAAAAGTGCACCCAAAAAATCCTTGATCTAGGCTTTTGCTCAGATCTTGAATTTAGTGCCTCTTGACTTTCATGCTTCATATGCACATACACCTTGATCTAAACTTTTGGTTCAATTTGAGATGTAGTATTGTGAATGTTGAATTTAGTGACATTTTTATAATTGTGCAATAAAATTAAATAATGAACTCATCACAAACATTCATTCACAAATTAGATAATTTGAACTCAACATTAAATAAGGAAGGTCTAATACGTAGATTTAGTCTAACCATCCTTTAATAGGAGGGAATAGACTACAATTACAAGTTAATCACAAGCAAAGATAGAAAGGATAGACATAGGCATCATAATTTTTACAAAAGAAAGTACAAAAAAATGAGTAAGGAAGTTAATAAAATGTTACTGAAGGACATATATAGAGTTATCTTTATCTTTGCCTTCTTCTTCTTCTTCTTCTTCTTCTTCTTCTTCTTCTTCTTCTTCCTTATTCAAGTCTCTAATGGCTGCCAAGGGTTCCTCTTAGTAGTGGCTAAAAGAATTTCCTTGGAACCCTAATTTTTCCATAGGTTTTCTTCTCTCTAATTCACATTCCCTTGTCTTCTAACTAATCAGATCTCTTAATTTTTCTTGAAATCACTCCAAAACTTCCCTTTGGAGGGCCAATGAATGACTTCTTTCCTCCTTAGATTTGACCTTTTCAAAGTTGTACCCATCACGCACTTCAACGTGCTAGAGCATGTCAAGTTCTGTCGATTGAGCCCTTGAGAGTGCCTAAGCAGGTGATGCTCTTGGGTTGCCTCCTTGAAAAACTTAGTTTATTGTCCTCAATGAAACTACATGGAATGCATTAGTTCTTATTTACTTTCAATACTTCTTTCTAAATTTTCATGCTTTTCAATGGGGTGACCACTATCACAAATTGAATTTTTATTACGAAGTATAGGCGGTGTGCTTCTTTTGGGAATTAAAACTTCTTGATTCCTTTGGAGGGCCAATGAATGACTTATTTCCTCCTTGGCTTTGACCTTTTCAGAGTTGTACCCATCAGGCACTTTAACGTGCTGGAGCATGTGAGGTTCTGCCGATTGAGCGCTTAAGAGTGCTTAAGCAGGCGATATTCTTAGGTTGCCTCCTAGAAGAACTTAGTTTATTGTCCTCAACGAGACTACATGGAATGCATCAGTTCTTATTTCCTTTCAATACTTCTTCCCAAATTTTCAATCTTTTCAAAGGGGTGAGCACTATTACAAATTGCATTTATATTACAAAGTATAGGCAATGTACTTCTTTTGGGAATTAAAACTTCTTGATTCCTTTCTTCGAATATCTTTTCATAATATTCAATTTCAGATTTTTCACTTGTTAGTCATGTCGGAGATGGGAAAATGGGAAGTTTCACCCTTCCAAGAAGAATTTGTGGAAGTGAGGGCATTTTATACTTTCGTGGGATTGAAGTCTTTAGCCATCAATTCCTAGAAACTACAAATTAAAATGCTCGAAAGGTTATAGTGAGTGTTAATAGCTATTTCAAAAAATTGCACAGGTTTCTTGTGCACCCAAACTGAGTGATTTTTACTTATTATAGTATTTGCATAAACTTGGACAAGAGATATGCAAATTGTGGATAGGTGAGCATTGACAGACCTAAAATTAGATGTCTGTGCTTGCATGCAGGTGTATGTGCTCTGAAGTAATATGAGATGATGAGATTCTGAGATTTATCATCCTCTAAGAACGGTACGTAGTTATTACGAAGTGCACTTATTTTTAATAATGTTTGAATTATTGATTCTAAGTTAACCTAGATTGTCCAAAATTGGTTTTTAATTAATTGGATAAAATTGGGGAAGTTTGGTTTCAAGCATTCAACTTATTATAAGCCTATGCAACATAATTCTTCTCCAAATGTCAAATTTACCATTACATACTATCATTTATCATTTCAATTATCAAGAGGTTGAATTTCATTACTTGGATATTAATTTCTCTACAAACCTATCTAGTGCTATATTGAACACTTGATGGTTCAAATCAAGCACATAGATATCCTTATAATCTTTCAATGAATGGAAGTTATCCGTACATCTAAACGATCACAAGGTCTTGATTCTATCTTTAGCTCACAAGCTTCTACTCTTGATTGAGCATAGGTAATGAGTTGCAAAGATTAGTGAGCTTATGTCACATCGCTCACTACTTATCATGCTCACTTATCTTGCTTAAATTACGAGTGAGCAATAGAGCTTAATAGATGGGTCTCAGTGTCAAACGTGTCAAATTTGTAACTTAGCATAGGAATACGAAACAGACTGTAAATTTCTGCGACTTCATCCACTACCTAATATGTCATCCATATGTGTTATGGATTTGGCTATGGAGTTCAAATAATTACTTAAATTGTTCTTATCAATTCAGATGATTAAGTCTTTTGACTTGTAGTTTATGCACGAGCAATCACGTACAATGAACTTATGTTACATCATTTGAGGCGTAGACACTTCAGGTGCATAACCTTTAAGTCAAGACAATCATCAAGCATAATAAGGATTTTGTAAAATATCATCACTAATATTCAAATAATAAATTTAACTATAAAGAACTATTCATTCCAGGAAAAGATAGAAAAAAAATTTTAAACTCAAAATCATGCCATTTCATTAAAGAGAGAATTCTCATACTCGCACAAGATTTACATCAGTTATATGTTCTTCGCCAAACTCTTCCCATAGGGGGTTTATGCAGCCATCACAATGAATACAATAAGATAAAATCAGAATTTTGATAAAGCATACATTGCATTCTACAATATACAAGGAAAAATAATATCAGAGTTATGAAAATGATATGCGTGAACTACTTTTGGTGTTCTCTTTGTCTTTGCCTCCCTCAATGCCTTGCTCCTTCTCCTTGTCAATGTATTTCTCTTAGCTTTCATTGTTGCCATTTTCTTTATGAGCATCCTCTTAATTAATGTTCCTCCCCTTAAGCCTAAGTTTAAAAAATGATTACAGAATCTTCATTCCTACTTTTGTTTTCCCTTAAATAACTCCCCCCCTTCAACCATTCTCTCCAAATTCTGCTTTAGTTTCTCATTGATTGAATTCCTTGAAGTTTGAATTCATTTAGTTCAAATGCTTAGAATATTCATTTAATCATTCTTGAAAACTGAAGAGTCATCTCTTAATCTTAATATTGGTGCTGGGAGCTGGAGGAATTATGTGCTTTTGACCTTTCAAATTCCATGTTTGTTCAGGATTTTAATGCAGATTTGTCGGCGGTCATTATGGAACGCCCTGGCACCATGGTCTCAATTTGTCTGGTACTACGGCACACTGTGGCGCTGTACTTAAAATAGTTTCTTCTACGACACATTGTAATGCTCCATAGTTTACATTCTTATCTCCATAGATTTATAGTTTATGCACGAGCAAACACACACATTGAACTTATGTCACATTATTTGCTGTATTGATGCTCTAGGAACATAACCCTTAAGTCAAGAAGATCATCAAGCACAATAAAGTTTTTGTAAGATATCATTACTAATATTAAAAAGATAGTATTAGCTATAAGGAACTATCATTCCATGAAATGATAGAAAAAATTTTCAAGCTTAAAATCATACCATTTCATTAAAGAGAGAATTCTCATACTCGCACAAGATTTACATCAATTACATGTTCTTCACCAAATCCTCCTTAAAGGAGGGCTTAGGCTGCCATCACAATGAATACAATAAGAAATATATAGGATTTTGATAAAGCATACATTGTGTTTCACAAGATACAAGGAAAAATAATAGTAGAGTTTGGGAAATGATACCCAGAAACTACTTTCAATGTTCTCTTGGTCTTCTCCTTTCTCAACATCTTGCTTATTCTCTTTATTGTTGTATTTCTCATAACTTTCATTATCACCTTCTTCTTTAGGAGCTTCCTCTTAATTAGGGTTCCACCCCTAAAGGCTGAGTTTAGAAAATGAATAATGAACTCTCATTCCTCCTTTTATTTTCACTTAATTAACTCCCCCCTTCATCCCATCTCACTAAATTCTAGTTTCATTTATTGTTGATTGAATTCTTTGAAAGTTGAATTCATTAAATTTAAATACTTAGAATATTCCTTTATTCACTCTTGAAAATTGAAGAATCATCTCATAATCTTAATTTTGGTGTTGCAAGCTAAGGATTAAGTAACTTTAACCTTTCAAATTCCATATTTGTTCAGGTTTCTAATGCAGATTTGTCGATGGGCGCTATGACGTGCTGTAGCACTAGACTTGCGATATTTTCCGCTATGGCACACTATAGCTTTATATAGTTTATATTATAATCATTTGATTTTTGCGCTTCAGCGTGCTGGGGCATGAGGTTTGCCATATATTTCCACCACAGCGCGCCATGGCGTCATTCTTGTGATGTTTGTCCACTGCCACACACTTTGGCCCCAACTCTTATGGAAATATGTTTCGCTGTAGCACATTATGGCAGGATTGATTCAAATTTTGGTGCTATGGAGCATTGCTACATCAATCCTCATATCTTTGCCTTGTGTTGTGGTGTGCTGTGCATATTGATGTAGGATCCATAAGCAAGCTTGATGTAAGGGTAATCAAGTGTACATTTATTGGATATAGCACGGGTGAGTTTAGTTACATATTTTATGAAAATTAGAACCAGAAGGTCATCAAAAGTAGGGATGTCACTTTCATTTAAAGTGAAATATATAAAGATTGTATTGGAGTTAGAACTGATTCCAAGGATGCTTTAGCTCGTGAACCTCGACACATAAAGATTGAAGACAAAATTGAGCCCAATGAATGTATGCATGAAAATACTCAAGAGGGTGTTAATGTTGAACAACAAACACCCATGGTACCGAGATCTACAAGAGTCACAAGACTGCCACAGAGGTATAATCCTTCTTTATTTTATCTGTTACTAACAGATGGTGGTGAACCAAAAATATTTGAAGAGGCATTTCAAGTTGAAGATTCAATCAAGTGGAAGGCTTCATGAATGATGAAATGGCATCACTCATGTCAAATATGACATGGGAGTTAGTAGATTTACTAGTCGGAAAGAAAGCTCTTTGGAATAAATAGGTTTAATGGGTGAAGGATGAACTATATGGGAGCAAGTTCTACAAGGAGAAGCTTGTAGTAAAGGGTTTCCTATAGCGGCATGGGGATTACTATAGTGAAATCTTTTCCCTAGTTGTGAAGATGACAACCATCATGGTTGTGTTAAACAATGTTACAGTTGAGATTTTGCATATGGAGCAATTGTATATCAAAACTGCTTTTCTTCACGGAGAGCTCAAGGAAATGCTGTACATGCAAGAACCTGAGGGGTACAAGACTCAAGAGAAGGGAAAAGCTGAGCTAGTATACAAGCTCAAGAAGAGCATTTACAGCTAGAAACAAGAACTAAGGGAATGGCATAAGAGATTTGATAGGTTCATGTTAGAGTCTAGGTACAAAAGATGCTAGGTAGATCACTGTTGTTACAAAAAGTAGTGTAAGTCCTCCTATATCATTTTGTTGATGTATATGAATGATATGTTGACCACCAGATCAAACATTGAGAATATAAGGATATTGAAAGAGCTGATGACAAGAAAGTTTGATATGAAGGACTTAGGGCCAGCAAAGTAGATTCTTGGGATAAGAATCAATTAGGAGAGAAGTGCAAGAATTCTGAAATTGTCTCAGAAAGACTCAACATAAGAGAGGCAAAGCCAGTGAGTACTTCTCTTGCAGTCACTTTAGCTTATCAATGGAACATATACCAAAATTTAAAGAGGAGAAGAAAATAGGCTGAAAATTTCTTATGCTTCAATAGTTGAAAGCTTGATGTATGTGATGATCTGTACAAAACTAGATATTACCCATGTAGTGGGAATGGTTAGCAGATTCATGGGAACACAGAGAAGCACTATTGGGATATGGTTAGGTGGATATTAAGGTATCTGACAGGTACTACAAGCAAAGCACGATGCTTTGGTAGATTTGACATTTCTCTATAGGGCTATGTAGACTCAGATCTTATAGGAGATGTTGATAGCTGGAGGAGCACTACTAGATATTTGTTCACATTAGGAAGTATAGCGGTAAGCCGTATCTCAAGGCTACAAAACATTGTTGTTTTATCTACCATGGAGGTTGAGTATGTTGCCATCACTAAGGAGAGTAAAGAGATGATTTGTATAAGAAGGTTTATGGTGGAATTGGGCAAGGAGAAGGAGGATGTGAAGCTCTATAATGATAGTATGAGAACTATTCACCATTTCATCAAAACACTATTGGAAGAAGGACAGTTGCGATTGGAAAAGATTCATACTTCTAAGAATCCCATCGATATGCTTAAAAAAGTAGTAATAAGGGAGAAACTAAAGCTATGTGCTGCTTCAGTTGGCCTCAGTACATGACAAGAGAGTGGGGGTGAGCCACACCACATTCTTGACAGAAATTGAAGAAGATAATAAATAATCAAGGTGAAAAGAGAGACGATTCCAAAAGGTCTCCAAGTGAGAGATTATTATATTGTGAAGACCATTTAGATCATCATGAAGATGCTAATGGAGCTTCGGTAAGCTTTCGAGAGGTTTCAAGGCAATTCAGAACAAATTTGAAAGTTCAACTATTACATAGGTGCCACAGCGCACCGTGGCACCCAACATTTAAGAGGAGGGCACTATAGTGCACCTTGATGACTAGTAGACCAAAACCAGGGCACTACAATGCACCCTAGAAGATGGAGTCTAGAGGCTGGGGCGCTATAGCATGCCATAGCACCCCAGCCGAAGTAGACATAGACTTGGGCACTGTAGCGTGCCCAAAAGACAGGTGTCCCAAATATACACTGTAGTACTTCTAAGAATCCCAAAAGATAAGATGCTATAGCATGCCATGGCATACACTATAGTACACCTCAAGGGTAGAACAATTAAGAACAAAACATTGTTGTGCATTCTGGCTCTTGGCTGCTCGAGGCTTGGGTATTACACCATAGTGCCTGACGGATTTTAGCTTTGGTCCAAGTTACACCCTAAGCTATTTGAAGGGTATTTTGGACCATTAGGGGTCTAAAATAGAGCTGGTTACTTAAGGAAACTTATGAAGGAGTTTTCTATGTTATTGCAAAGGTTGGCATAAGTGATTCCAAGGGCTTTTGGTTATTATTGGAGAAGATTCCAAGGAAGAACCTTAAGGGAGGGTTATTGTGCAAGGGAGCTCTTACATATTGGATACAAGACTCCATGTGGTGGTTGTTACTTCTCCCCTTCATCCTAAAGTAAGAGCTAGTGTTCCTTGTTAAGGTAAAGTTTTTTGTAACTCAGTATTTCTCAAGATTCATAATGGAAATTTTTGGCGATGTGGCTCAGTGGGTTTTTTCATTCTTTGGTTTTCCATGTAAATCTTTGTATTTGGATGTGCTTGTGGTTTTGATGCATGCATGTGCTGTGATCTACCTTTTGCTAGGTTTGTGATTTTGTATATTTCTTGGTAACTGTCAATGTAACCCTGGTCATCGACCCGCAAATCATTTCCGCAGAGGTGCTTGATTTGAAAGGACAAAAGCACTCATTTCCTCAAGCTCCCAATACCAGAATTAAAAGAAAAAGTTATTTCCAATAGATTTTAAGAAGAAATAAAGATACATTCCAAGCATATTAACTTAAAGAATTTAACTTTCAAGGAACTAACTAAAAAGGAAATTATTAGCAGAGGAAAAAGGATGGTTGGAGGGAAAAAAGAAGATAAAGATAAGTCTTTTTGATTATTTTTTGAAGCATGGAGAAGGAACCCTATTCACCACATGCCATCAAATAAGGTTCCTAAGTAATGAAGCTGTAGCCTAAGAAAGAGGAAGTATAACAACAAGGAGAATGAGCAAAGCATCGAGAAAGGAGAAGACGAAGAGAACACCAAAAGCAGTTTCTGTGTATAATCTTCGTAAATTTTTCTTTTCTATTTTTACTACCTGTAAGAATAGAATGTATGCATTTATAAATTCTTGTATTTATCTTGACATATTCATTATGATGATAGCCTAATCACCCTTTGGGGAGGCATTGGCAGAAAATATGTAATGAGTATTAGATTTTGTGCTTATTTAAGAATTTGATCTTAATAAAAATGAGTGATTTTTGAGTTGAAAATAGTCTTTTACTTTTATGGAATGAAAATTGTTGATACTTTGGATATCATTACATTATTTTTCTAACAAAATCTTATAGTGCTTGATTATCATCTTGATTTAGGACTTGTGCACATAGAGCATCCATGCCGTGAATGAAGGTGAAATAATTCATTGAGTGAAACTACTTATGTATAAGCCATAACTTTAAGACTTGATCATCTGAACTATAAAAAAATTTAGTAAGTCTTTGAGCTCCATAACCTTAATCCATAACACTTAGAGAAGATATGTTAGGTAATGGATGAGTTGACATAGTTCTTGTAGGCCATTACTGACTATATGTTAAGTTATATATTAGATGCATATGAGTTGAGGCCCACATGTTGAGCTCCATTGCTCACTTATGATTTATGCAATATAATAGAGTGTGTTAAGCTATGAGCAATATGACATAATCTTATTTAGCCTTGCAGCACATTATCATGGCTAAATTAAAAGTAAAAACCTATTTGCCATAAATGCAATAAAGACAAAGCGATCAAAGAATAAAATATGAATTTTGTTGCCTAGATGTAAGGACAAATTTCATTTATAAAATAACACAAAGATATATATGAGCTAGTTTAAATCTTAGAGTGTTCATATTAGTACAAGATAGAGAGAGTGAAATTAATGTCTAAATTTTAAAACTAGACCTTTTGATTAGAGAAATTATTAAATGAGAGAAATATGACATGATATTAGGAGAAGAATTATTGCATACAAAATTATTACAAATTATATATTTGAGACCTAACTCTCCCCAACTTTATCAAATTGATTAAAAAACCAATTTAAAATACTTTAGCTTAATTTTAGGACAAAAAGATCAACTTTGTTAGTTTAAACATTATTGAAAATAAATATAATTTAATAAAAAACACACACCATTCTCAAAAGAAGATAAATCTTAGAATCTCGCCAACTCATATTACTTCATACTACACACTTGCATGCAAGTGCAGACTTATAATTTTGGTCAGTCACCTCTTATGTATAAATGCTAAACATTTAGAGAGTATATGTGTAACAACCCTAGTTGTTACTTAGTAATCCAGGTCAATCTAAGCTAAGCCAAGCTTTAATTTTCATTCAATTAGACGGAATGGGTTATTTAAACCTAGCACTAGAAGATTGAAACCAATTGGAGCTAATTTGAGCATTTGAGCAATTTTACCTATTTAGGATCCTAAAAATTAGTTAAATAATTTGACCTCTAAGTTAAAATTTGATTGCATTTTTGAATTCCTTACACTCTAATTAGTTAATGGTGAACTTTTGGGAATATTTGGAGCTCATATAATCCTAAATTGGATTTAAAATTTTTAAGGATTATTTATATTAATTAAGTAATTATTAATATTAATTAAATTAAATTTAAATTATTTTCATTCTATGGGATTTGCTATTAGGAATGCTGCAGATGCACTGCGAGGCGGTGCATGCTCTCCCATGAATGGATGTGATAGCACACATCTTATTGTGTCCTATTCAACGGTGTACACTACCTACTCCTAGATCTAATACTAGCAGATGGATCATCCCCTTGCATCCAACGATTAATCTTTATTCACTGAAGTAAGAGACCCGGGTGCATTATTACCGTTAGCGACCAATAGCTCTGCATTTAGACAGCCCAGCACTGTGGATCTCCTTCTCCAGCTCACCGCTTGCATGCTTGGTCTCCCTCGATAGCTCTACCCTCTACAAACCTAGTGGCAATACGGGGACACCCTGATTTTCCTATTTTTCTCTCAAGTCCAACGGTCTATCGGCTACCTTCTCTCTGAATTGGCCTTGGCCATTTCAACCATACCTCTCCATTGGGTTGAGCCTTTATTAAGGACCCAAGCCATGGAAAACCTTACCCTCAATCCATCTAACTATAAATAGCTCTCCCTCTGCTCAGTGAGTCTTATTACTCACTGAGGATAACTTGAAATCCCTTAAACTCTTTCTTGAGCTCTCGGCATTCTCGACAAATTCTAGCTGCTACGTACTGTTGATAGAGGGCTAAGTCTGGTGTTCAGACTCTTTGTGCGACTCATCGAAATGTCTGGAAGCTCTAGCTCACTTCAATCTCCCCTCAGACATCTCTACCTTTTTCATTACCAGGTACTAGCCTAATACTATTGAGTCATGTGGACTTGACTTTTAATTGATTGCTCTAGGATATCATCTGGATGTCATAAAGCTCTCCTTAGCTCCTAGGGTCATTTGCACAAGAAATTAGGATTGATTGAGCTTGGTCTAGATAGTAATTAGTCACCATCTTGATAGAATTAGTGCTCAGTGAGGTCGGAGCCACCTCACAGAGCACAAAAGCTCAATTCCACCCAAATTCTATCTCGAACCTTATTCTCTAGGTAAATCAAACTCATTGCAATTGTTGTCAAGATCTGGGTTAGCTCCGATCGATTATATAGATCGATCGGGCTACGGCCAATTCAGGAGCTGGGTCCGAGTAAGGACTCAGCTATTGGCTGCACCCCAAGCCTCATAACCTTGGAGGTTCAACTCGCCTCACCTCACTGATGGTGTAGGCAAGTTCATTTAATGAATAAATAATTTATTTAGTGTCCAAATTGCATGATTAAAGTCACTGATTGCTTATAAGACATAATAGAATATATCCATGCTATTAATCAAATTTTAAGAGTTCTAATTTCACTAATTACCTCTTAATTTCCCTAAATCTTGATTAGTGCTTAATGACTTAGATTAATCATTAATTTTGGAAAACATAATGTTAATTTATTTCTTATATATATTAGAACTTTTCTATGACTTGGCACATAAGTTTTATTTAATTATACAATTAATCAGAGACTAAGCTTGCTAAGATTCAATAATTACAAACCCTAATTTCACTAATCATGATTTAACAAGATTAGGACATAAGTTGAAATACAAAAATAAAAAAAATAAACTACTTAGCACATTCATTCTACTAATCATAAGGAAACTAATGGCACCCTAAACATGCAATTTGGATAATTATGTATGCTAATCAACCATAATTAGGATCTGCAATAATTAGGCAAAAATAGAAAATACAACCATTAAAAATTAAATATTATTTTATATTCAGATCACTGATGATTTTTTGATTAATTTGATATATAATATTATATGGTTTGGATCAGTAGATTGAAAGTTATCATATTAATTTATTCTGTATTTTTCCAATTAAATTTTTCTTATGATTGGATTAATTAGATTATTTTCCTTAAGGAAAATAAATCTAATTAATCGGATTTTATTAAAAAGGGCTCGGCCCATTAGCCGAACCACGCGGGTCAACCGGGGCTCAAGGAACCTGACACTATCACGTAGCACGGGTCACTGGCTGACCCGACCCGCATAGTGCCATCGTCCCCGCCTCGACTCCTCTCGGTAGAGGCCAATCTGGGAAACCCTAGACGGCGAAATTCTCCGTCTATAGTGCATGCCTTGGCCTCAGGTTAATTGAGAATTAATCTCCTAGCCAAGGCTCACTGATTGACACTCAAAACCCCCTGTGAGGTGGTCCAGATTGGCTGGACCTTACTCACCCGAGGACTCCCTTAATGGAGCTACTGTGGGGAGACAATTCTCCCCATAAAGGCCACGCCAGACCCAGGGCTCGACCCCTACACCATCAGGGAAGAGAGATGGATCGAAGCCCCTTGGTCTGAGGGATTGAGGTGGGCTGGAATGCCAGGGCCTTACTCAACCCAAGGCATTCTTTAAGGACTTAGCTCGATCGATCGGGACTAGCTCAGGGCCTAATTACGATATTAATGAGTTTGAAACGATAATAAGCATCAAGATGAATCAAATGGAAAGGAGCATGAGACTCACTAACTCAAGGCTTGCAAACGAGGGTACTTAGTTTGTCGAGTTGGCTCAGGATAGCTGACAGAGGATATGGCTAGCCTTAGCTGAGCTTCCAGACATTGCAAAGGATCCTGAACACCAGGAGAATCTACTATCAACAGTTTGAGAGCCCAGGAAGTGCCTACGCAAACTCCAAACTATTGATAATGACTGAAGAGAGATCGAGCTCAATTAATTAGCAAGGATCAAATGGAGCGATGCTAAGGATATTTAAAGCCTTAGTAAGGAATGGGGAAGGTTCCAGAGGCTTAACCTCAAGCCAAGGAGACACGAGGGATCAGGCCATGATCGAGATCTCGAATTTCCAATTCGAGCTTGGTCAGGTCACGAGGCCCAATTGGGGATCCTTGCCAAGATGGGGGAAGTCGTAACGACCTGCTAAGGTGGATACGATAGTGGGGGACAGGCGCGACAGCTTGCACTACGGGGAGATCTTCCCTATCGGGCGCGGGCGAGAGGAAGACGAAGATCCACAGTAGCGGGACCTTCGGATGCTGTCTAATCTATCGATTAAATGGCGCTACAACTGGGATTGCTCGGATCCTAATGGCTGATCGCGGGAGTGATCCTGGCCATAGGATCCACGGATTCATCTAACGGTGGATCCGCTATCCCGCGGAATTCAATCCGAGATGTGGGATATAAAGGGCTCAACGGTGAGATCAGCGCGACTCTACTGTCGCATGACCCGGGCTCCACAGCAGATCGCCCGCGGTCCGCACAACGAATCTCGACCGTTTAATCGGGTATGGGTATATTTGTAAATTCAATTTGTTGGAAGTCCAAAAATGCAATTGACCTATTTTAATTAAATGTGAATTATGGCCTAAATGATCTCCAAATTGCACTAAACTTTCATCTCTAGCTAATTTGGGGGTGAGGAATTCAAAAATGCAATCAAATTTTAATTTTGAGATCAAAATATTTTAGGTTTAATCTAGGGCATTTAGACTGATCAAAATGTCATCTCTGACTTAAAGAAGTCCAATGGATTTCAAATTTTTAGGATAAGCTCAACTTGATGTTTTAAAAGAAATGGTATTGAAATTAAGGATTAATTAGGCTATAGATTAGCAGGGTATGGTTGTTACACCATCTCACGGTTCATCTGTTTCATGCTGAAGTAGAGTACTAGTCGGACTATGTTCGAAACGATAGATTCTTCGACTACGAACTCAAAGACATCCCTTGGGATGAATTTATGGAAGCATTCAAGGTCGAGTTTATTCCTCCGTCCACACAGAATATTATAGCAGACATGATCTTAAGGCTGACATAAGGAAGTCGCTCCATTTCTGATTATGAGAAAGAAATTCACAAGTTAATTTGCTTTGCTCTATAATTAATCCAATCTGGATGAGCAAAATGCCATCATTTCCTTAATGGACTATGAGGTTCATTAAAAGATCTTATTGTCCCACTCTATTTGTATAATTTCTTTGAACTGGTGGAAATAGCAAATGTGCTTGAGCACCATCATTCTAAGAGAGATCATAAGCGCAAGATGCAATATGTTCCCCACTGTCATGAAGCCTTAAAAAAGGCATAGACCTCAATCTGCAAAGGTCTATCAGATTGATGCTGCACCATCTACTGAACTGATTCAAGGTTGTAACTGGCCTAACTCATATAGCAAGTGTTATCACTTTGGCCATAAGTGCTACACATGTGGACATCCAGTCCATCTGTTTTATCACTGCACATACACAGAAATAGTGGATGGAGTCCAAATCAAGCAATCACTAGAGGAGTCAAGTTTTTAGAGTGACACTGTTAAATATGAGAGATCCTAGTTTGGCAATAATACTAGCTTCTGCTTCTGAAGTTGCTCAAGAGAAACCTTATGCTCCAAAGTATCAGAATAATCCCCAAAAGTAGATGAACAATCGTCCTACTGGTCCTGCTCAAGTCTACGCCTTAATGCCGCTTGAAGCTGCAGAAGATAACAATGTGGTTTTAGGTATACATTTTTGAACCTCTAAATCACATTTAGGCACTTTAATTATTGCAATTAGTTAATACAAGTCGTATGAATAATTTTAAGCACACTATATTTTAATGACGAGCCCTGCGATGTATTATTCGGCACTGGTGCTATTCATTCTTTTATCTCTGAACATTTTCTTAAGTTACCCTCATATAAATCAGCTAAGTCATGAAATGTTGGACTTCCATCTGAAGCCCAACTTAGTGCTCATCAATTTTGCAACATTAAAATCCCGCTAAGCAGTCAAAGGTTTGACTCCAAGTTAATCATTATGCTGTTATCAAATTTTGATGTCATCATTATAATGAATTGGCTATGTGATTGTAATGCTGTGACAATTTGCCTTAAGAAGAATGTCACTCTTCATTCCCAGGGCAAGTCTGAATCTTTTGTAGGAAAAGTCAGTGCACAATTATCCTTAAATAATGCTATCAAAGCTGAGCAATTAATCAGTAAGGGTTGTGATGTTTCCTTATCACTTTGATGGATGAAGCAAGAGAAAGTATTCCTTTCTTAGACTGTAAAATAGTTAAAGAATTTGCCAATGTGTTCCTAGAAGATTTGCCTGGTGTACCTCCGTCTAGAGAAGTAGAGTTCTCTAATGAATTGATCCCAAGTACCCAGCCCATATCTAAAGCTCCATACAGAATGACACCTAAGGAATTTCAAGAATTTAACGAATAGTTACAAGAGCTCTTGAATAAAGGTTTCATCAGGCCAAGCATGTCTTTTTGGGGAGCGCCCATTTTATTTGTAAAAAAGAAAGATAGATCTATGCGGATGTGCATAGATTACCGTAAGTTAAATAAAGTTACCATAAATAAAAAATATTTGTTGCCTAGAATTGATGATTTGTTCGATCAGTTATCTGGAGCCATTATATTATATAAGATTGACTTAAGGTCCGAATATTATCAATTGCGTGTAAAAGAAGCAGATGTAGGAAAGATCGCTTTTTGTACTAGTTATGGTAATTTCAAATTTTTAGTGATGTCTTTTGGACTCACAATGTGCCATTAATATTCATGGATTTGATGCAGCGAGTCCTTAAATCATATTTAGACAAATTCGTAATCATCTTCATCGATGATATTCTTATATATTCTCAAACCTTAAAGGATCATGAAAATTATCTAAGGATAGTATTAAAAGCTTTGCATGAACATCAGCTATATGTAAAGTTCTCCAAATGTGAATTTGGCTTAAATCCATTGCATTCTTAGGGCATGTAGTCGATGCCCAGGGTATTCGTGTAGATTAGAATAAAGTGAGCGCTATCCAGGATTGGGCTTAGCCTAAGTTAGTTACTGACATCATAAGCTTTTTGGGATTGACTGAATATTACAAAAACTTTGTCAAGGGTTTCTCTTAGATTGCCTTGCCGTTAACTAAACCAACTCAGAAAACTGTTCCATTTGTTTGGAGTCTTGAATGTGAGGAAGCATTTCAAACCCTAAAGGACGCACTCTCTACCGCTCCAGTGCTTGTTCTGCCCAAGGAAGGTTTGAACTATTAGGTATATACAGATGCCTCTGGAATTGGTTTAGGTTGCATGTTAATACAAGAGGGTAAGGTAATCTCTTATGCCTCTCGTCAGTTAAAGCCTCATGAGAAGAACTATCCCGTCCATGATCTTGAACTTGCCGCAGTAATCTTCGCTTTAAAGATCTGGCATCATTACTTATATGGAGTTCAATGTTCAATTATCACAGATCATCAGAGTCTGAAGTATATCTTCACTCAAACATAATTGAACTTTCATCAGAAAATATGGTTAGAGCTCATCAGTGACTATGATCAAAGTATTTAGTATCACCCAGCTAAAGTAAATGTGGTGGCCGATGCTCTTAGTCGTCGTGCTACTCTATCTACCATGATTGCCTCAAGCACTTTAGAACAAGAATTTTGTAAGCTTGAAATTTCTCTAGTCAGTGGTGATATGCTGAGTACACTTTTAGTAAATATCAATATGGAACCCACTTTACATAGAGATGTCTCCATCTCACAGACCAAGGATGAAGATTATCTAAAATTCAAAGTCGATATCAAAGGTGGTCATCATCAAGATCTGTAGATGCATAACGGCATAATTTATCTAGAAAGTCATCTGTGGATTCCTAAATCTATGCACCGTGAAGTATTGGTAGAAGGCCATAATTTTGGATATCACATTCATCTAGGCAGTACAAAAATGTACCAAAATTTAAAGCAATCATTTTGGTGGCTCGATATGAAGAAGAGCGTAGCTAAATTTGTGGCTAAGTGCCATGCTTGTAGTTTAGTGAAGGATGAGCACCAAAGGCCTAGTGGTCTTCTGCATCCATTAGAAATTCCTGAATGGAAATGGTTTGATATATCAATGGAGTTTGTCATGGGATTGCCTCGTGCAAAATCTGGGGCCAATGCAATCTGGGTTATCGTAGACCAACTCACTAAATAAGCTCACTTCATTCCCATTTATTAGTCTGACTCTGTTGAGAAGCTCGCAAAGCTCTATATCAAAGAAATTTTTAGGCTACATGGTATTCGAAGTCTATAGTATCTGACAGAGATAGAAATTTTGCTTCTAAGTTTTGGTAATTTGTGCACCAAGATCTGGGGACTACTCTAGTTATGAGTACAACTTTTCATCCTCAAATGGATGGCCAAACTAAAAGAGTGAATCAAGTACTTGAAGATTTGCTAAGGCTCTGTGTTCTTGACTTTGCTGATTCCTGGGAAGATCACATTCCATTAGTATAGTTTGCGTATAACAACAGCTATAATGCTAGTATTAAAATGGCTCCTTATGAGGCATTGTGTGGCAGAAAGTGCAGTACTCCACTAGCTTGGTCAGAAATATGATGCGTTCAGCTTTTTGGATCTGAGTTGGTCGAAGAAACTAATAAGAAGATTCATCTAATTCAGCAGAGAATCCGTTCAGCTCGAGATCGTCAGAGTAAGTACCATGATGCTCATTATTGTCTCCTAAAATTCAATGTTGGAGATTTTGCTTATTTGAAAGTCAATTTATTGAAGGGTGTCTATAGATTTGGCATAGCAAGATAACTCATTCCTCGTAATGTCGGACCTTTTGAGATTTTGGCAAAAGTAGGATCATCTGCCTACCATTAATCTTCCTGATGACTTCATTGCCATTCACAATGGGTTCCATGTGTCATCATTACAAAGATGTCTTAGAGATCCTTCTCATCTCGTTCAACTTCCAATAGTAGAAATTCAACCCAATCTTTCCTATGCCAAGGAACAAATCCAAATCTTAGCTTGTGACTAGAAGCTGCTAAGAAATCACTAAATTATAATGGTTAAGATTGAGTGGAAGAACTGATCATTAGAAGAGTCTACTTGGAAGAAAGAAGTGGATATGCGCCATAAATATCCACAACACTTTGCACGCCCAGGTACCATTCCTTTTCCTTCCCTTTCTGTTCTAGTTAACATTTCAGTTTTGTAGTGCTTTCTTCACTTGGGTGATATCGAGGACGACATCATTCTTATGTGAGGAGTTTGTTATAATCCTAGTTATTACTCTAGCTAAATCTAGATTAATTAAGCTAAACCAAGCTTTGATTTTGATTCCATTATACTCAATGGGTCATCTAAACCTAGTCCTATAAGTTTGAAATCAAACGGAGCTCATTTGAGCATTTTAGCAATTTTGCCTATTTTAGAATCCTGAAAATTAGCTAAATTAATTTGATCTCTAAATTGAATTTTAATTTCATTTTTGAATTCCCCACCCCCAAATTAGCTAAGGGTGAATTTTTGAGAATTTTTGGAGGTCATTTAGGCCAATTTTGGATTTAATTTAAATTAGTTCAATTGTAATTTAGAATTTTAAACAGTCCATAATTACAAATCTACCCTTCCTTAAACGGTCAGTTGCCTCCATATCGCGGGTGCCATCCAGACCGTTGATCCTGTGGATCTGATCCAATGGCCTGCGCCTTCAATCAGATCCATCTCATGTCGACTGTTCCGCAGTTCTGAGATTTGATCAAATGACATCTAGCTATCCATCTTAAGTGACCCTGATCACCGTAGGATCTTTAAATCTAATCCAACGGTTGATCCACAATCCTTGCTCGGCCATTAGACATCGAGAAATCAAAGTCATTGCACACAACTGAAGATTAACCAGAGGGCTCTGGAGTCCCCTGTGAATGTGGATCATCTTCCTCCTCAGCTTGAGCCCGATAGCCGAATCCTCCCATACTGCCACGTTCTCAGACCAGTTTGCCACCCTTTGTGCCACGTCTGAGAGGCCATTGCAGCCTTCCCCTCGCCTCCCTAACACTTATAGCCAAGAATGAGGCTTGGTCTACCCCCAATTTGGGTAAGTGACAGAGCTCCATTGGATTAAGCCTCACCATGGCTCCTAACCTCGGTAGCCACCCCAGACATTTCCTCAGCCTATAAATACCTCTGGATTATCATAGTGAGTCCTTTTTCTCACTGCAATCCCCAAATTTCCCAGCTTAAGCCATTGGAGCTCTCGGCATTCCTGGTGATTCTTGCTACTGTGAACCGCTGATTGAGGGTGTGGTCTGGAGTTCAGACCCCCTTACTAAACTTCTACAATTATTTGAAGGACTCTGAGCTTCCCAGTTCACCTATGTCACCTCCGCCACCTCCAATTTTAGGTATAACCTCTGACCCTTCTTTGTCGAACTGGTTTTATCTTGATGCTCCATTAATTAAGCCATAGGTGTTGAGATAGGACCTTACCTTAGTTCCCCATTAGGCAGCTAAGGTAGTGGTGGAGACTAACAGTGGACCATACGGTGCAATTTCCATTTGAAAGTGCATTGGTAGTCAACCTTTTGGCCATAGAATCACGGCAAATACTCCAGCCTTTGAGGCCCCATTTGAAGCCCAATTCCCTCCTTGAGTGATTGCAGATTTGTAGTAATCACTGGGTTCGATCTGATCGATCAATTCTACTGGAATCAATCGACTCAGATGTAACTCGCATCTATGAAGTTCCACAAGTAGCACTGCAGTGATTCATCCATCCTCTGAACTCATTGAATCCTCCAATCACTCCTCCTTCAATCCCTGATTATGTAGGTTAAAGCGCTAGCTGGTGGCATTTCCCCTGTGAGAAGAATTCACTACTCACATATTTCTCCATTTGGATTGTTTAGGCTGAGTAGCACCCCAGCGATCTGGCGCATCCCAGAAGGAGGTTCATAGCTCAATCGATGCACCTGGTGTCCCTGATGGTGTAGCCGTCAAGATCCAGACGTGGAGTGGCCTGAAGGCGGAAAATTTGGCATCTGAAGCAAACCCTAGGATCCCCTTTGTCGGGTATCCCTCGCGCATGGAAAAAGAATAGAGCAGGGGCAGGTCAGGTCCCGGCCCGCGCGGTTTTGATTTCAGGTTGCGGTTTAAATTAAATATTTTTGGAATTAATTTCTTGAAGGAAATTAATTTAGAAAATAACTCCTTATTGTTTAATTAATACATTTAAATCCATTTAAATTAATTGAATAACTTTTGCTATACTTGTCCAAATGGTATAATCCAATATACCATTTGAATCAAAAAAATGAAAGGAATAATAATATGAAATAAAATCTAAGATCCAATGTTTAGATTTTATAAAATTTCCTAATCCTTCTTTAAGCTTATTTAATTCATAATTAATTTAATTAATGATCAAAAATTGTAATGAAGGTCTCTGATTACTCATGAGACTGCAGGGAACCTATTTAAACCATTAGAAATGATTTAGGAGTCCTGAATTTGCTAATCTCCTCTAAATCACCCTAATCTTAGATTAGTAAATTTAGCTCTTGTTAAGCCACTAATTTTAGAGATTTAGGTTTCAATCACCTTCTTAAGTGCAGTAGAGCTTATATCTATGCTTGAATCATCTTAATGAACCTTAAATTGCTTAATCACTTAATTTAGCCTTAATATGTGATTAGTACTAATTAGGCTAATTCTAAAGTCAAACAATGAGTTGAGTGCTTCATATATCTCATTAGCCAATATTAAGTCCATTAAAATTGATTTGAATCAATTTGAATGCTAAATTCACAAATTTCCAACCTTAGTCTTAAGAAGGGTATTTTGGTCATTTTGACAAAAAATATTACTTAAGCACCCTTAAGCCCTAGAATTTCAATAATGTGTTTTTAATTAATATATTAGCATCTTTCTGTAACTTTTAAGTTTAATGGATTAGTCTAAATGAATAAGTCTTAAATTTCCTTAAATAGATCTTAAGATCTTAAAGAGGATCTAAGACACCTCATTAAAGAATAACTTATCTAAGACTAGAACTCAAATTTTAATCTTAATTGCCTTATTAAGATCATTCATGAACTATAACATTAAATGAAGTGTTATGAAAATCTTAAGCCTAAATTTTAGTTAAGATTCTAAGTGATCAAACCTTAGATCTTAGATGTAGATCCTTTGATCATCTAATTGAATTATATCATCTCATTTGTAAATCCCTACTTGATTAATTGTATAATTCTTTTCAAACCTCCTTGTGGGTGTATGATTGAATTAATCTATAAAATAATGTGATGATTCTATGGATTGAATATAGATCTTATATTCTTGTGTTCTTAATTGATTATTTTGCCATTTAATAATAGAATAACTTTTCATTAAGATCTTAGCTTCTTGATCTCTTAGCCCATAAGATCTTCCACCTTTGGATTATGGTTGGGTGTGAACCTTAGATCATTATTTTGGATACTACCTTGGATTCAAGATTTGAACCCTAAGTATGGAGTTTAAGTATAGAATCTCTAATCTTGATTAGTATGCTCAAGATTTAGGTTGAGTGATTCAAAATATAATAATTAAGTCATTAAATTATTTACTTAATTTTTTTATAGTCATCATCTGATTTTGGATTAAAACTTGCTAAGTTCTAATGTTAACATTAAAGTCGTGAATATGGGATTATACTCGATAGATGGATATAGGAGATCCTAAACTTATATTTTCTCAGAATAGTTAGAATAAATCAATTTAGACAACAACAGAAATCACATCAGTCTAGTAGAGTCTTTTGCTTACTTTGACTATTGTTGCTTTACATGCCTTGTATATTGAGCCTTTATTCTTGGACATAATAGGTGAACTCAGGATATTGATGATGTATCCTAAGTTAGTATTTGAACACATAAAAATTACTTAATTCATTCAATACATTCAGTTTAGTAGAATGTGTCCTAACTTAGTTTGCCTCCTCAGTACCAATTTTGTAATAGAATATACTTAGACCTAGCCTTGTGCTTGGCTAGGATGGATACATGTCTTATTCAATAAGTTCAAATTGGACCTAGCCCTAATGATGCCTTGGATGGATACATGCTGAACTTTCTATTTATAGGTCCTATATAACCTAATTCTATTATGGTAGTACTATATTTGTTCATAAGTCTTGTATGACCTAATTCTATAGATAGACTTTAATTACGTTTACGCTTGCACGTAAGTGTACGTGGTCTGAAGTAATAATTTGGAATATGAGTTCTGAGATTTATCATTTTCAGGGAATTGGGTGTTCTGTTACTAAGGTATATCTATGATAAAAAATGTTTAAGCTATGTGTATTTTGTCGAATTGGTTCCTTAAAAAGCACAACATTCTTAGTAAAATAATACTATGATAAAAAGAAAGGAGAGTAGGGTCTCTCCCACATAATATGTTAGATGACTTACGTATGATGATTCCTCAAGCATTCCCTTTTTTATTTAGTTTTTAATCAAGTGCACATTGTCCTCCTTAGAGTTTAACTTCAAGATTTACAAGTTCAAATCTTGTGCTTGAAATGAACACCCAATCGGTTCTATTTCAGCACAAAGACCCTTATAAGATTTTTAGATTATTAGTTTTCCTCTCATTTCTTGATCATACAAATGAAGGTTGTTCAGTTAATATCCTATAAGAATTGATTCCACTAAGAGCTTCACGCGCATCATGCACGGTTTAGATAGTGGAGTGATTTCATTTGAGCTCAATTACTATATCACCTCGTTCATGAGTACTCAAAGAATCCCCTCCATCCCTTAACGTATGCTGAGCAACGAAAAATATTTAGTGGGTCTTAGCATCACATGCTTCAACTCCTTAGTTGAGAATAGATCGAGGTGCATTAGGCTCAAGAATTTTTTCACATAGTTCTAAGCTCTTATGCACTCATGAGTATAGCTCTAAACTAAGGGTGAACTATGGAGCACAAGACTTATTTTTAGTCTTGATGTTATTTACTCTATTGTCATTTGGTCCACATTCAAGTCCACAATAGTCCCTTACACTTCTTTAACAAGTCATTTAATTCACAAATTTTATTAAGGCTTGAGGAAATTTTCATACAAAAGTCTCTTTCAATTCATGTAGGATTGCCTTAACCCTCCCCAAGGGAAGTTTAGCTCTCCATTACACAAGATATTAAGAAGAACACGTATATGGATAAAGACCCTTTCATGATCCACTAAGAAAGACAAAAATATAAGAGTTAGAGAGTACTAGGAATGTTTCTTGATGGAGTTCTCCAGATTTTCTCTTCTTCTTGTTCTTGGTTTCTTCTCCTAGGTCTGTAGTGCTGCCTTTCTTCCTTCTTCTTTTTAGCAATAGGAGTACTTCTTCCCTTGGAGAGTTTTCCTTCTCTTTTAAAGCAGCCCTCTCCTTACTTAGGATGTTAGTGAGCCAAGTTGGGAACCCCTCTTAAGTTAAGAAGAGTTGAATTTATAGAGGGGCTGCCTTCCTCTTCATTTCTTTAAAAATTCTGCATTTTCTTCATTAAAAAGACTATTGTCATCGTTTCAAATGCAACTTGAGGGGTGAAGTGACCTCTACTTTTCCACTCTTTAGTCTTTACATCACTTTAAAATATCAATTCTCCATTAAAAATAATTCTACTACAGAAGGAATGAGGCTGGGAGACAAGGGGCAGGTCAGGGGTCTTGTCCCAGCCTCATTTAATGCACCTATTCAGACAAAATTGGAAATTGGTCCGCTGTGGTGCGCTACAGTAATTAAAATTTTGTGAAATGGTCTACTGTGGCGCGCTGTGGCGTTTAAGTTTGTACATTGATGGGCCGCTACAGCGCGCTGTAGCGTGCTATAGCGCCAAAATTTTGTCAGTTGATTTGCTGGAGCACGCTATAGCGCCAGAGCTACGCAAGTTGGCCCGCTCCAGTGCGCTATGGGGCCAGAATCTTGCAGGTTGATTCGCTGTAGTGCGCTATAGTGCCAGAGCTTCACAAGTTGGTCCGCTGTATCATGCTATAGAGCCAGAATTTTGCCAGTTGATCCACTGCAGCATGCTATAGCACCAAAATTTCGCCAGTTGATCCGCTGCAGCGCACTATAATGCCAGTGCTTCGCAAGTTGGTCCGCTGTAGCGCGCTATGGCACTAGAATCCTGCATGTAGATTCGCTGTAGCGTGCTATAGCGCGTTGCAGTGAATTTCTTCCAGAAATATTTAGAAATTGTCCAGAATTGTCCAGACTTTGCTGGGTAAGCATTTTTTCCTAAAAAGTAGGCAAAATTTGATTAAGGAAGCAGTTTTAGTATGAAAATGAATAAAATTTTCCTTTATTTAGGATATAAATTATGGATTTATCACACCCCCACACTTAATTTATTGCTCATCCTTGAGTAAGCTTAAAATGGTATTTTTCTGTTTCTTTAGGTATGAGTGTTAATAAGTAATATCGATGAGGGTTTCATTTGCATTTCAAAGCTCATGCTTAAACTAAAATGACAAGAGCAATTGGCATCATTTAAATTTTTTCTAAGCTAGGTTATGAACAGAGGTTAATAGACTAATCTTCAATTCATAAGTAGTTTTTCTTGATGCTCAGTAATGGGGAAGGTTCCTTGGACTAACTGAATTAAGGAGGTTGTGAGTAATCAAGAGTTTTGTGCCATATGTGCTCCTTCTTATGAATCACAAAAATGTTTAATTTTTAGGAGAGATATTTTTCATCATCCTTTTCAATTTTTTTCTTTGGGAGAGATATTTTCTTCATCCCTATTTTTATTCTTTTTTCTTTTTCATTCTTAAGGAGAGACATTTTTTTTTTCATCCTAATTTCTAATCTTTGTGATTATGAAGTCTTATGGGAGCCTAGCACACTCTTTTAGATTACTCACCTTAATCACTAGTTTTTTATTCCAAAGCCTTCTCTCACACTTAGTCCTTAGCATTGATTTAAATTTTGGAGATTAGGCTTAACCTAAAATTATTCCCTTGCTTAGATGATTTAATGGTGTCAATGAGTTAGTCAATTTTTGTTAAGCAACCTTTGGTTGATTATTAATTTCTTCATTGATATTTTTGTAACTTCCATAAACTTGAAAAATTTAGAAAAATTTGCCATTGGCAAATTATAGAAAGATTTTGGGACTATGATAATCCAT
Organism: Gastrodia elata; assembly: GCA_016760335.1. Taxonomy (NCBI): domain Eukaryota; kingdom Viridiplantae; phylum Streptophyta; class Magnoliopsida; order Asparagales; family Orchidaceae; genus Gastrodia; species Gastrodia elata. The sequence continues at coordinate 12,677,365 of CM028686.1, forward strand.
AATTTAATTCCTCAAAATAAAAATAAAAACAACAAAAGAAAAATACACAAAACAGCAGTGCAAAATACAACCTATCTATTCTTGGTCTTCATCATCCTCCTCTTCTCCCATGTCGTAGGCGAAGTCGCATGGATAGCGAGTGTCCAAAATGGGGGTACCGATAGGCGGTCGTGGCAGCACGGACGCGTCCGGTCCTCCTTGCAAGCTCCAATTCTCAAACATTTGTCCTAGAGCTTCATGGAATTTGGATTGGAATTCATATTGCTGGGCAAGTTTCTTTTTGAAGAACCACATGTCGGTTGCCAAAGCAGTGCCTAGATCAATTTATTGCTTGTGAATCCCTAGCAACCACTTATCGGAGAGAGTATGGCCGGACGAAGCAGACACTTCCCCTTGCTTGCCCCTCCTTTTCTTGGGTGGCTTCCGCTCACTAGAACAGACGTTCAGATTTGAACGAGCAAGAACAACACTGGGGGAAATGACAGAGTCGAAGGAGATGATTTTTACCCCTTGGGCCTCGCATATCTCAGAAATCAAAGACCCAAAGGCCAATGCAGCACAGGGTCCCTGAAGAGCCTTCCAAAGCTGTTAAAAAATGATGCTCGAGATACGGATATCTCCCGGCCTGACTAATGAGCACATGAGGAGCACTCTGGCATAGGTCACTTCAGTCAAGTGATCCGAAGGCATGACATAGCTAGAAATGAAAACCAGCCATGCACTACTCATGTCCGTCAATTCAAAACGAGGAATGTTGGCTAGGCCTCCCTCCCAGTTTGTATTTTCATGGATAAGCTTTATAACGAGATCATAGGGATCATAGCGAGATTCCAAGAGTTCTAAGTAAGAGCAAGCATTTACCTCCCCTAACCCATATAATTGCTCGATTTAAGCAACCCCAAAGGTTACTCTCTTACCTCTAATGAAGACCGTTCGTCCGACCGCATTTATGGTATTAACGTACACTTCCTGGATAATAATTGGGTAGGTGGGAGATTTTTTTGTTACCATCTCCTTCCATCCCCTAGGGTCGACTTGCTCAACCGGGATGGGCAAGTAATGACCAAAGCTCTTTTCGGGGATTAACTTTCGCTGAGAGGTAGTGGAGTAGAAATAGTGCTCGGCTTTAGTGGAGGAGAACCTCTTTTTGTTTAAGGTTCCATTGGATGTGGATGCTTCAGTCTCCCTCCTTGGGATAGACTTATTTTTGGAAGACATGATGGAGGTTTAAAAAGAGAGCAGAAAATTTAAAGCAAGAAAATTAGGAGGTGCAAAGAATCACCTGCCCCTTACCTTTCCTTAAATATCTTAAGCAATCAAAGGTAAGAGAATCATGGCCAAGGGGTCTTTCCCATGCCATAAATGTGACAATCCAAGTGAAGAGGGGGCAGCTTTAATAGCGTACACCTTTTTGACTGCGTGGGAAACCCAAAGATATTACTTTTTTGACTGTATGGAATCCTAGGTGATCAGAACTGCCACAGCAAGAGCAGATCGCTGTAGCGATTGAGCTTCTGAAACTCTATCGCTGCAGCGCACTATAGCGGTTTGAGTTTTGCAATTTAACCACTGTAGCGCACTAGGCACGCTGTAGCGCAATATATATATATATATATATATATATATATATAGTCAAAAAAGTATATATATATATATATATATATTATCTTGGGTTACCTCCCAAGAAGCGCTTAATTTAACATCTTTAGCTAGACTCATTAAAGATCAGATATTAGGGTCTAGAGGTTTTTCTTTCCACAACCTTAAGGCACTCAGGTGGCACAACTCTTAAGTGTGCTTAAACCTTTGTCCTCTCTGCTTTCCCTCATGGAATCAACCCTTCCAAGCTCTAACTCATGGGAGATCTTCTTTTTCCTTTTTCCCCTTCTAGTTTTTCTTCTTCTCACACCCTCCTTACTCCCCTTCTCCGAGGAGCTATTTTTCAAATTCTTCTCTCCTAGAGTTAGATTTTCAAAAACATGATCAATCTTAATTCTTTCTTCTCTAACTTTTCTCCTCACCTCATCCTCCATCTTTCTTTGTTTAAAACAGGTGGGTTTAAGATCAATCAGCTCCGATCTCCCTTTAATCTTAACACTCACCATCCCATGGCCGATGCCTATAATAGCCTTAGTACTCATAAGAAAGGGTCACCCGAATATAATTGTGGAGTTTTTGTTCCATTTGTCCTACTCACACACAACAAAATCAGTTAGAACAATGAAATTCCCCAATTCTACAGCAACATCCTTAACAATTCCTAGAGGCGTCAGGGATTCAAGATTTGCAAATTTTAAAATCATGGAGGTGTACCCCATTCCTGCTACCATCAGATGTTCATATATATGGTAGGGCATGACATTGATTGAAGTACCAAGATCACACAAGGGATCTAAAAGTACTTCATTTCTTATTATCTCAACACAGGCACATTCTATGGGGGTTCTAGTGCCTATGACAAAACCATCCCATGACAGTTCGATGGGACCTAAAGGTGGCATCTAAGCCCACTCAAGACATCAGGGGCTTATTTAATAGGGGATTCATTGTGTAACATTGTGGAGCCTGATTGTGAAGAGCTTTGTTTGTGCTAGCTGAAGCCCAAGTGGGTTTAGTAATAGTTGCAAAACCCTTAAGAAAGCAAATCAAGTGTATTACTTGGTCGAGTGGAGGTCGCCTTCAATGATAACACATCAATTTTTTAGTGAACACTAATTTGGGATAATCGACAAAATCTTGGTTTAAGGATTGGCACATTCGACCAATTCTAACTTGGAAATCATTGTATGGCTTTCTAAATGCATTTCCAATCAACATAAGGTTTGAAGTGAACTTAACATGCTTAATAGAAATTGAATAATCACTGGAGGTATCTCGCAATGGTTGGGGAGAAATATTCAATGTGCTGAGGGCTACTGAGGTCCAAGGTTTTGATGGTAACTCACTAATGATTTTATGAAGCTTCTAAGCTCTATAACTGCTGGTTCCATCAACTGAAGCACTGACAAGGAGAATCTAAGATTGGCGAGGTCCATTAGGCTCATGAAGGGATTATAGTGAACACATAGGAAAATAGGGGGTCTCAAGAGTACTTAGTGATTCAAAAGGAGGCTATAAATAAATTGTAGGTGTTTAAATAGCCTGAAACTAAGAAGGGATCTCAGGACATGGTTGATTAGGTCATGCCAAAGACGGTTGGCCTCTAAGTGCCATGTGGTGCATAATTGAACCAAGACGGCCCATTGAATATCCGTTACTCAATGGGAAACTATTGGTGACACAAGGAGAGAATGAGTAAAAGGACTGACATGTGGTTTTTATGGGGATTCTTTAGTTGCCTAAGCTATCTCACTCTGGACAATGGTGAATAAAGATGGAGTGTTGGATGACCTTCAATCATCCATCAGAATGCACTACAATCTTGTTGGCTTGGATCCAAATGGCCAATGCAGAACTAAGCCATATCCATTAGATATGTGGCATGTTCTAACAGTCCAGGTTTGAATCTAGAGAGTTTCGATGTGAGGTGCAATCAATGCTATCAAATCCGATCACAAAAATGTGAAACAATTGCAATCCCTTGGATCTGGTGACCCTATTTAGCCCGCTTCATGGGATCTCCATTGTTCCGAATATAACAATTTAAGACTTTGATTAGTTTGATTTTAATTATTTTAAAAACAATAGTTTCTGCGAGCCTTAATAAAAGAAAGAGAAAGAAGCAAAGGCAGCGTAGCAATTTAAATAAAAATAAAAATTGTATTTTGTGAATATTTCAACTAATAAAAGTCTAAAAGTTATGAAACTTGCGCCCTTAGTATATTTTGATGTGAGGAACTCAAATATGCTCTCAAATTTGAGGTTTGTTACCGACTTTGGTCCTAAATAATGTTTAGAGCCTAATATTTCTCGATCATTTGGATCCTAAATTTTTTAAATTTGGTCCTAATGATGTTAAGGACCTAATAGTGGTAGTTTAGGCTCTGATTGATTCTGATTAGATTGAGGTAACAACCTATAGTTATTATAAACTCCCACACTTAAGAACGGTGTTGTCCACAACATTATTGAAAAAATAGGGATAGAATAAGAAATAATGTAGATTGACAGAATTGTGGATTATCTAAATTTTCAAATACATTGGGATATTTTTGATGTATATCAGATGCTTTCTCTCTTGTGTCTTCTTAAGCATTGTGATTCCCTATTAAGCATTAATAATTGAAATGGAATGACTTCTTAATTGCCTTTGGTCTTTTCAAAGGATCTTAATTGGTTCTTTGATGAATGAAAGGTTTGGTTGAAGGTTGATAGAAAGAATTGAAACATGGTGTGATGAACTCTAACCTAAGATCTATCCTTAATCCTTGGAATTAAAGCACTTAATTACTAAGAGTATCTCTCATGACACACATCCTAACTAATGTTATAAGACCTATGGGAAGATCTAAGAATGCTAAGGAAAGAAGGATTACTCATATTTTACTTAGGATTTTTCTTAAGGACTTAAAATTGAATTCTAATCAAAGTCAGATTAAGCCTTGAACTTACTTAATTTCTATTCTAAAACATTATATTTACTGTTTATAATGATTATAAAATGATTTTAGAGCTTTTAAAAAGTAAATCCCTAAATTTGGACAAAATTACTATTTTGCCCCTACTTAAGGGTTTAAGAGATCAAAATTTGATCTAGGGATCCTAATCTGAAATTTTCTATTGCAAGGTGTTCCTTACTGTCTAATATAAGATTAAACAGTATTTACACAAAATTTGGGTAATTAATAAGCCTTACGAGGTCAAATTAGTGAATTTAGCTCATAGGGGCATTTTGGTAATTTAGCTAAATGAAATTTAAATTTTATTTCAATTTACTGTTATTTATTGTTTAAGCTTTCCATAGAACCTAAAATTGTTGAATTCTGATAAGTATTGGCCAAGTTATGGCCAATACAAGCTCTAGGGTTTAAATGGTAGTTAAGAAATCCTTAATTAAGGGTCAAATCCTAACTTTGTCAATTAAGATCAAAATAAAGCAAAATCACTGGCTATGGTTTACAAATGGTCCACTGATTAGAATGACATGGGGTAGGCTCAATTTGGACCCAATTTGGCTAAGTTATAGCCTAATTAAAGTTTAGGGTGATTAGTGAGTGATTAGTGAAATTAATCACTCAATCACTAATCCAACATTACAGATAGGTTCTAATAGACTCTATGAGTTCTCTGAATCTTAAATCACTCAATTTAGATTACTAGATTTGCTAATATTCACTAATCAAGATTTAGGGTAATTAAGGGTGATTAGCCAATCTAATCATTAGATCCTAAATATTTTTGTAGATTACTGTTAATTAGATTTTTTTGATCTAAATTGATATTTAGATCACCTAATTTGGAGTTCAATTGACTAAGTTATGGTCAATTGAAGCTCTAGGGTTAATTAGGCTAGTTAGGATTAGGTCCAAAATGTGATTAGGCTCAAACTAATCCAAACAGCAAGATTAACCCTACTAAAATATTCCTTAGGGTTTTGTGAGTATTTTAAGACCCATATTCAGTAGGTTTGGATTAATGCACACAAAGTTATGGCTAGTTGAAGTTTTGTGTCAATTTTGAACTTATTTAAATACCCTAATTATCACTATGTTAAATAATGATCCTATAAAAGATTTGATAGTGCCAAAATATTCTTCTATTTTTGCTAATCATAATGGTATATTTATTTGTATGATTTGGACTCATATTTATTAAGATATGGCTCTTTAAAATTAATTAAATACATATATTTATATATATATACATTCATTTACAGTTTAATTAATTAATCCTTTTTGATTATTCCATATATCTGATAACGTTATTCTAATATATTATTTATCTTAATTTTAATTTTGTCTTCTGCAGGTGACGGGCCCCACAGAGCTGCGTCAGTGGCAGACGCAGACCCTCGGTGATACATGGCGTCTCGTGATTGGTCTTGAGATTCATGCAGGACCCACTGACTGGTCAGGTAGTGATGGCGCTGACGGAAAAATACGGGATCCACCACGCAGCTTCAGAGGGTTACACGTGGACCCAGAATCGATCCTTCACGGGTCGAGCTCGACCCTACCCGATCCACGGAGCGCTTTCGCTTCTTCCACGGGGATAGGGAGTAGGGCACGCAGGAAGACGAAATCTCCGATGGTTTGGAACTTCAACCTGCATGGCATCGATTAGAGCACATCATGCCCTTTCTATTGACGGGCGGATCACAAATGAAGATCGTCTACCTTCAAAGAAAATCCTAACCCTAACTCCCTCTTCATTGTATACAGACAAAAACACTACATACTGAAATTGAATCATCAATATAGTTCGATCGAATGCATCTATGATCGATCACCTCCGCATAAATAGAGATCAAATGTATGAAATAGATTTTTTGAAAATAAGATGCATCAATTATGTGAATACAGAGAGGGATCAAGATATACCTATCAAGGTTTGCAGAAAACTAGGGTTTTAGATTTGAGCGGGGACGACAGGCCGAGACTTCTTGGATTACACTTGACTCAGATTGTAAATATTGGGATCTCCATCTTGCTGTGGAACTTAATGAAGGAAAACGGGTGGATCAAAGAACAGTGGGGGAGCAGCTGGCGCGCGAAGATCGCCGCGTGCGAGTTTTGACGCCACGTGCAAGTCTCGGGGGAAGAAGCACATGGACCATTCGATCGGTCGATCGAACGGTCCGCGAATGCCGTAATGTCTGACGGCACGGTTGAAGAAAAAGAAACGGCAGGTAACGCCATTTTGTCTATTTAAAACTTTATAATAATTATATATATGTATGTATATATATATATATATATATATATATATTTAATTTAAATCCATTCTATTAATTACATTTAGTTAACTTGGTGCATTCCAAAAAAATTACCAATAAATCACTCCTAGCTAATAGAGAGGTGAGGAATGCAACGGCGATGTCAGATTTTCGTTTCGACGAGTATTTAATTAATTGATTTTCCGAGTATTTAAATATTATTAAATTATTTGACGAAAATTCAATGACTTCCAAATGCCTCAAAAACTTCACCCATAGCTAATTTGGGGGTGGAGAACGCAATGACGAAGTCAGATTTTTAATGTGAGGTCTAGATAAAAAGTTAATTTATAGGGTTTTAGAATTTCCAGAATTTTTGATTTTGATCCAGTTGACTCCTAGTTTGACCTAGGTTTTAGAGATGAGTTCTAAATGACTTAATTAGTGACTTAGAACCTTAATTAAGACTTAAATTAGTCTTAATTAACATAAATAACAACCTGGGTTGTTACACTGGTGGGCCGTGGAACCTCAGTAATCGCTCCGGTCATGTAGACCAGCACTGACCAAGACAGACAAAATCGAGCTAGCACAACCCACTAAAGTGGGGAACTGTCATCCATGGGAGAACTCTGTCATGCTCCTCCAGGCCTAGTACAAAGTGTAGGCAACCAGCTGATAGCTGAACCGGCGGCTGCAAGACATAGTAGAGGTCGAGAACAGAGCTGCAAACTGGTCCCAAGAAGTCAAAGCAGCTGGAAGCAGGCCCTAACACACAAAGGTCTCCATGACCATTGATGTGCATTTGCAGTGAAGAACAAAGTGCTCCCTATCCTCATCTGCCTCACAACCCCAAATGTAGGCGATAGACTGAGCAAGTTCTCTTCTGACGAGCTAGCACCTGGTCGGGATGGCGTCCCTGAAAAGTCTCCAAAGAAAATAGGCCTCGCGAGGACCTAAGGCCATCTCCCATAGAGCTAAAAACTGTTAAGGCTATCCCTCCCTCACTAGATGGTACAACTGGCTGGTCTGGCTCACCAAGATATCTGTAAGCAGCCACTGGCAGACCCCCTCCTCAAAGTGAGTGTGGTGTTGTACCACATGCTAGCCATAACCAAGCACTCTCTAGACAGCAGAGTGTGCACATCAAACAGTGAAGTCCTCCCTGCGATGACGGTAACGGGCCTCCATAGCTCTCACCCATAGAAAGTCCTCCCCGCTGACAAAGCTGAAGCTGTGGCATGCCACAAGAACAATCCTCCAAGTCCGCAGGTCACGGATCCCAAGGCCGCCAGACTCAAGTGGTTGACAGACCTCCTGCCAGCTTACATAGTGCGAATTACTATGCCCCGCTCATTCCCAAAGGAACTTACGGAGGATAGCCTGAATGTCTGAGAGGCAGGAGTCTGGAATCAGAGCCACAGACATCAGGTAGCAAGGAATAGCTGCTAGAACTGACCTGATCAAGCAGAGCCTGCCTGCAAGGGAGAGGTGCCGACTGCTCCAAGCACAAAGACGACTGTGAACCTGTTCTGCTGTGAAATCTGCCCATCTCGGAGGATGCCCCGTAACAGTGACTCCAATGTATCTGAAGGACTCACACCTCTAGTAACCCAGCTGGCGAGAGATCCTGTGCATTTGGTAAGACGGTGTCTGATGGCTAAAGACAATATGTAACTTGTGAGAGTTAACAGATTATCTCGTCCAGCTCCCATACTTACCAAGATCTGCTGAACCTCCCAACTTGCTGCCTTAGAAACTGGAGCGAACAGGACCAAGTCGTCTGCATACATCAAGTGGGAAAAAATCGGCTCACCTCGATCCAGACGGATACCAATCGGCCGCCCAATTTGCTGCTTGTGTTGGACCAGTAAAGAAAATAGCTCTGATCACAGGATGAATAAGTAAGGGGAGATGGGGCATCCCTGTTGGAAACCTCTCCACCCTACTATCCAAGGGAGACGGTGCTCACTAATAATGACAGTAAACTCGGGGGACTTAACACACTGCATCACCCAGTCCATCCATCTCTGTGGGAAACCAAAATACTGCAAAACCAAACGTAAGCACCCCCACTCCATTCAATCGTAAGCCTGCTCCATATCCACCTTGATGGCCATATGACTGGGCATCAAGGTGGAGTATGAAAGACGAGTGAGAATCTCCTGGACCGTGAGGCAGTTCTCGCAGATGTCTCTCCTAGAAACAAAGGCACCCTGCTCACAAGAGATCAGAGAGGGAAACACGGTCTTAAGGCACATGACCAAGATCTTTGCCACTCCCTTATAAACAGTGTTGCAAAGGCTAACGGGGCGGAACTGCCTTGGAGTGGAGGCCCCCTCCTCCTTTGGAAGGAGAACCATTAGAGTATCACGCCATTGCCGTGGCATCCACCCACCATCAAAGAAATGGTGAACGGCTGCCAAGGTGTTAGCATGGGTTATATTCCAGTAGCCTGTTAAGAAAGAGGGGGTGATCCCATCAATCCCAGGGGAACGGCTGGGGCCAAGGTCTCTTAGGATTGCCCAGATTTCTGCATCCGTGATTGTACATTGGAGAGAGGTAGAATCTGCATCACCAATAGTACGATCTGGAATCAGAAAATCAGGGCAGTCCCCTACGGGACAGGAGGTACCCCACTTCTCCTGGAAGAAATTGAAAAATACCTGTCGGATCCGTTGTGGGTCAGAAGTGAACTCGCCGAACTTCTCCTGAAGTGTGAGGACAGTGTTCAACTTATGACGTTGTGTCGCAAGTTGCTGAAACACCGCCATGCACTGATCACCCTGCGAGAGCCACTGTGCCTTGGCGCGCTGCTGCCACCAGCTCGCCAACCTCGCCTCCATCTGAGTGAGCTCCCGAGTGGTGGCCCGGAGCAGCTGAACAAGCTCCGGGTCACCTCCCTAGCAGTAGACATGTCCTCCATTTGGAGCTAAGCCAAAGTCACCGTGAGCTCCATCTCCCTCCTCCTCAGGTCCGGGAGTGTATTCCGTTCCCATCTCCACAGTGCCCGGAGCATACGAGCCATCTTGTAGTTAAGGATAGAGGACGACGAGCTGCGAGATGGCCGCCCCCAACTCCTCTCCACCATAGAGAAAGCCTTTGGGTATGGTAGCCAAGCATCCTCAAACTTGTACCAGGCACCGGTACTCTGGAACCTGAAACATGCATCAGTCAAAAAGATAGGGCAGTGATCCGAAGCTACCCGAGGAAGGTGGTGGACGACTGCTCCAGGAAGGAAGTCCAGTGCCTCCGTGCTGAGCAAGAACCGACCCAAGCGCTCCTAGATGCGGTGTCCTCCAGACATATTATTGTTCCACGTGTAAGGTGGCCCAACAAATCCCGGTTCATGGAAGTGGCACGCATCAAGTACCTCCTGAAAGTCAGTTTGCGCAGTAGTGACTCTAAACGACTTCCCACCACGCTTCTCCGCCTGAGAGAGAACGTAGTTGAAGTCCCCACCAATAATCAGAGGGAATCCCTCCTCTCAGGCAGCTAGAATCGTCTGCCACAGCTCCTGCCTCGTGTGCAAGTCAGTGGACACATCGACAATGCTAAACTGAAAACATGTACTGGAACGCAAGGTGACAGTGGAAAGGATCACCTGGCTACTAGAGTGGTGGACCTCGCACTGTACAAACTCCTCCTGCCAAGCAAGAATGATACCTCCCAATCATCCTGAGGAGGGCTGAGTAACAAAGCCCTAGTGACGCCCAAAGAGGCGATCCGCATCACAGCAGGTGAACTCCTCCACCTGTGTCTCAAGTAAAGCAACGAGTCCCGGTCTACGCTCCAAGATGAGCGACAGAAGGTGGTGGCGTGTCGACGGCTTCCGCACGCCGTGACAATTCCACGCAAGGATGCCGTTCATTGGGCTTTAGCAGAGCTAGAACCCACCTGAAGCCTCGGCGGGGAGTGAGACGGCACCTATAAGGGAGTGTGTGATTGGGAGGTAGACCGGGGAGTACCTGCAGTGGGCACCCAACATGGTGCGCGGCTGGCAGTGGCTAGAACCGATCCTCCTCATGAATCGGTGCAACAACAATATTAGAGCGAGGCTGGCGGGCTGATACTGCAGGGCTGCGTTGAGGAGGGCGACCCCTTCCTCTCACCGGAGGTTGGGGCCTTTTGAAGTGTTTGCGGCGCTGAACAAGGATCCAATCGGTTGCTGGTGGAGGTGGGGGGTACGAGGCGGGAGAATGGGAGTGAGGATTGGGGAGGGTGGAGGGATATGGGGGATGATGGATCTGCAGGTAAAGTGAGGAGGGGGCTGGGGTGTGGTGATGGGGATGGGGAGGGATGATGGGATAGTGGGGGTAGTGGTAGGAACTTTTGAAGAGGGACAATTCTCAGCAGTATGACCTACCAAATGGCACGAGCTACAAAAGATAAAAATTCCTTCATAAAGGATACGCTGAGAAAGCAAACCTGAAGTGATTTGGATCTTGATTGAATGCTTGAGAGGGGTAGAAAGATCTACTTGGACACATAGCCGAGTAAACTCATGCCTTTCGCATTTAGAAGTAGGACCATCAATGTATAGCAGGGTTCCAATGGAGGCTGCAATACGGGTGAGATTGATTTCATGCCACAAATCAATATGTAATTCAGGTAACTGGATCCATAAGGGAGTAGAGAAACCAATCTTCATATTCGGGGTGAAACCGGGTACCCAATTTGCAAGACCCAAGGCTTGGTCGCCCACAAACCATGGGCCATTCCTCAAGATTTCCGCCCTCGCGAGTTCATTCGCAAACTTCACAAGAAGACAATCGTGCCGCAGGAAATGAATTGTAAACTCACCAAAATGTGTCCACCGAAGCTTTAATTGGTTCTCAAGAACGTTGGGGGGAATCCTCCGTCTGAATAAGCGTACAATGAGCGCATTTTCAAACCTATTCGGTTGCTCCTTTTCAGCATAAGCATCCATTAGAATGACTCTTTGGTCACTCAAAAAGTCTGGAGTAATAATCTGACAAGCCACGAATTTCTTCTGCTGCCGTGCATTTTTTTTAAATTTGCTGAGGCTGAAATTTTTGCAATTGAGGTTGTGGCTGCCGCTTGTTCTTGGCTTGGGGCGACTTCGATGGTTGTAGATGCAGTTTGACATGCATCTTTTGCAATGGTAGGCAAGGCAATAGTTGCAGCTTTTGCTAATTGCATTGATCGAAAGAGGTCGCCATCTCGCCGAATTTCAAAGGCTGCTGCATTTTCCTTTGCAATTTCTGCACTCACAATTATTGCAGTTTTTGTAACTTCCATAGTGCTCATTCAACTCGCGGAGGGGGTGGTTTCTGCAGCGAAAGCTACTTGAGTATTATCAACAGTTCTGGGATCCTTTGCAAAGGCTTCAGCTGCTCTTTGACTTGCAGTCGATTTATGTATAACTCTAGTTTTAAAATTTTCGGCTGCTTCAGTAACCGCTACACCCCCATGCACACAAGAGTCATCCGCTGCTTTGTCTTTGGAGGAGAGTAAATTCAAAGCATTCCAATCCATTATACCTTCCTTTGGTAGATTATTGGCTACAGATATGTACATCACATCAGCTACACCCCCATCATCCACGGCCACAATTGAACCCAAATCTATAGATTTTTTTGCCGCATTATTTTGCTTGAGAAGTTGTTCCGGCTTGGCAACAAAATTGTCAATTTCTGCACTTGTTAATGTGGTTGGAGCATTTAAACAAGCAGTTTGTATGCAGTTTATTGAATTAATAATAGATTCCTTCTTTTGTAAATCGAATGTGCTTACATCCAGGGCCGTAATCATAGAATTATCACAGATGCAGCCATCCTTAATCACATCACTTAGAATCGGAGAACTAGCATTCACATTCACAGTTATCGTACCTTTGTGTTTCTGGCAGCTATTAAGAGCATATTCGGCTTGGCCGGAAGCAGGGAGCTCCATTGACACAGCATCCTTATTACAAACGAATTTAGATTTAACAGCTTCCATTGAGCGAAGCAAATCGTGCGCTTGCCTCAAAGAACTTCAATTATTTTTAACATTATCTTACTTATTTCGTGAGACGGAGGCGGGGCGTTGCCCCTCCTTTTGGCGTTCAAGTCCCGCTCCGGGCGGAAGACATTGTCAGGTGGGGAGTTTGGCTAGGGCTGCACATCTGTTAAAAGATAACGCAAGTGTCCTAAGATGAGCTCAACAAGAACAGAAATCTCGTGTGAAACAAAAGGGTAAAAATTTATTTGATTCTGATTTCCAGTGTGAATATGAACTGTGAAAGCGTGGCAATAACTGGCTTGTGGCAGCCAAGCGTTCATAGCGACATTGCTTTTTCATTCTTCAATGTCGATTCTTCCTATCATTGTGAAACATAATTCACCAAGTGTTAGATTGTTCATTTACCAATATGGAATGTAAGCTGGGTTTAGACCGTCGTGAGATAGGTTAGTCTTACCTTACTGATGATCATGCCACAATAGTAATTCAGCCTAGTACGAGAGGAACTGTTGATTCACGCAATTGGTCATCGCGCTTGGTTGAAAAGCCAGTGACGTGAATCTACTGTGTATAGGATTATAACTGAACGCCTCAAAATCAAAATCCACGCGAATGATGAGGCGCCTGAGCTCGTCGATCACCTCCGACCGGTAGTAGGGGCATCGCCCCCAAGGGTACGCGAGACGGGCTGCGCTCGCGCCGTTCTCTTCATAAAGGTGCCCGGGAACAAAGGCGCCATGTTCTCAGGAGATTAGAGAATGTAGCACTGCCTTAAGGCGCATGACCAAGATCTTGACCACCACCTTATAGACATTGTTGCAAAGACTAATCGGGTGGAACTGTCTCTGAGTGGAGGCCCCTTCCTCCTTCGATAAGAGAACAACCAGAGTATCATGCCAGCGCTGTGGCATCCGCCCACCATCAAAGAAAAGGTGGAAGGCTGCTAGGGTGTCAGCCTGAGTGATCCTCCAATAGCCAGTGAAGAAAGAAGGGGTGATGCTATCAATCCCTGGAGAACAGTTGGGGCCAAGGTCCCTCAAGGCTGCCCATATCTCCGCGCCCTTAACCGTAGCTTGGAGAGAGGCAGAATATGCATCACCAAGCATACGTTCTGGAATCAGATTATTTGGGCACTCCTCTACGGGACTAGAGGTGCCCCACTTCTTCTGAAAGAAATCAAAAAATACATGGCGTATCCGCAATGGGTCGGGAGAGAAGTCCCCGGACTCATCCTAAAGCGCGAGGATGGTCTTCAACTTGCGACACTGCGTCACGAGCTGCTGAAACACCGCAGTGCACCGGTCACCTTGAGAGAGCCACCGTGCCTTAGCACGCTGCTGCCACCAGCACACCAACCTCGATTCCACCTGAGAGAGCTCCTGTGCTGTGTCCCGAATCTGGTGAATGAGCTTCAGTTTGCCGCCCCTATCTGTCTCCGTGTCCATGGCCTGCAGCTGCATGAGGGTCACTATGATCTCGGCATCCCTCCTTCGCAGATCCGGGTGTGTGGCCCGTCCCCATAGCACCAGTGCCCTGAGAGTGCGAGCCGACTTGTGGTTGAGGACTGAATACGGCGAGCCGCGAGACGACTGTCCCCAAGTCCTCTCCACCACAGAGTAAGCTTCAGGGTACTGAAGCCACATGTCATCGAACTTGTACCAAGCACCGGTGCGCTGGAACCTGAGGCATACGTTAGTCAAAAAAATTGGGCAATGATCGAAAGCTACCCGGGGAAGGTGGTGCACAATTGCACCCGGCAGGAGGTCCATCGCCTCCGTGCTGAGAAGGAACTGGTCCAAGCGCTCCCAAATGCGCCTCACTCCCTCTTGACTATTGTTCCACGTGTAAGGTGGACCAACAAAGCCTGGATCATGAAGGTGGCAAGCATCCAGTACCTTTTGGAAGTCCATCTGAGCAGTGGTGACTCTGAACGACTTCCCACTGCATTTCTCTAGCTGGGAGAGAATGCAATTGAAGTCTCCTCCAAGAACAAGTGGGCAGCCCTTGACCCGCACGTCTAGAATCATCTGCCATAGGTCCCTCCATATGTGTAGGTCAGTTGACGCGTAGACGGTGCCAAACTGAAAGCAGGTTCCCGAGCGCAATGTAATGGTGGCAAGGACCAACTGGCTACAACAACGATGGAGCTCGCACTGCATAAAATGATCAAGTCAAACAAGGATAATACCTCCGGAGCGACCCGCAGAGGGCTGCACAGCGAAGCTCCAATGCCTCCCAAAGAGGCGATCGGCATCCTGGCGAGTAAGGGACTTGACGGGTTTCAAGCAAGGCGATCAATCCTGGTCTATGCTTCGAGATAAGTGGCAGAAGATGATGGTGCGCCGCTGGCTTCCGCACACCGTGACAGTTCCAAGTCAGAATTCCATTCATTGGGGAGTTGGAGGGAGCTCCCTACTCCTCGACCTCAGAGCTTTAGAAGATGGTGCCTCAACCGGGGGCTTTGGCTGGGCAGGATGAACTGGTGATGGGCAACGTGGGCTGGAGCTACAAGTACTGTAGGCTGAGGCAAGGCGAGGAACAGTGCTGGGGGTAGGGAGGCTGGGCGTGGGCTCATAGGCTGAGTGGGAGAGCAGTGGACCAAGTCCATAGTGGAGGTGGCGGGTAATGAGGACGTGGAGGATTGGGACCTGGGTGGGTCAGACCCATCAAGGAAGCAGGTGTGGATGATGCAGAAGGATGTGCAGCCATCGCGGGGTGAGGAGGACGGACGCGAGGGCGAGCCGCCCGAGATCCTTATGAGGAGGATGGATGCGAGGAGGACAGACGCGAGGTTGTAAAAACTCCATAAGTCGAGGGGAAGACCAGGGAGACAGATCCAAACTTGGGTTGACCACCCAACATCCATATGGGGCGAAAAATTTGGTACCCATCGAGCCAAGCCTAAGACTTGCCCGCCCGCATACCATGGCCCTCCGGAAAGCACTTGAGAGCATGCCAATATGTCCTCAAATTTTGCAAGAAAACAATATCCTTCAATAGCATGAACCATGAAGTGTCCAAATTTCTCCCATCAAAGCTTCAGTTCATTCGCCACCACCGTATATGGGATATGGCGACCAAAGAGACAGATTATGAGGGAATTTTCAAGCTTGCTCCTATGCAATTTGACATCCGATTTATTCATGATAATTTTACCATTGGTTCCAAAATATTGCTCCAAGTCCGCAATTGGCTCACAAGGGATCGATTTGGGTTGCTCCCAAGTAACCGCTTCCATTGAGCGAAGCAAATCGCCCGCTTGCAAAAGAACTGTAGTCGATCCTGATGTCGGTAAGGACTGAGACAAGACTGCTCAGCCCAACGTAGCTTGTCGATTCAATGAGGTTTGGCATAGGTCCGTGGGCGTCCCTCGTAACGAAACGGGTTTGGCTCATGCATCGCTGCTGGCTTGTTGACGGATCGGCATGCATCTTTAGGTTTGAATACTGCAGGTCTTGCAAAGCTTGCAGAACTTGCAAAATGGACTTCTCCGGATGGCTAGAGAGTCGATCTTCTTCAAAAGTAGCTATAGAAGGTTGTTGAATGGTTCCCGCAAGGCTTTTGGCCTTGGCAAATCTTTCAAGCCCATCGCGACGTGGTGCAGCCACCACCGGGTCTGCTAGGTGAAGAGCGTCCGTCCTGAGAGGGAGAGGTTGCGAACTGCCGCTACCCTCCTTAGCAAACTCAGAATCCTTGGCCACAGATTCAAGAAAGCTTGCATACGCCAGTAGTGCACCAAGGATAGCCGACGGTCCGCCCTTGGGGTTTGAGGAAGAAGATGCTCCTTTCCTCCTTCCTTGGGCTACTCCTTTCCTCCATCTTTTCCTCTTTTCCTCATGGCCAAAGTCTTTGGGTTCCATGAAATATGGCCATAGCCAATGCATAGATATATATATATATATATATATATATATATATATATATATATAACTAAAATCAATCAATAGTACAACAACTCAACCGGGATTAAACTCCATGGTATCCTCAGTCAGGAGGTCAAGAAGCCTCTTGGGGAGCACAGCACCCCTATCAAAAGAAAAAGCACCCTAATGGACTAAAAAAGCACAAAAGTCTGCTACATGGTTTGCACCACGTGATCGGTAGGCAAATATAACACGGGAGATATCAAGTAGGAAAGAGAGGGATTCTGCATGTCTTTCAGCGCCTCGAGATTGAAAGGTCATCTCCCAGAGACGTCGGAGTATCCAAACAGCTCATAAGCAATCTCCATCAATAATGAGCCCCTCCAAGTCAGCCTTTGTAGCCGAGAGTGCCTGCCTTAAAATAGTAACTGTCTAAACCTCTGCCTGGAGCGGGGATTCAGCCTGTACCACGTCTCCTGCTACAGCCAACAACCGACCCTCAGTATCCCGCACAACACCTGCTCCAAAGGCTGTGGGCTCTCCAAAGAAGTACGAAGCATCAATGTTGGCCTTCAGCCAATAGGGCGGGGGTGGCACCATCTCGAGGAGGTGGAGGGGCCGTGGAAACTCAGAAAATGCTCCTGTCGTGCAGACCAGCACTGACCAATGCAGACAGAATCGAGCCAGCACAACTCGCTCGAGTGGGGAACTGTCGTCCGTGGGGGAACTCTGTCCTGCTCCTCCAGGCCTGGTGATGAATCCATAAATTATATCTAAAATAAAGGGGAAAATTCATTTATTTAAGATATTTTTGCTGCTCCTAAATCAAATTTTTCTATCTTTCTCAGGAAATGGAATCCAAAGGAGCTCTAGGGCATTTCTGCAATTTTTCTAAAAAAATAAACAACGAATTCTGCTATAGTGTGCTGCAGCGCGCGGTCGCACACCGCAGCGGGCTGCAGCGGAAACATTTAAACTATATTAAAAAGGCTCTCCAATAATTGAACAGTGTTTTTCGCGGAATTCATCGCTACAGCACGCTGTCGCGCGCTGCATCGGTTTATCACGAAGGACTTGGCTATATAAATCGGGTCGCCCAACTAATTGAACAGTGTTTTTCACGGAATTGACCGCTACAGCGCGCGGTCGCGCACTGCAGTGGTCTGCCGCGGAAATATTTCTCTATAAAATTTGGAAAAAGAACTAATTGAACAGTGTTTTTCGTGGAATTCCTCGCTACAGCGCGCGGTCACGCGCTGCAGCGGTCTACAGCTGAGGACTTGGCTAAATTGCTAAGGACCAGGGTGTGCTAAAGCACACCGCAGCACGCTCCAACGCGCTGCAGCACGCTGCAGCGGCCCGCCAAAATTGTTCCCAGATAATGCATTTAATGCGGCTGGAGACATGGCCTTTATCCTGAATATTGTCTCCAGCCATCATTTCCTGCAGCAGCCATTTTTGTAAGCTTTGAGGTGATGTTGTGGCTAAAGAAATGAGATTATTTTCACCTCACCCTAAATTAAAAATTAATGCAATGATGAATTTAGTATTTTTTATGGAAATTCTGGTTGCTTATGAAAGAGAGGAGTATGCAGCCCCCCCCCCTCCTATAAATACCCCTCCTCTTATCTAGAGGAGGGTTCAAAATTTTTGAAAAAGTTCTCTAAGGAGGAGAGCCAAAGGAAGAGAGAACTCCCCAAGGGTGGCAAGGCAAGCTTTTGCAAAAGGAAGAGGAAGAAGGCTAGCACTAACAATCTAAGGAGAAGGTAATTAGAAGGAGAAGAAGAATTCCGGAGAACTTCTATGGAGCGTTCCTAGTATCTTCTAAACTCAATCTTGTATTTTCTTTTTAGTGACCATGAAAGGGTCTTTAGCTATGTATGTGTCTTCCTTATTTTCTTGTGTAATGAGTAGCTAAACTCCCCTTGGGGAGGGTTGGGATGAAGTCTCATTTTGCATGATGTAATATTGATGTATGAATATTTTCCCTCAAGCATAATATATTTATAATTTAAATTCCTTACTAAGAAATTTCTATCTAATTGATCTTGCTGTGTTTATAAGAAAAGAACTAAAGAATCCAAGATCTAATTGTCTTGTGCTCCTTAGCTCACCTTAAGTTGGATGCTAGATTTTGAGTGCATGAAAGCTTAGAACCATGTGAGAAGGTTCTTGAGCTAAATGCACCTTAATCTAAGCTCAACCAAAGAGTTGATGCAAGTGATGCTAAGACCCACTAATTGAGCTCCTTAGCTCCACATAATTGAGATTGAGAAATGAAGCGTTGAGTGCTCATGAACTAAGCGACATAGTCATTGAGCCCAACATGTGATTCTCTCATCTCAACTATATGAGATGTGAAGTGATGCTCGTAGTGGAAAATCAATGCTTGTAAGATCTTGAGATTTAAGAAAGTTTAAACTCTCTTTAAATAAGGAGAAAATGAATTAACTTTAAATCTCAAGAATCTTACAAGAATCTTTGTGCTAAAGTAGAACTGAATGTGAGTTCATTTTGTGCATGAGATTTGAACTTGTAAGCTTTTAAGCTAGACTAAAGGACAACAATGTGCACTTGATTTCAATTAAACTAAATGATAAAGCTAGAGAAACAAATCTATACAAGTATTATATCATTGCATATGGGATGGGCCCAACTCTCCTCTTTCTTTAATCTTGCTATTTTACTTAGTGAATATTCGTGATAATTTTAGACCAACCAACCAATACATACTATAGCTTAAACATTAGTGAGAATAGATATACTTTAGTGCCAAATCAACCAATTCTCTATGGTTCGATCAATTACTGGTAAGTCACACTTTCCACTTATTACTTCAGACCACGTACACTTGCGTGCAAGCACAGACGTGTATTTTACAGTCTGTCAAGTTTTTGGCGCCGTTGCCGGGGAATTGGTTTTTGATTTGAACTAAAAATAATCTATAAGTAGCTAGCGATTTAAGCATTTGATATTTTTTTTATATATTAGTAGTATTACATTTTCTATTGTAATTATCAAGCTAATATTTTATATTTCTTTTTGTTTATTTTCATTTCCAAAATATATCTGTTTGATCTTTATTGTTAAATCATTCTTGATAAGTTTTATTGAAACTTGTATGAGTAAAAGAGTCTGTACTGAATATCTATTTGATCCTGAAATAGAATGAACATACTTACAAGCTAGGCAAGAATGAAACTTATCAAACCAATAAATTGTGATGGACACTTTCATTAAAAACTTAGAAGAGCCTAGGGTTAAAGCACTTAGAGATTATGCACTTCCCACTGTTAGGGGCATTCCCCATGTGATTGTAAGGCCGGATATAGAAGCCCATAATTTTGAAATCAAACCCTCTACGCTGAGTATGGTACAAAATAATCAGTTTGGAGGATTAGCCACTGAAGATCCAAATTCACATATTTCAATATTTCCTGAAATATGTGATACCTTCAAGTTTAACGGCGTCTCCAAAGATGCGGTTAAATTGAGGCTATTTCCTTTCTCACTGAGAGATAGAGCCAAGAGTTGGCTCAGCTCTTTACCAAGCGATTCTATCCGTACTTGGGACGATTTGGCTAAGAAATTCTTAGCCAAATACTTCCCTCCGGTTAAAACTGCACGATTGAGAATTGATATCACCAACTTTACTCAGATGGAAGGTGAGACTCTCTATGATGGGTGGGAACGCTTTAAGGAGTACCTCAAACGTTGCCCGCATCATGGGTTCCCTCTCTGGATGCAAGTGCAAACCTTTTATAATGATTTGAACGCTCTGACAAGGACACTCATTGATGCAGCTGCCGGGGGATCCATTAGTGGAAAAACCCAAGAGGAAGCCTATGACCTCTTGGAAGAAATGGCAAACAACGCTTACCAATGGCCTTCTGAAAGGCTTAAAAAAGAATCCATTAAAGTGAATGAGTCAAATCAAATAATAGCTTTGCAACAAGAAATTCATGCCTTGAATGAAAAGATAGAAAGGATGAATGTACACGTGGTTTCTGAGGTACAATGTGAATTGTGCAGAGGGAGACATAATAGTGAGAGCTGTAACTTGAACAACCCTTTTATACAAAATAACACTGAACAAGTCAACTACTTAAGAAAGAACAACCAAACAAATAACCCCTACTCCAACACATATAATCTAGGATAGAAGAACTACCCAAATTTCTCATGGAGTAATAACAATAATAATGCAAATCAATATGGGGGGAATTCATCCAACCAATAAGGTACGAATTATAGTAACAATAGCCACAACTGCCAGCACAATCTAGAAGGGGCATTCAACACATTTAAGACCGAAATAACCTAGTTCATGTGCCGCAGTGAAGCAACTATCACACGTCACGAGGCTTCTATCCAAGGAATAGAAGCCTCCCTTAGAAATATTGAAACTCAATTGGGGCAAATCTCTAAGCAGCTGACCTCTCGGCAGCAAGGGGCTTTACCTAGTTCTACTGAAATAAATCCAAGGGAATTAGTGAGTGTGATATATTCTGAAAATATATCAGGAGAAATAAATGGTGAAACTGAGAGAGCAAGAAATTTTGAATTAGAAGTAGAGGAAGGAATAAAAGGGAATGATAATGAAAAGCTAACTGCACCCAAATGTGACAATCTAGGGAGGTTATGCATTCCATGCATAATAAGAAATGAAGTGTTTATAGATCCCTTGTGTGATCTAGGCGCCTCAGTTAATGTTATGCCCTACCACATATATGAGCAATTAAAGGTGGGAGGGATGGAATACATCTCAATAATTCTAGAGTTTGTTAATCTTGAGTCCCTTACTCCTCTGGGAATGATCAAAAATGTTGATGTAGAACTAGGAAATTTCATTGTTCCAACTAATTTTGTGGTATGCGAATGGGAAAGATGGAATTAAAATTCAACAATTATTTTTGGAAGACCCTTTCTGATGAGTGTTAAGGCTGTTATAGATGTAAGTCGCGGTATAATGAGCGTTAGTATTAAGAGAAAAACAGAAGTGATTGATTTAAAACCCACTCTCTTTAAAAAGAAATAAATGGAGGAAGAAATCATGAAAAGAATTAGATAAGAGAGATTATGGGTAAATAATGTTTTAGGAGACCTGACGATTGAAGAAAAAAATTATGATGGTCATTCTACTCCTTCCCCTGAAAAGGGGAGCAAGGAAGGAGTGAAGAAGAGAAAAATGTGATGAGGAAAAAGGAAGAAAAATACTCCCACAAATCATGAAGTTAAAAGAAGGGATCCTTTGGTTGAGGTTGAGGATGAACAGGGTTCGAACCACCAAGAGGAATGTGCTCACTTGAACATCCTTAGCCTATGGAAAATGAAACCGCTGGATCCATCGTATTAATCTTAAGAGAGTCTGGCTTAGGACGTTAAACGGAGCGCTTATTGGGAGGCAACCCAATAAAAAAAAAAAAAAATTTGTGCAACAAGCGCGCTGCAGCGGAAATTCCGCGACAGCGCATTGCAGCGGGTGACCCGCGCATAAATGGCATCGCGACAACACGCGGAACCATTTTCCGCCTGGGCGCACCCTAACCCGCGATCGCACGCTACAGCGCGCTACCGCACGCTGCAGCGATTTGCCGAGGTTTGCCCAGATTTTCTGCCTTGGGAAGATACAGTCAACAAGTCATGATCATTGGGTTCCCAAGGCAGTCAAAAGTTGTTGAAAAAGCTGCCCCCCCTTCACATGGATCACCATATTAATGGCATAGGGAAGACCATTTGACCATCTTCTCTTGCCTTGAATTTTTGGGCTATAAATAAGGAGGGAATGGGGGGGCTATCCTTGCACATTCTCTTCATCTTCTTCAATCTCTTGATCATCTTAAAACTCTCATTCCAAGGCAATGCATTCTAAGAAGAAGGCAATCGCTAGGAAGGATGTTGAAGCTTCCTCATCCGGAGGAACTTTCAACACAAAAAGGTTCTCCTTGGCGGAGGCCGAGCACCGTTTCACCTCTATCACTTCCCAACGGAAGTTGATCCCGGAGTGAAGCTTCAGCGATCCGTACCCCGTCCCTCATGAACAGGTCAATCCTAGAGGATGGCACGAGTTTGTGACCAAGAGAGCTCCCACATACACGGCAATCGTCCAAGATGTGTATGCTAATGCAATTGACGCATCCGGACAGCAGATTTTTTGTCGAGGAAAGAGTGTCACCCTAGGAATTGCTCAAATTGAGCAATTCTATGGGTTGGCAGAGGTAAGCTCTTGTTCATACTTTAATATCTTGGACTCTCATTTTGACCCCCGCGCTCTTGTTGAGGAGATCGTCAATAATGACACTGAGTGGGAAGGGGGACTCGCCAACATTCCTCTCTCCGAATTATTGGAGACGAGTAGTGCTTGGCTAGTCTTCATTTCTAGCTATGTCTTGCCCTTGAGTCACTTAGCTGAAGTGACTCGTGCCTGAGCACTCTTTTTGTGCTCATTGGTTAGGGCAGGCGAAATCCGCATCTCAAACATTATCTTTGAGCAGCTTTGGAAAGCTCTCAAAGGTTCTTGCGCAGCATTGGCCTTCGAGTCTTTAATTTCTGGGTTATGCGAAGCCCAAGGGGTTAAGATCCTCTCCTCCGACACCATTGTTCCTCCCAGCATTGCCCTACACCCCTCGAACCTTAACGTCCGGGCAAGTGAGCGTAAATTGCCCAAGAAAAGAAGGGGCCATAGGGCAGAAGCATCTGCACCTTCTGATTCGTGTCTCATAAACCAACTCTTAATGAGCCTCCACAATCAAAATGCAGAGCTTAGTAAAGCTCTAGCTACCGATATGGGGTTTTTCAAATAGGAATACGCCCAACAGTGCCAGTTCTAATCAGAATTCCATAAAGCCCTCGGGATGTTGTTTGATGATTGGAATTTGCACGGTGGACCGGACGCCTCCATGTTGCCACTGCCTCCCATCGGTGCACCCATACCGGAGACGCGCTACCCTACCGAGACGGCATATGTGTCAGAGGAAGACGATGATGAGAATAAGGAAAATTAACTAAGTTGTATTTGTTTTTTTTACTTTTTCTTTTTATCTTTATTGTAGTTTGTTTTTATTTTGAGATTGCAATTTATGAATTCTCCTATTCCCGCATTTATTGAGTTATTCTTAAGTGGCATATTTTTTTCGAATTTTTCAAAAGAAATGAAAATCACAAAAATACAAAAATCAAATGAGATATAAGTAAAAGAATGCTTAGTAAAAAAATGATTAAATGAATTATACGCAATCAAATGAGAGATTGAGGAATGAATAGAGGAAAATCTAAATCTCTAAAAATTTAAATAAATGCTTGAGCTAAGTGTGGGGGAAGGCATAGGATTTAAACAAAAAAAATATGGTATGGAGTTTAAATGGAGTGTGCTAGGCTTCCGTAGGACTTCATGATCATAAAGATATTAGGGATGAAGAAAAATGTCTCTCCCTAAGGATGAAAAGAACATAATATTTATGAAAAAATGGATGATGAAAAATATCTCTCCCAAATGAATAAAATAAGAAAGGATGAAAAAAATATCTCTCATTTAAAAACTTTCATATTTGTGATTTATAAGAAAGAGCATATATGGCACAACTATAAGAATCTCTAAACCATATCTTTAGTCTAAGAAATTCAAAATGTATAGAACCCATCACCTATTATCAAGTATTAAAAAATTCAAATATTTGGAGATTTTAGTGACTTAACCACCTTAGTGACTCAATTGAAAACATTAAGATTGCTACGATGTTCATTTTATTTTCTGTTGCCATACACATATTTTCACTTATACTTATTTCAATTACATTATTGTGACTTTCATCCATTCAAATATAGAAAAAATTATCATTTTGAGCTTACTCGAGGACGAGCAAGAATTTAAGCGTGGAGGTGTGATGAATCCATAAATTATATTTAAGATAAAGGGGAAAATTCATTTATTTAAGATATTTTTGCTGCTCCTAAATCAAAATTTTCTATCTTTTTCAGGAAATAGAATCCAAATGAACTCTAGGGCATTTCTGCAATTTTTCTAAAAAAATAAACAAAGAATTCCGCTACAGCGCACTGTAGTGCGCGGTAGCGCGCCGCAGCGGAAACATTTAAATTATATTAAAAAGGCTCCCCACTAATTGAATAGTGATTACTGCGGAATTCACTGCTACAGCGCGCTGTCACGCGCTGCAGTGGTTTACCACGAAAATACTTATGATTATTAAAAGGGGGCTCAACTAATTGAATAGTGATTTTTGCGAAATTCACCGCTACAGCGCGCGATCGCGCGCTGCAGTGGTTTACCGCGAAAATACTTATGATTATTAAAAGGGGGGCTCAACTAATTGAATAGTATTTTTTGCGGAATTCACCGCTACAGCGCATGGTCGCGTGCTGCAGCGGTTTACCGCAAAAATACTTGACTTATTAAATCGGGCCGCCCAACTAATTGAACAGTGTTTTTCGCGGAATTCACCGCTACAGCGCGAGGTTGCGCGCTGCAGTGGTTTATCGCGAACGATTTGGCTATATAAGTCGGGCCGCCCAACTAATTGAACAGTATTTTTCGCGGAATTGACCGCTACAGTACGCGGTCGAGCGCTGCAATGGTCTGCCGCAGAAATATTTCTTTATAAAATCTAGAAAAAGGACTAATTGAACAGAATTTTTTACGGAATTCCCCGCTACAGCGCGTGGTCAGGTGCTGCAGAGGTCTACAGCGGAGGACTTGGCTAAATTGCTAAGGACCAGGTTGTGCTAAAGCACACCGCAGCACGCTACAGCGCGCTCAGCGCGCTGCAGCGGCCCGCCGAAATTTTTCCCGGACAATGCATTTAATGCGGTTGGAGACATGACCTTTATCCTGAATATTATCTCCAGCCATCATTTCCTGCAGCAGCCATTTTTGTAAGCTTTGAGGTGATGTTGTGGCTAAAGAAATTAGATTATTGTCACCTCACCCTAAATTAAAAATTAATGCAATGATGAATTTAGCATTTTTATGGAAATTCTGGTTGCTTATGGAAGAGAGGAGTATGCAGCCCCCCCCTATAAATACCCCTCCTCTTGTCTAGAGGAGGGTTCACAATTTTAGCAAAAGTTCCCTAAGTAAGGAGGAGAGCTAAAGGAAGAGAAAACT
The DNA here is from genome assembly GCA_016760335.1 of Gastrodia elata. Classification (NCBI taxonomy): domain Eukaryota; kingdom Viridiplantae; phylum Streptophyta; class Magnoliopsida; order Asparagales; family Orchidaceae; genus Gastrodia; species Gastrodia elata. Next base: position 12,703,130 of record CM028686.1, read on the forward strand.
CCCCAAGGGTGGCAAGGCAAGCTTTTGCAAAGGGAGAAGAGGAAGAAGGCAGCACTAGCAATCTAAGGAGAATGTAATTAGAAGGAGAAGAAGAATTCCAGAGAACTTCTACGGAGCGTTCCTAGTATCTTCTAAAATCAATCTTGTATTTTCTTTTTAGTGACCATGAAAGGGTCTTTAGCTATATATGTGTCTTCCTTATTTTCTTATGTAATAAGTAGCTAAACTCCCCTTGGGGAGGGTTGGGATGAAGTCCCATTTTGCATGATGTAATATTGATGTATGAATGTTTTCCCTCAAGCATAATGTATTTGTGATTTAAATGCCTTACTAAGAATTTTCTATCTAATTAGTTTTGATATGTTTATTAGAAAAGAACTAAAGAATCCAAGATCTAATTATCTTGTGCTCCTTAGCTCACCTTAGGTTGGATGCTAAATTTTGAGTGCATGAAAGCTTAGAATCATGTGAGAATGTTCTTGAGCTCAATGCACCTCAATCTAAGCTCAACCAAAGAGTTGATGCAAGTGATGCTAAGACCCACTAATTGAGCTTCTTAGCTCCACATAATTCAGATTGAGAAATAAAGCGTTGAGTGCTCATGAACTAAGTGACATAGTCATTGAGCCCAACATGTGATTCTCTCATCTCAACTATATGAGATGCGAAGTGATGCTCATAGTGGAAAATCAATGCTTGTGAGATCTTGAGATTTAAGAAAGTTTAAACTCTCCTTAAATAAGGAGAAAATGAATTAACTTTAAATCTCAAGAATCTTACAAGAATCTTTGTGCTAAAGTAGAACCGAATGTGAATTCATTTTGTGCACGAGATTTGAACTTGTAAGCCTTTGAGCTAAACTAAAGGACAACAATGTGCACTTGATTTCAATTAAACTAAATGATAAAGCTTGAGAAACAAATCTACACAAGTACTATATCATTGCATATGGGATGGGCCCAACTCTCCTCTTTCTTTAATCTTGCTATTTTACTTAGTGAATATTCGTGCTAATTTTAGACCAACCAACTAATACATACTATAGCTTAAACATTAGTGATAATAGATATACTTTAGTGCCAAATCAACCAATTCTCTGTGATTCGATAAGTTCTCGAAAAGTCACAAACACTTATTACTTCAAACCACGTACACTTGCGTGCAAGCGCAGATGTGTATTTACAGTCTGTTACCTAGTACAAAGAGTAGGCAACCAGTTGACAGCTGAACCGGTGGCTGTGGGACACCGTAGAGGTCAAGAACAGCGCTACAAACAGATCCCAAGAAGTCAAAGTGGCTGGAAGCAGGCACCAACACACAAAAGTCTCCATGACCGCTGATGTGTATCTGTAGTGAAGAATAAAGTGCTCCCAGTCCTCCTCTGCCTCACAACCCCAAATATAGGTAGGAGACTTAGCAAGTCCTCTCTTGAAGAGCCAGCACCTGGTCGGGATGGTGTCCCTGAGAAGTCTTCAAAGAAAACAGGCCTTGCGAGGACCCAAGGCCATCTCCCATAAAGCTGCAAACTGCCATGGCTGCCCCTCTCTCTCCAGTCGGTACAACTGGCTGGTTCGGCTCTTCGAGAAATTTGCAAGCTGCCACTGGCGGACCCCCTCCTCAAAGCGAGTATAGTGCTGTACCACAGGCCAACTGTAACCAAGCACTCTCCAAACAACAGAGTCTGCACGTCAGATAGTGAAGTCCTCCCCGCGGTGATGGTAACGGGCCTCCATGGCTCTCACCCAGAGAAGGTCCTCCCCGTTGAAGGCCACAAGAATAGTCCTCCAAGTCTGCAGGTCGCGGATCCCAAGGCGCGAGACTCGAATAGGTCGACATACCACATAGCAGCTCACATAGTGCAAACTACTACCCCCCCGCTGCTTCCCAAAAGAACTTATAGAGGATATCCTCAATGTCTGAGAGGCATGAGTCAGGAATCAGAGCCACAGACATCTGGTAGTAAAGAATAGCCACTAGAACTGACCTGTTCAAGCAGAGCCTGCCTGCAAGGGAGAGGTGTCGGCTGCTCCAAGCACGAAGACGGCTGCTGTAACTACCCTAGTTGTTATCATAGCTAAGTTCATATTAATTAAGCTAAACTAAGTCTTAATTTTGATTCTATTAAACTCAATGGGTCATTTAAACCTAACCCTAGAAGTTTGGGATCAATCAGAGCTAAATTGAGAATTTTGGTATTTTTGCCTATTTTTGAGCCCTGGAAAATACCTAAATTAATTTGATCTCCAAATTAAAATTTAATTTTATTTTTGAATTTCTCATGCCCTAATTAGCTAACAGTGAATTTTTGAGAATTTTTGGAGCTCATTTAATCCTAAATTGGATTTAAAATTAATTAGAAAATATTATATTAATTAATTGATTTTATATTATTTAAAATTAAATTATTAAATTAAAAATATCGGCAGGATTTGCTGTTGGGACCGCGGCCGATCCGCTGTGAGGTCCCGACAGCGGCGCATGGGTTCTGTCCATTCGGTGCATAAGCCCACATCTCAGCGCATTTAATCCAACGACGGGATCTCCTCCGGGTTAATATCTAATCCTATCCGCTCGATCGACACCTACCATCCGACGTTCGAGATCTCATTTGCATTTCTGTTATCCGAAGACTGCATCAGACCGTCTATCGCCAACAGTCTCTCAATCAGATGATGGAGATGGACCCCGTTGCTGTGGATCATCGTCTTAGATCGATTGCAGGCCCGACAGGGAAATTTGCTCATACCATTCCACATCGATCCTGTCTGCCACTCCTTTGCCATGTCACCTAGACCATTAGGAACTTCCCATTTTTGGCCAAGCCCGCCTAGACAACCTAGAAGCTGGCGGTTTCCCTATAGGGACCAAATGGCAGAGACAGCTCGGGCCGAGCTTGTGCCTTGGCTCCTGACCTCAGCAGCCACCCCTAAACCTTCCCTCGACCTATAAATATCTCTTGGGAATCACAGTGAGTCCCTTTGCTCACTGTGATCCCTTAATTCCTAGCTACATCCCCCTCTAAAGATTTTGGCGATTTCGGCTGAACCTGCAGCTTGAACCGCTGATAGTAAGTGTGGTTTAGTGTTCAAACCCCTAAGCACCCAGAACTAGCTCGAGCATTCCAGTGATCCCTGCTGTGTGCAGCTCATCTTCTTCCTAATTTTTCAAGGTACATCCTCTGATCCCATTTTTCTATCGAGCTGGTTTTAGCTCGACTCGCACTCGATTGACCTTAGATGCTGCAATAGGATATCACCTTAGCCCCCTAGTAAGCGTCTGAGTCCTCTGGTGGGGACTGGTAGTGGACTGGACGGCTGTAATTCTGCCTGTGTATGCATTGGCAGCCGATCCCTGCATGTAGGCGTCTCCCCGAGGCTTCGAGCCCTATCTTCAATCCCTAAAGCCTCCTAAGGTGATTGCAAACTAATTGTAATCATTGGGCTCGATCTGATCAATTGATATGACTAGGATCGATCGACTAAGAGCGAGCCTACATCCATGAAATGCCACGAGTAGCACCTCAATGATTCATCCATGCTCAGGACTAAGTTAGATGCCCAATCGATGCCCCTTCGATCCTTGAACAAGCAGGTATAGAGCTCAGCTCGTATCATCAGCTCTGTGAGGAGAATTTGATTATCACAGGTGCACCTTAAGAGGACATCTCGGCTGAGTTGCACCCCAGCGATCCGGCGCATCCCAGATGGGGATTTCAGGTTCATTTGATGCTTCTTCAGTCCCTGAAGGTGTAGCCGTCGAGATCTTGGCGTGGCGTGGTCGGAGCATGGAGAATTTGGCACTGGAAGTGAACCCTAGGGTTCGTGCCTCGGGTGTCTCTGTGAAGACGAAGCACGGGAACTTCGGTCCGGGTCAGACCCCGACCCGCACCTTTTGCTTTTGGGCCGATAATAATAAAGGATTTTTCGAAATAATTTCCTTAAGAAAATTAATTTGGAAAATCAAATTCTATGATTCCAATTTAAATAAAAATATTCAGAATAAATTATTTAAATAACTTTAATTATACTTATCCAAATTGCATGATCGAATATACCATTTTAATCAGAAAAATGTAAAGAATAATAATATAAACTAAAATTAAGGATCCAATAGTTAGATTTAAAATAATTGCCTAATCTTTCTCTACTCTTATTAAAATCATATTAAATTCATTTAATATTCAAAAATGTTGTTTAAGGTCTCTGATTGCTTCTGAGATCTTAAATAACCTATATAGACCTTTAAAAGTAATTTAAGATCTTTAATTTTGTTAATCATTCCTTAATTACTCTAAAATAAGATTAGTAAATTAAGCCTTAGATTAGTCTTTGATTTTGATAAATATAGTTCCTAATGTCTTCTTAAGTATATTAGCACCTATAATTAAGTTTGGATCATCTTAATATGCCATAATTTCCTTAATCACCTTAATTAGCCTTAAATTGAGATTAATACTAATTAAGCTAAATTAAATATTCAAAACCTAAGTTAAGTGTTTTATTCACTTCATTAATCAATATGAAGCTCATTAAAATAGACTTGAATCAATTTAGATGATTTAATCTTAAAATCTTATTTTTAGCCTTAAGAGAGGTATTTTGGTCATTTTGACCAAAATGTGTTTAAGCACCCCTTAAACCTTGAAAGTTCAGTAAAATATCTATAGTTAGATTATGAGCACCTTTCTGAAATCTTATGTTGATAATATTGATGCTAAGTGAAGAAATCTTAAGTTAGTCTTATTAAGATCATAAGACCTTAAGTGTCCTTAAAACTCTCTTTCTTAAGAGTTAAGCCTAATTACCCTTAGGTGTTACACCCCTAGTCAAATAGCTCAACTAAGCTGATCCATAAGTTTGAATACTAAGAGAAATATTCTTGTAAAACTTCTAAGTCTAGTTTTAGCTTAAGATCTAAAGTGATCAAATCTTAGATCTTAGATCTTAGACTTTAGATCATTTAATTGAATTGAACTACATTCATTTGAAATTCCTTACTTGATTAACTGTTTAATCTTTTTGAAACCTTTCTTATAGGTGTAGGATTGATTCAATATATAAGATAATGTAATTATTTTAAAGACTGAATATAGATCATAGATTCTTAGTTCTTAATGATTATTTTATCTTATAATATTAGAACAACCTTTCATTAAGATCATAGTTCTTAAATCCTTCAGCTTATAAGGTATTGCTTATTTAGATTATGTTTTAGTGTGAACCCTAAATCCTTATTAGGACACTACCTTGGATTCAGGATTTGAACCCCAAGATGGAGTTTAAATCCAGAATCCTTAATCTTGAGTTACTTAATCAAGATTTGAGTTAAGAGAGGAAAATAATAATAATTAAGTCATTGATTTATTTACTTTAATCCTTATAGTCATCATATGATTATGAATTAGAACTTGTTAAGTTCTAATATTAACATTAAGATCATGAATCTAGGATTATACTCGATAGCTGGATATTGGAGATCCTAAACTTGTATCTTCTCAAAATAAGTTAGCTGGATAAATTAGACAACAATAGATATCATATCAGTCTAGATTGAGTCTCTTGCTTCCTTTGACTTTGATTGCTCTGCACACCTTGAACATTGAGCCTTATTCCTTGAGCATAATAGGTAAACTTAGGATATGGAAGATACATCATAAGTTAGTATTTGAAAAGCATAGTATTCATTCAGCTCTTTCAGTGCTTTTAGTTAATAGAATATGTCCTAGCTTAGTCTGCCTCTTTAGTTCTTATTTTGTTATAGAATGGACTCAGACCTAGCTCTGCGGATGCCTAGGATGGATACATGTCTTATTCTATAAGTTCAACTTGGACCTAGCTTTGCGGATACTTAGTATGGATACATGTTGAACTTTCAGTTCAGAGGTCTTGTATGGCCTATTTCTGTTATGGCAGTACTATGTCTTAAGCTTACTTCTACTTCAGTTCAGTTTTTAGTATTTCTTTTTCTTTGCCACATGTCTTAGTGGCCTTACTTTAGTGCTTGGCTTGCTTTGCCACATGTTTTAGTGGCTTTACTCTTGCTCATTCATGTACTTAGTTTACTTCTGGCACATGTCTCAGTGGCCTATTTATGTCTTAATTTGCATGTTTGTATATATGCTCTCATGAATTAATATTAAATATTGTATATTTAGGATGCTAGAATTATATATTTATTTTAGCACTTGTGTTCTTTATATACTCATCATGTATTTCATGTGATCATAAGCACGTTAGGATCAGATTTATTTCAGTAGTTGCATTTATTTTACTTTTAGCCTCACCTTATTTAATGGTTGCTTTGTATGATATTTTTTTTACATACATTTTGATTAGTTATAAATGATTAGTTTATAGCTATCCTGTTCTTTGTAGCTTGTAGCACCTTATAATGCTCGCATGTTTAAAACCCTTAAATGTGATATCTTAAATATTCAGTTCACTTAAATAGCCTAAAATGTACTTAGATAATTATTTAACTGTAACATTTTTCTTTTGTTGGCTTGGGCCCTGACATTTGTGATACCGACAAATGTCAGATTTGGAACTGTTCATAGGCAGTACTGCAGGAGAGGAGCCGGTGCAGGAGGAGGATCTTCCTACTACTATTTAGTTAGATTTACTTTCTTGCAGTGAGGTTTTGAGAGATCTTTACTTTATTTAATTTAGTTTGTAATAATTAAACTCTGGATATATTTAATTTTCTGTGTTTAATCTGAGTTACTGTTTCTTTTACTCTCTTATACTATATTATGATGTGAATGTTATATTATATTATTTCTTGCTTCCGCCACTTTGATTTGTATTGATGTATGTTCACAGTTCTAAGTGACAAGTCATTGGCTTAAGGCAGGTTGGGTCCTACTTGACTTTACTTAAATTGGGGATTTGTAGTAGTCGGAGGAATATACTCCCCGTGATTATGCTAATATCAGTATTAGCATCGCCGTGGGAAAGTATGGGGCCCACAGCTACGGACCTGCTCGGTAATTACTATGAAATATGCCCGTCTCGGAGGACGCCCAGTAACAGTGACCCCAAGGTATCTGAGTGACTCACTCCTCCGGTAACCCAGTTGGCGAGATATCCTACGCATTTGGTATGACGGTGTATGATAGATAAAAGCAATCTGTGACTTGCGCGAGTTCGCAGATTGTCCCGTCCGGCTTCCAAAAGTACTACGACGCGCTTTAGCGAGCCCCAATGTGCCGTAGCGATTGACTTTTGAACAGAATGTGTTACAGCGTGCCATAGCGATCAAAAATTTTTAGCATTGTCCAGAAATGGCTGAAATGGCCAAAACTTCACTGCTTTTGCATTCTAATGTCCCTAGAACCATAGTGGGACTGAATTATATCTAATTTGAATCTAGTTTAGTTAAAATTTAGCATTACATAAAATTCTATGTGAAAAATTAAGTTTGAAACTTTGTCATTTTAATAAGTGCTCAAAACCTATTATATATCTTAAATATATTATGCCAAATGCTAAATAGTAGAATCCTTGAACGCTTGTATTGAATAAGTATATCTTAATAACTAAATAGCATAAAATATAAGTCTTTTAGATTTGTAATCAAGTGCTACTTCCTTTTGTTTAATTTAGAATTTGATTAGTATTAATTACCTTCTATTTTATGTCATCTTTATATTTCTATGTTTTCATGATATTATGATGTATGTTAGAGGACGTTAACGCTTAATTGGACATCTTGATATGTTTAAATTGACATTTAACTAAACTTGAACATAAGGATCTTAATAACTTGCTTAAGTAAATGATACTTTATCTAAATTTATAATTTGACATCAATAATATACCAATAATATATCTATTTGTCATTAATCTATAAATCAACCATTGGTCTTAATTTTGGTAAAGCTAGGGGTTAAATCCTAACTTATCTTGATTAAGATCTAAATCTTAATCACCGTAATCAATTAACTTGAATATAAGATATTTAATTGACATTATTCCAATAATGCATATGATTTAACATTGATCTTAAATCATTGAATTAGAAGTGCTATGGTTAATATTAAATCTGTGTGATTGAACAATCTGAATTTAAACTTTAGATCTTTGATTTTCTCTTATATAAAATATTAGCATAAGATAAATAATAAAATTGTAATGATTTATGAAATGGTTAAACACTAATAATATATTTGATTTCATCCCATGATTATAGAATAAAAAAGGATCATATGAATTTTAATCATTTGATCTGATCACTTTAATCTAAGTCTAATATGTAAACCTGGAATGTTAACTTAAGAAATAGAAAAGTGAGATCTCAAGGGTGTTGCTATATGATCGTTCTTGAAATATTTAAAGACCTTAATTATTGATACATAGGGGTAGGAAGGACTTTTGTATCAATATTAAGGTAGGAACTTAGATGATCTTTCATAACTTTAGAAGCTGGATTTGATACCTCGTGGTAGGAATTACCTAAGCTGTTAGAATGGAACTTCTCCCTTACGGTAGAAAACAATATTGAGCGATCTTTTGATCACATCCTTGGAGCCTTGTGTAGGACACACCTATTTAGAGTAAGGATTAGTAGCTTTAATAAATCCTTATTGATTAAATAAAATCTTTTGAACCCAGATTATTAGTTGAGTATAGTAGGGTATATCCATAGTACTGGATTATTTCAGTAATATTCAGGATTGGTTGATTCACTCCAATGTGAACTTATGACAAGGTGCTATTCCGAGGGATTAGATGAATACAGTCCCATTAAAGTAAATATTCTAAGACTAAGAGTGTTATAATTAGTGAACAAGATCCTTAGTTTGAGGTGTAAACTGTGACCAGGTTCTCTCCTATCGTAGTGCGCTTCGATAAGTGCAGTTTAAGCAAACTAAGTATCTCAAGTCACTTTATGTAGGACACTAAGTATGCTTGTCATTTGGATATTTAATGGCTTAGCTTGAGATGCAAATTGTATCCAGGTTCTGCAACCTATCGTAGTGCGCTTCAATAAGTACAGTTTTAAACAAGTTAATTATTATATCATTACTACAACTATTAAATATTTAAGATAAATGATTATTGGATTGTTGGATATTTGATCTGTATTTAATTTAATGGATCATATAATTAAATGAGTTTTCGAATAAATTTTTGAATTAGCACTAACAAATCATACTTAGCATTTTATTTCAGAATTTCTCAAATTAAATTCTACTCAAAGACACCCCAAACCAATCATTTTATTCCAGTTTCTATCTTCAAAATCTCGACTCAAAAACTGCAGATACCGCAGGCCACTCTGACGCAGAACCCGCGAAGTTCGGAATGAATCAGACTATGGAGAATGTGTACTTTGGGAAGAGTGATCATCTTGAGCAGCCTTCCGTCCGCCTTAGCGTAGACCTTCCACTCAAAGCCGTCGTCCCACACCGACACAAAGTGGTGGATGCAGCTCTCCCCCCAGATGTCCCTATCCTCCGTCAGTGGCCAGCACTCCAAGAATCCCTTGTGGTGGCCAGCAGGACGCTGCCGTCCCAGCCGTCGGCACAGATCCTCCCGCTGTCGCTGATCCTCAGCAGCCTCTATAGCGGGTCCCACCAGTCGAACAGGGTGCTTCGCTGCGGCCGCTGCATTAGCACGGCCTTCATCTCCCTGCTCCTTTCGCAGCACGACGAGATCTGGTTGGTGATGGCCCACCGCCGCCAGCATCTCATCTTAGTGATTGTCGCAAAGCCTCAGCGCCGCGCGTGGACGACGTCCCCGTCGGAGCCAAGGAGCTTGAGAAGGTTACTGTCATCATAGAGGACGATGTCTCGCAGCCCGCTGCCAGCGCAGAACCAGGTCCAGCCACCTCCCTCGCCGAGCCGCGCCACGCCCACGTGCTTCTCCTGGTGCAGGATGTTGGAGTGCGGGTGCGCAAGGATGACGGCTGCGGCGTAACCCGGGTGGGCGGGCGGGGGCGAGAGGATCACCTTTGTGATTTTGATCGCGTAGTCAGGGAGGAAGAGGTCGGGGAGGGGGACTAGCACGTGCGTGAGGGGGTTGAGGAGGGCCGCATGTGCTTTCGAGGTCATGAGCAGCCAACTGCAGTATGTGCCAGCAGCTGACCACCCCTGGACCAGTTCGGGAGGCACAGGCAGACCAAGCGATGACTGTCTGGGTCCAGGTAAGCCGGGATGCAAAAATTGACTGGCGAGCTGGAGCCCTCCGGTGAATCATCTTGGAGAAGAAGCCACGAGCGGCGAGCGAATAGCGTCGGCCGGTGGTGAGTGATGGAGGCGTGCTATTCTCTGCAGACGCTGGAGCAGTGGATCTGCTCACTGAGGCCTAGTCGGTTGGTTTTCTCGTGGAGCATGTCCCACGGCAGACTAGACCAATCCTTACTCTCACTGCTCTCCATCCTTTCAGCTGTTCTGGCCTGAGCACGGATGGGCAGTGGTATAAATCGAGCGATGAGGGCCATCCGCTCAATTTATCTAATGATAAAGAAGGAAAGATGATGTTAGCCTCTAGTTGGGAGTGTTGCTCTGCGCGAATCCTCTGTTTAAATTAGGAAATAACGGGCTCTTGCGCTGCATGCAGAAAGCTTTTCTTAATATTTGTTCTGCTTAATTTAATTATTGCACGTGTGCAATATTTATTATATTCTATCTAAAATATAATTTTCTTGCTATTATATTTCTTTGAATGTAATCTTAAATAAGTAATATCAAAATAAAGTTTTAATCATTAGATTTTGATATTTTCTATATACAGAATAAAATTAAAATAAAAATTTGATGTGATGATATATAAAATATTATATTATAAAAGTATAATTTATATATTTTTCATATATAAAAAATATATATTTTTAAATAAAAAATTAATTTCTTGTGATTAATTATTAATATATTTAGTATATAATATAGAAATACTAAATGTTTTAATACATAGATTGAATTTTTAATAAAAATAATATTTTTAGAAATAAAAAAATATATGATTATCAACATTAATTTTTAGTTAAATTTTACTTTTATATATATGCCAAAAGAGCAATAAATCTGTTCTGTAATTTGTTTAATATTCGTAAATAAAATATATTGAATTTTTAATAAAAATAATATATTTAGAAATTAAAAAATATCTTATTATCAACTGTAATTTTTAGTTAAATTTTACTTTCATATATATGCCAAAAGAGCAAGAAATCTGTTCTGTAATTTATTTAATATTCGTAAATAAATCTTGAAAAAATTTTGGTAATATATGAGAGAAATGTGTAAGGAATAAAATAAATTAACTAACTGTTAAAAAATCACAAAAACCTTTCTAATTAACTATTAAAAAAGATTAAAAAAATTGCAAAAATATAAGTATTATATTATTTTTATGTGTGGTTAAGAATAAAAAGTATATATTTAAATATAAAATAGAATTATTCGTATTTCTTAGAGTGCAATAATCATTGTTCATAAAATAAACTTATAATTAATGCATTAATTAAGGAAGCGCTTTATAATTTTAAGGACACCTAAATGTAATCCATCAAAAACTTAATTACGTAGCATGTACGTGACCAATACTTGGAGTCGCTGATTTGGATACAAATATATGATACAGAGGAGTGATATTAGGACTCACTTCGCTCTTATGATTCTCTGCAATATGGCTCGATTACAATTCTCTCTTGTTCTCATCCTGCATCCCATTCACTCCCAACCGCATCCATTCAAGATATTTACGATCACTTTGTCTTGCCCGGCGATCTAGCCCCATTATCTCCATCTTCATCGCCTCCGGGAGACGCCGCATCGTCTAGCCCGCCGCTCCTCCCCAATTTTTTTTCATGTGACCTCTACAACGACGTTTATGTGTTTCTCGCTTTATTAGTAAGCTTTCTTTCCGGATTATAGACAGAGGGATCCTCATTGAAAGATTTTTACTAAATAAACTTAATTGCTGCTCCACTTGTAATCACAATCTTTTTATCTATGTAGATTTTATATTCTTTGCTTAAGATACATTTCACTTTTTTTCTTGCTTATTCTGCCTGTAGTTTATGTGCTCTGCCAACTGTCTCTCTTTATGCTTATCCAAAAGAATAATCCATTAGGTAAATAGGAATGAAATTTCAATCTGACACCTTATGGCATTCTCTAATACCAACAGTGATGCCCCACCCTTGTTGTAGTCTAGTTAACATGTATGTTAACATGATGATTACAATGAAGTTGTCATCGAGACAGATCCCTCATTTATAATTAGATTAGTTTTTTACCCTAATCTACTGATAGCTGAGGGGTATGCCACATAACTAAATTAAAATTTCACTAAATATACATACAAAAAATTTAGAGTGCGAAAGCAAGTAATACTAACATCCGTTAACTATAACACAAAAAGAAAACATAGTCAAACTCAAAATAAAATACAGTAAAGAAAATACATTAAGATCTTGTATTATTACAACATTATAAATAAAGTAAAAATAAGAAAAAAAAACTCTCGTCCTCTCAATCAAAAGAAAATATTATCTAAATATCAAGAGTAGTGAGAAGGTCCTCCTCCTAGCGCAGCTTCTCACTTGGTACTACCACCTCAAAAAGCTCAAAATCTTACATGTTGATTTTTACTTGGCAAAGCCCCAACAGAAAAAAAAAAAAAAAATCGCGCGTTAAGCAAATATCTAAGTATTTTTTAAGCTGAATTAGTGAATTCTACATTTTAATATATCACATTTAACTTTACATCAACAACAAGCATAAGGAGCAATAAGTCACAAAAGAAATTGAAAAAGTTATAAACAATACATTTATAACTTATCAAAAAGAGTATGTAAGAAACATACCTCAAACTAGAAGTTGCAACAAGATTATGCAATATGTGTACATATAAATAATATTGTAAAGTAATTATAGCTACTGAAAAGAGAATATGTAAGAAACATACTTCAAAATAGAAGCTGCAACAAGATTATTTATATGTGTACATATAAATAATATTGTAAAGTAACTATAGCTACTAAAAAGAGAGTATGTAAAAAATATTCCTCAAATTAGAAGCTGCAATAAGGTTATGCAATATATGTACATATAAATAATATTATAAAGTAATTATAGTTACTGAAAAGAGAGTATGTAAGAAACATACCTCAAACTAGAAGCTGCAATAATGTTATGCAATGTGTGTACATATAAATAATATTGTAAAGTAACTATAGCTACTAAAAAGAGAGTATGTAAGAAATATACTTCAAACTAGAAGCTGCAACAAGGTTATGCAATACGTGTACATATAAATAATATTATAAAGTAACTATAGCTACTAAAAAGAGCTACATCATAACTTGCTCATAATTATGTGAATATATGTCAATTCAATAAAAATAAAATTGAATTATAATACATATAAGTTGAACAAATCAAACATTCAATCAAGGCTAGTATCCTAGCATGAATATAAATAATAGTAAATGATTGTACAAAAGCTAAAATTAAAATTATAACAATCTTAGGTTATTACCTTGCTAATATATGTAGCTTAATCAATCTTCAAACTCAATACCATTGTTCTTAGAACATCAAATTGAGCATATCTAAAAAATTTGAAGTATATTGGACTTTTCTAGGTCCAAAATGGCATTTTGATCAGTCTAAATTTCCTAGAGTAAACCTAAAATATTTTGAGCTCAAAATTAAAATTTAATTGCATTTTTGAATTCCTCACCCCCAAATTAGCTAAGGGTGAAAGTTTAGTGCAATTTAAAGTTCATTTATACCATAATTCAAATTTAATTAAATTAGTCTAATTGCATTTTAGGGTTCCTAACAATCCTTAATTGTAAACCTACCATATTCCATTAGCCAGCTGCTTTCAAAATAGCTGGCGCGATCTGAGCTATCAGTTTCTAGGATCAGATCGTGCGGTCGACGCCTTAGTTTAGATGCGATCCATCTCGACCGTTCTGCAGTTCGATAATGGGATCAGACAGCATCTAACCACACCCCGTAAGTAGCTCAAATCGTCCGTCGGATCCGAAGATTTAATCCAATCGAAGATCTGCTCCTTTCGATCGGCCAATAGCTGTCTGAGGATCTGAGCCGTCCCGCTTCAATTAACGATCCATCAGATGGCTGCCATGGATCCTGTACTACTCATCGTCTTCTCCCTCTTCGCTTGAATCCCCGACAGGGAGATTCGAATCCTCAACAAGAAGAGCCTATCCCCCACTCTCCTGGCCAGCTCAGCACAGTTGTTAGTGGTTTCCCTAATGCAGTGGAACCTCTAGGTCAGGCCCTTGGGTCCAATACTCCTCGAAATGGAAGCTTTGAGAGCTCTCCCTGACCCAAGCCCTCAGGTTGAGCCCAGCCTCAGCGTTCCACTCATTGCTTCCCTGAGGCTATAAATAGCCTCAAGTCCCTCCTTAGGATGTTTTTTTTGCTGCTCAATTAAGTCCAATTGGAGTTCTTCCCCCGCTCGCCATTGCTGGTCTGCTGAGCTTCCTCCAGGCTCTCCCGAGCTTGCGTACCACTGATAGAGGGCTGCTCCTGGAGTTCAGGACCCCGAAGAGCCTCTAGAGCCTCTCTGTTGCAGCGGATCACCTCCTGTCTTCTGGTTCAAGCTCTGTCCATTAAAGCCAGGTACCCCCAGTCTGGACTGAGTCGCATAGGCTTAGCTCCTTCTCAATTTTAATTGTTGAACTCATCTCTAGTCCTGGCAAATTTAATGCAATTGAATTGACAGTTTAGGGGTGGTTCGGTCAATCGTATCGATCGAACAGACTACCCGCCTGGTAGAGCTTGGGACCAAGTAAGGTCCCAGAGATCTATAGCCTCCCTAGTCACGCCAAGGTAGGGCTTCGATCAGTCGGTGCACCCTGATGGTGACTGGATCAAGCCCTAGTCTGGGTGAGCTCCTTGTGAGGAGAATTTCTCCTCACAGTGAGGGAATTCCATACGAATTGGGAGAAATAGGCTCTCATGGAAATAGTCCACCCCATATAAAATTCTAGGGTCCTAGAGGTTGGTCCCGGTCCCAGTAATGCGCAGCTATCGTTCTTACGCCCTGGCATGGCTTGATGATTGAGGAATTCAGTGGTTAGGGTTAGCCCTATTTGCCCTCAGTCAGGGCCAGGCAGGGAAGAAGAAGATGATAGCGTGGGTCTGGCTAACCCATGACCCGCGCTGTCTAATAGTGACAGGCCTTTAGGCCCGCGTGTTTGGGAACGGGCCGGTGCCCATTTAAATAAGAGCCAAGAATTTATATATCAAACCGGGGGTTTGGGGCCTCGTTAATCTGACACACACTCATGCGGGCGCGCGCGAGGCCAGCAGCACGCCCTTTGTCTTTCTTTTATTTATTTTCTTTCTTTTTTAAATTAGTGTATATAATATAGAGGGAGAGTGAACGTAGTGAACTTGACCAATATATTATGTACTACATTTCGGCCCCCGGAGGGACAACAGACGGCTATGGTAGCTCTACCCCAAAGCTGCCCCCTTCGTTTTTTGGAATACGGGGGCATGCTTGGGGTGGCTTACCTATATAAATATTAATCAAATTAATATTTATTTTTTCTTAAGGAAATTGGAATGAATTAATTAAAAAATTATAATTTAAATTAATGCTATAACTTTTAATTCATTGGTCCAAACCCTATGATATTATATATTAAATTGATCTAAAAATCCTTAGGAATAAGAATATAAAATAATATTGAACATCTAATAGCTTGATTTTCTGTTTTAATCTAATTATGGTAGAACATAACTATGGTGGATTAGCATTTATATTTAACCAAATTGCATGTTTAGTGTGCCATTAGCTTCCTTATGATGAGTAGAATGAATGTGCTAAGTGACTTATTTTTTTGATCTCTGCATTTTAACTTATGCCCTAATCTTGTTAAATCATGATTAGTGAAAATTAGGGCTTATAACCATTGGATCTTAGCAAACTCAGTCTCTGATAAATTATATGATAAAATAAAACTTATGTGCTAAGTTGTATAAAATTCTGATGGTTAGATTTGTAAGTAGGTACTAATTCTTTTACATTAGTTTAGGGTTTTGATTAGCACTAATTACTGTGTGTTTTTATGAACTTTTCTATTAATATGCTTCATAATAGTAAGGTAGATGTACTTAAAGTATGTGAACAATTTCATGATATATATAAATTGAATAAACATAAAATGAAGAACTTAAATTATTCATAATTAATCTTAAGAAGTCTTAAGATTTTGATCGAGCTATTAAGACTTGATCTAGGTCTGAGATTACTATCAATAATACATCCCTAACCTACTAATTTGACATTTGACCTATAACTAAACACTTGATCATAATTAGATATGGGTAGGGGTCAAACCCTAATCTATTTGATTAAGGTCCAAATCCTTAAACCTTAACAAAATGGACTTGATTATAAAATAATGTAATAAACATTATTCTAATAATGCATCTGATTTGATATTGATCTTAAATATTTAAATTAGACATGTTAAGGGTAATAATAAGTCTATGTGATTGATTAATCTGAATATAAGCCTTCAATTCTTAATTTTCTCTTAAGTAAGACTATTAGCATAAGAAGACTAATAAAATTGTAATGATTTGCTAAATTGATATAACTCTAATAACATCCTTGATTTAAATCCCATAATCTTAGAATAAGATATGATTATATGACTTAATCATATGATCTGATCACTCAAAACCTAACTATTAAGTAAAACCTAAAATATTAGCTTTAGAATTAAGGGTGTGAGATCTTAAGTCTCTCAGCATAAGATTGTCTCTAAAATATTTTTAAAAGACCTAAAATAAATATACATTAAGGTAAGAGAATTTTATATAAAGCTTAGATGATCCCTTGACCTTAGAAGTTGATATTAACCCCTCATGGTAGGAATTACTTAAAATATTAGAATGATATCTTTCCTTGTGGTAAAATCTATATTTAGTGATCCTTGATCACCTTTTTCCTGGAGCCTTGTATAGGACTTACCTATTTAGCATAAGAATTAATAATCTTGATAAATCCTTATTGATTAAATAGAGTTTTTTGAACCCAGGTGGTTGATGGGTATAGTATGGTATACCCATAGTACTGTTTTCTTCAGTAGTATTTAGGACAGGTTGATTTACTCCAATGTGAACTTATGAGCAAGTGCTATCTTGAGGGACTAGATGAATACAGTCCCATTATAGTAAATCTACCAAGACTAAGAGTGTATTAAACAAGTACTCATTCCTTAGTTTGATTGAAATACAAATCGCCAACGGGCGATACCTCCTAGAGAAGACCGCTTCAATAGGTGTGGCTCAAACAAACAAAGTAATTAGAGTCACCTTCTTTAAGGCATTAAGTGTGATTGTGAGTAGGGCATCTTAATAATTTAGCTTGAGATACAAATCGCCAACGGGCGATGCCTCCTATCGAAGACCGCTTCGTTAGGGTGGCTTAATCAAACAAGTGATAAGAATCACCTTTCCTGTAAACGTGCAAAATATGTGTATGTAATCACCCCATCTAATAATCTTTAAGTAAATCTTCAACTTTAACTAATTATCATTCTAGAAGCTAGGAGTCAGAATCCTTTTAGTAGGATTCTGCACAGTGGAGACCTGGAATTCATTATCAGTGTTCAAAGTTTTATGGATTTTTAGATTTTACTTATATAAAATAGAAACATGGGTATGAATATGAGCATGAGTTTGAGGAATAATCTCATTAGTGATGCATGAGTATTGGTGATAAAATATGGGTTACGGAATGTTGCATATATTGACTGGGGAATTTCAGGATGTATCGGTATCATCGTACTGTCTTCCCAACTGGGTGTATGTATGCATTGGACTGTACGACTCATAGCCTTTCAGTGATAGTTCTGTTACATACCGTGGCATACCGTGTTGTGGTATATTTGGGTGCATCAATCCAGTAACATATAGTATATCATTGAGCATTCTTCATATTGATTTCTGAGCATTTGACATTTTTTGTTTACTTTTAGTATTCAGTTTCAATGCAGTTTTACTTTTCTTAGTTTTTATAGTTTTAGTTGTATAGTGCCTTTACCATTACTTTCTACTGTCATGTTTACTTTACTGTCTATTGCATTTACTTTAGAACTGCTTAGTCAGTTGCAATGTGTTAGACTTCTTATTTAACACGGGGTACTTTTGGGATCCGACAATTTGCTAGATTCCGAGCAGCTTGTAGAGACAGGGTAGAGGACTTAAAGGAGATCCAGGAGGAGTACGTGGAGCCTTAGTGGATCAGTCTTCCACCTTTTAATTACTACTTTATTTTCAGTTCTTCAGATAGACTTTACTTTTTATCTTTTAAATCAGTTTGTGATAATTCTG
This sequence comes from Gastrodia elata, assembly GCA_016760335.1. Lineage (NCBI taxonomy): Eukaryota > Viridiplantae > Streptophyta > Magnoliopsida > Asparagales > Orchidaceae > Gastrodia > Gastrodia elata. The sequence continues at coordinate 12,721,467 of CM028686.1, forward strand.
AATGTATTTTACTTTTCTTTTCTGAGACGAATGTTTACTACTGCTCTGTAATGAATGTATTCTGGATGTTTTGCTTTAGCTTCTGCACTCTATTATACAACTATACTTAGTATTATGATGTGATCAGCATATTAGAAATGCTGATATATTGATAATGTATATTGAATTCATATTTATCTCTTTAAATCTAATGTACGTATTAGTTTAATACTTAAGGCAAGTATTCGACTCTTATCTTAAGTATTGACTCTCAAGCCTACTCTTAGGTTCGAGTCAGCAGCTTTCAGTGTGGCTAGTTTTAGTTAGCCCATTTGGGGGGACAGGTTATGCCCTGTTTTCCCGAGTGGCGCACCTCTCCGCCGCCGATCTGATTATACTTATCTTTAGCGCACGGTGACGGGCGGGGCGCTACAAAAGTAAAGTGCACATAAAAATAGAAAATAAACTCATAAAATAGTTATATCAGTTGTTATTTAATTTATTCGTTCTAACTATTCTAAGTTTATACAAGCCCAAATTAGCTATGAGTGATATTTTGGATGTGTTTGGAAATCATCAGATTTTCGTGATTATTTTAATATAATTACATACCCCAAAAATTAGCATAATTAAATAATCATCGGAATTGAAATCCGACTTCGCCGTTGAATTCTTTGCCCCAAAATTAGCTTGGGGTGAATTTTTGGGATTTTTCGGAGCGCGTTTCTAAAATCTAAATTTTCAAATAATTAAAGGAATAAATATTTATTTATTCTAATTTTATTTTCTATTTTCTAAATCCTTCCTCTCTCCTAGCTGGCTCCCCATTCGGCGCCATCTCTCCCTCCCTTAGGCGTAATAACGGCTGAGGGCCATCCTTCTCCCCTCACCTCTCTAACCCTCTTAGCCCATGCCTCCACCTCCCCCCTTTCTTCCTTCTCCTTTATTAAGGAAGCAGAGCTCTTCCTCTCCATTTTTTGGCTGTCAAAGATAAAGCTCCCAAGCTCTCCCTCATTCCTCCATTGTTGCACCTTGAAGAAAAAGCTTCCTCCAAGGTCTTGAAGAAAATAGAGGAGTCTTCATCCTCCACTCCTTCCAATGACTAAAGGTACCCATTTACTCCTCTTCCTTACCTCCTTCATGTTGCAATTATACTTGAATGTATCTTTAAACATCCATGATTAAGTATGGAAGCCATTATAGTTCTTTAAAGAAATATATTTCATACTCTATTTTACTTCCATTCAGTATACCCCAATCTTTATCACCGCTGTTCGTAAAGTTAAAATGATCTGTTTGTGTCGACTTTGTATCAATAAAAAGGTATCGGAAAGACCTTTCCATTGATATATGGCACCGCTCATGGAATTCTCTGGATTGAGAGTATTTGAGCTCGAAATAAGACCCTTTACGGGTTTCACACTGGCAAAATTATCGTCTGGCGCAGCAGCGCACTGCAGCGCCCGAGTTGCAGAAACCATTTCTCCATAGCACGCTGTAGCACACCTTAGCACGCCGTAACGCGCTACCGCGTGCCGCAGTGTCTTAATAACTTGTGATGTGTATAAAACTATAATCTGATCAAAATAATGTGAATCTGTCGTAGTGTGCTATCATGCGCCATAGCACGCCGCAGCGACCGCCTTTCGAAAATCAGCACTGAAACTCGTTGTAGCGCACCGCAGCGCCTGAAAGCGCTGCCACGCGCTGCAGCGTGCCACAGTGTTGAAACCCGCCATAACGCGTCGCAACGCCTGAAAGCGCTGTAGCGCGCCACAGCACTGAAACCAGCCAAAGCGCGCCGCAGCGCTCAAAAGCGTTGCGGCACGCTTTCGCGCTCCCCGGTGCACCGTAGCGCCTAGCTTTTGAACAGAAGGCGCTACAGTGCGCCGTAGGACCAAAAAATTTCAGCATTGTCTAGAAATTGCTGAAATGGCCAAAACTTCACTGTTTTTGCATTCTAAGGTCCCTAGGACCCTAGTGGGACTAAAATGGCCAAAACTAAATAGCCTGAAGCTATAAGTCTTTTAGATTTGTAATCAAGTGCTACTCCATTTAGTTTGATTTAGAATTTTGTTAGTATTAATTATGTTCTATTTTATGTCATCTTTACATTTCTATATTTTCATTATATTAAGATGTATGTTAGAGGGTGTTAACGCTTAATTGGATATCTTGATAAGTTTAAATTGACATTTAACTAAACTTGAACATAAGGATCTTAATAACTTGATTAAGTAATCGATACTTAATCAAAATCTATAATTTAACATTAATAATATACCAATAATGTATCGATTTGTCATTGATCTATAAATCAACCATTGGTCTTAATTTTAGTTAGGATAGGGGTTAAACATTAACTTGTCTTGATTAAAATCTAAATCTTAATCACCTTAATCAATTAACTTGATTGTAAGATGATTTAATTGACATTATTCCAATAATACATATGATTTGACATTGATCTTAAATTATTAAATTAGAAGTACTAAGATTAATATTAAATCCATGTGATTAAACCATCTGAATCTAAACTTTAAATCTTTGATTTTCTCTTATATAAACTATTAGCATAAGATCAATAATAAAATTGTAATGATTTGTGAAATAATCTAACACTAATAACATCTTTGATTTCATCCCATGATTGTAGAATAAAAAAGGATCAAATAAATTTTAATCATCTGATCTGATCACTTTAATCTAAGGCTAATATGTAAACCTGGAATATTAACTTAAAAAATAAAAAAGTGAGATCTCAAAGATCTTGCTATACAATCATTCTTGAAATATTTAAAGACCTTAATTATTGATATATTGGGGTAGGAAGGACTTTTTTAATAATATTGAGGTAGGAACTTAGACGATCCTTCATAACTTTAGAAGTTGAACTTGATACCTCGGGGTAGGAATTATTTAAAGCAGTTAAAATAGAACTTCTCCCTTGCGGTAGAATACAATATTGAGCGATCTTTTGATCACATCCTTGGATCCTTAGGTAGGACACACCTATTTAGAGTAAGGATTAGTAGCTTTGATAAATCCTTGTTGATTAAATAAAATCTTTTGAACCCAAATTTTTGGTTGGGTATAGTAGGGTATATCCATAGTACTGGATTAATTTAGTAATATTCAGGATTGGTTAATTCACTCCAATGTGAACTTTGACCAAGTTGTATTCTGAGAGATTAGATAAATACAGTCCCATTAGAGTAAATTTTTCAAAACTAAGAGTGTTACAATTAGTGAATAAGATCCTTAGTTTGAGGTGTAAACTGCGATCGGGTTCTGCCTCCTATCGTAGTGTGCTTCGATAAGTGCAGTTTAAGCAAACTAAGTATCTCAAGTCACTTTACGTAGGACACTGAGTATGCTTATAATTAGGATATTTAACAGCTTAGGTTGAGATGTAATATGTGACCAGGTTCTGCCCCCTATTGTCGTGTGCTTCGATAAGTACAATTTTAAACAAGCTAATTATTATATCATTATTACAACTACTAAATATTTAAGATAACTGATTATTAGATTGTTGGATATTTGATCTGTATTTAAATTAATAGATCATATGATTAAATTAATTTTTGAATAAATTTTCAAATTAGCACTAACAAATCATACTTAGCATTTTATTCTAGAATTTCTCAAATCAAATTCTACTCAAAGACACCACAAACCAATCATTTTATTCCAATTTTGTAACAACCCAAGTTAAGACTAATCACCATCCTAATTTTGATTCTAAGTGTTAATCAAGTCATTAGAAGTCATCCACTAAGACCAAGTCCAAACCCAGGGTCAAATGGACCAAATCCTAATTTTTGGAAAATCCAGAAACCCTGAAAATTGACCAATCTAAATTGAACGCGGCCGGGGGCGAGTCCGCGCGCCGGCAGCGAATTATGGCAGGTTGCCCCGTAGACGAACCGGGGCGCGCTCTCTGCTGGCTCGTGCCGCATCCCAGGGTGATTATGCTGTTTTGATTTTGCAGGACGCGGCCGGGTCACTCATCTTCCCCCCACATGTGCGTGCCCGCCTGTGCCTCGCACGTGTGGCAGGGGCACGTGAGCACTTGTGGGCACTTGGGGCAATCTTGGGGCGGGCGATCCTTGGCCGCGGTGGCGCAGTCCCCCCAGTCCGTGGTGGCCTACCGCAAGCGACCCCGGTTGCTCCAGCTCCCCCGGCGTGCTTCATTCGCGGCCATCACCATTGCGCCCCGCCCCACTTCTGGCCTGCCCCCGGCTGCCTGCCCGTTTGCTTCGCTCGCGGCTGGTGCCATTGCGCCCCCCGCCCGCTCGCATTTGCGGCTCCACTCCGTGCCTCGCGGGAGCTCGTTGCACACCATCGATCCTCGACCCATTTGATCTCCCGTTGCGGGGAATCTTTTGGGCGAGCCAATGCGTCGCGGCGGCAGACCATCGGTGGCGCATGAGATGCTTTCTGTTCGGACTGTCAGCCGAGATTGCCCTACAGCGTAGGGGCCCACTCGCCTTCCGGCCACTCCACTAGCTGCACCCCCCAAGAAACTACGGGGATCAGCGTGCGTGCTCTTTTGAGCGAGGTTGCTTGCGTGTGAATCTGCTTCTCGTCATCGTGTTGCCTGCATACAACGAAGCTACGGTGCCATCTCTAGCCCAGCGACGGGGACATCGCCATGCCGCTCTATTTAACGAGACTCTTGGATCATCGCTTGCCGCGGGCTCTGCTCAGAGATGCCCCTGTCCGCTCGGCGATTGCATGCGGTCTATTTTTCTTTGTGGCGAAGCGGCTCAAGATTCTCCGCTCGCCTCGGGGTGATCGTACACCCCTTACCCGAGCGGCCATCGCGTATTCGATATGGTTATGGCACCCTCATGCTGGTGCCACTACGAAGTTGTCCCACTGATCATTCGAGTGGTTATTGTGGGCGATGTTCTGGTTGCCTTGTGTAACAACCCTAGGTTGTTATCCTGCTAATCTATAGTCTAAGAAATCATTAATTTTGATTCCATTGCTTTAAGAACATCAAATGAATCATATTCTGAAAATTTGGAGTCTATTAGACTTCTCTAAGTCCGAAATGATATTTTGATCAATTTAGATGCCCTAGTTTAGACCTAAAATATTTTGATCTCAAAATTAAATTCTGATTACATTTTTGAATTATTTACCCCTAAATTAGCTAGGGCTGAAAGTTTAGTACAATTTGGAAATCATTTATGCCATAATTCATATTTAATTAAAATGATCCAATTGCATAAAAGGGTTCCAAACATTTCAAATTTGCATTTATACCCTTTAAACTAACAAAACAGTCGAATCCGCTGTGCGGACCGCGGGCGATCCGCTGCGGTGCCTGGGTCGGGCAACAGCGGTGCTTCCGTCGTATCCGCCATTCGTTCTCTTAATCCAACGGCTAGGATTAGATCCCGCGGAACCGCAGATCTACCGTTAGATCATCCCGTGAGATCCTACGGCGCAGCTTTAATCCGATCCGGCCATTAGGATTTGGAAGATCAAGACTGTCGCGTCTTTTTGATCGATCAATTAGACGGCTCCGGACCCTCCCGCAACTGTGGATCTTCGTCCCCACTCACTCGCGCACCTGACAGGGAGATCCCCCGTACTGCCAGTTACCCCGCTTGTCCCCCACACCTACGTCAACCTCAGCAAGACGATTAAGACCTCCCCTGTCTTGGCAATGACTCCCGATCGGGCCTCGTGACCCGGCCGAGCTCGAATTGGAAATTCGAGAGCTCGACCAAGGCCCGACCTCTCGGGTCTTTCCCAGCTCAAGCCAACTCTCTAGAAGCTTCCCAATTCCCTGCCAAGGCTATAAATACCCCTTGCATTACTCCATTTGATCCTTGCTGATCAATTGAGCTCTCTTTAACTTCCACCATTGTCGTCTATCTGAGCTTGCATAGGCGATCCCAGAAGCTCCCGAATCGCTGATAGTAGGCTCTCCTGGTGTTTAGGATCCTTTGCAGCGTCTGGAACCTCAGCTAAAGCTAGCTGAGCCCTCAGGCGATCGTTCTAAGCTCCCCCGTCAAACCAGGTACTCCTGTTTGCTTGGCCTGAGCCAATTGGGCTCAAACCCTCTTCCTTTCGATTCGTAATTGTGCGTATTGTCGAAGCGAACCCAAGGCCATCGACCATAAGCTTTAAGCTAGTCCCGATCGATTGAATCAATCAATCGGGTTAAGTTCTTATGAAACACCACGGGTCAAGTAAGGCCCCGGTGATCCATCCCACATCAGGCCCTCAGGCTAGGGGGCTTCGATCCGTCTCACCTCCCTGATGGTGTAAGGATCGAGCCCTAGGTCTGGCGTGGCCTCTGTGGGGAGAATTGTCTCCCCACAGTAGCTCTGAGGCGAAGCCTCTCGGGTGAGTAAGGTCCGGGCTACCCCGACGACCTCACAAGGGGCTAAGGGGTTAGATCAAAGCGTCTTGGCCCACTGATGATGTGAGGATCAATTAGGGGCCACGGCATGACCGCAGTGCTCGGGATTTTGTCGTGGAAGCCAGCCCTAATTCCTTGGGTATCGGGGAAGAGGGGTTGGGGACAACGGCACTATGTGGGCCAGGTCATCCCATGACCCGCGCTGCGTGACAATGCCGGGTTCCTCGGGCCCCGGTCAACCCACGCGGTTCGGCTAATGGGCCGAGCTCATTTTAATAAATTCGATTGATTGGATTTATTTTTCTTAAAGAAAATAATCCAATTAATCCAATCGTAGGAAAATTAAATTGGAAAAATATAGAATAAATAAATTGAATAACTTTTAATCCACTGGTCCAAATCTTTTGATATTATATATGAAATTGATCAAAAAATCTTCAGGGACCTGAATATAAAATATTATTAAATATCTAATGGTTAGATTTTCCATTTTTATCTAATTATTATAGATTTTGATTAGGGTTGATTAACAATTACAGTTAACTAAATTGTATATTTATGATGCCATTAATTTGCTTATGATGAGTAGAATGAATGTGCTAAGTGAATTATTTTTTTGATCTCTGTACTTTAACTTATGCCCTAATCTTGTTAAACCATGATTAGTGAAAATTAGGATTTATATATATTGAATCTTAGCAAACTTAGTCTTTGATTAATTGTATGGTAAATTAGAATCTATGCACCAAATTGTATGAAATTTTGATGATTAAATTTGTAATTATATGTTAATCCTTTTGGATTGATTTAGGGTTTGATTAGCACTAATTACTTTCTATTTTCTGAAACTTTTCTATTAATATGATTCATATCAGTAAACTAAATGTATTGAAATCATGTATGCAAAGTTATGATGTATAATTTGAATAATTCATGAATGGAGAACCTAAACCTCTTAATTAACTCTAAGAAGTCTTAAGACTTTGATCAAGTTATTAAGACTTGATCTAGGTCCAAAATTGCCATCAATAATACATATCTAATTCACTGATTTGATATTGATCTATAAATGAACTCTTGATCTTAATTGGACATGAGGAGGGGTTAAACCCTAATCTGCTTAATTAAGGTCCAAACTCTTAAACCATAAATAAATGAATATGATTATAAAATAATGTGATTGACATTATTCCAATAATGCATCTGATTTGATATTGATCCTAAATATTTAGGTTAGACATATTAAGGTTAATAATAAACCTATTAGATTGCTTAATCTAAATCTGAATTTTAGATCCTTGATTTTCTCCTAAATAAGACTATTATCATGATAAGATTAATAAAATCATATTAATTAAACAAGTGATCTAACTCTATTAATATTCTTGATTTAAATCCCATGATCTTAGAATAAGCTATGATCAGATAACTTAATCATCGGATCTGATCATCCTAAGTCTAAATGATAAGTAAAACCTATAGTGTTAGTAGTAGAGTTAAGAGTGTGAGACCTTATGTATCTCAACATAAGATCATTTTTAAAATATTTTAAAGACTTAAATTTGAATATACATTGAGGTAGGAGGACCTTGCATAACTCATTGAGGTAGAAGTTTAGATGATCCCTTAACTTTAGAAGTTGATCTTAACCCCTCGTGATAGGAATCACTTAAGATATTAGATGACACATTTCCTTGTGGTAGAATCTATATTGAGTGATACTTGATCACATTTTCTTGGGGCCTTATATATGACTTACCTATTTAGCATAAGAATTTATAGTCTTGATAAATCCTTGTTAATTAAATAGAGTTATGTGAACCCAGATTATTGGTTGGTGTAATATGTCATACCCATAGTACTGATTTTCTTCAGTAGCATTCAGGATTGGTTGGTTCACTTCAATGTGGACTTATCAGCAGTGCTATCCCAAGGGATTAGACGAATACAATCCCGTTAGAGTAAATCTCCTAAGACTAAGAGTGTATTAAACAGATACTCATTCCTTAGTTTGATTGAAATACAAATCGCCAACGAGCGATGCCTCCTAGCAAAGACCGCTTCAATAGGTATGGTTCAAATAAACTAAGCAATTAGAATCACCTTCTTTAAAAAATTGAGTGTGATTGTGAGTTAGGCATCTTAATAACTTAGCTTGAGATACAAATCACCAACGGGCGATGCCTCCTACCGAAGATCGCTTCGTTAGGGTGGCTTAATCAAACTAAGTGATAAGAATCACCTTTCTTGCAAACGTGCTAAATATGTGTATACAATTATCCCACCTAATGATCTTTAAGTAAACCTTCAACTTCAACTAATTATAGAAGCCAGGAGTCAGAATCCTTTTAGCAGGATCTGCACAGTGGAGACCTAGAATTCATTATCAGTATTCAAAGTCTTGTGGATTTCTGAATTTTACTCATATAGAATAAAAGCATGGGCATAAACATGAGCATGAGTTTGAGGAATCATTTCTTCAGTAATGCATGAGTATCAGTGATAAGTTATGGGTTAAAAAATATTGCATACATTGATTGGGGAATTTCAGGATGCATCGGCATCATCATACTGTCTTCCCAACTAGGTGTATGTATACATTGGACCGTACAACTCATAGCCTTTTAGTGATAGTTCCGTTACATACCATGGCATACCGTTTTGTAGCACATTTGGGTGCATCATTCCAGTGACATATAATACAGTATTGGATATTGTTCACATTGATTTCTGAGCTTTTGATATTTTCGTTTACTTTCAGTATTCAGTTGTGATGCAGTTTTACTTTGCGCAATCTTTACAGTTTCAGTTATATAGTGCCTTTACTACTATTTTCTACAGTCGTGTTTACTTTACTGTCTATTTCATTTACTTTAGAACTGCTTAGTTAGTTGCGATGTATTAAACTTCTTGTCTAACACGGGATACTTTTGGGATCCGGCAATTTGTTAGATCCCAAGCAGCTTGTGGAGACAAGGCAGAATGACCTACAAGAGATCCTGGAGGAGTACATGGAGCCTTAGTGGATCAGCTTTCCACCTTTTGCTTTTTGCTTATTTTAGTACTTTAGATAGACTTTACATTTCATTTTTTAAATCAATTTGTAATAACTCTGGATGTATTTTACCTTTCTTTTCTGAGACGAATATTTACTGCTGCTCTGTGATGAATATATTCTGGATGTTTTGCTTTAGCTTCCGCACTCTGTTATACTACTATACATAATATTGTGATATTATCAGCATACTGGAAATGCTGATATATTGATAACGTATATTGGATCCATCTTTATCTTTTTAAATCCAATATACGTATTAGTCTAATACTTAAGACAAGTATCTACTTTTATCTTAAGTATTGACTCTCAATCCTACTATTAGATTCGAGTCAGCAGCCTTCAGTGTGGCTCAGTCTTTTAGCCTATTCGGGAGACAGGTTTTTGGTATGCTCGTCCATCCCGAGTAGTGCACCGCTCCGCCGCTGATTATGATTATACTTGTCTTTTGTGCACGGCGACCGGGCAGGGTGTTAAACCTCAAGGTCGTGCTACCTGGTTGATCATGCTAGTAGTCATATGCTTGTCTCAAAGATTAAGCCATGCATGTGCAAGTATGAACTAATTCAGACTGTGAAATTGCGAATGGCTCATTAAATCATTCATAATTTGTTTGATGGCATATGCTATTCGGATATCTATAGTAATTCTAGAGCTAATACGTGCACCAAATCCTAACTTTTGGATGGGACACATTTATTAGGTAAAAGGTCGATGCTGGCTCATGCCAGCTACCCTGATGACTCATGATAACTTGTCGGATTGCACGACCCTTGTGCCGGCGATGCATCATTTGAATATCTGCCCTATCAACTTTCGATGGTAGGATAGGGGCCTACAATGGTGGTGATGGGTGACAGAGAATTAGGGTTCGATTCCAAAGAGGGAGCCTGAGAGACGGCTACCACATCCAAGGAAGGCAGCAGACGCGTAAATTACCCAATCCTGACACGGGGAGATAGTGACAATAAATAACAATACCGGCTCTTCGAGTCTGGTAATTGGAATGAGTACAATCTAAACCCCTTAATGAGGATCCATTGGAGGGCAAGTCTGGTGCCAGCAACTGCATAATTCCAGATCCAATAGCGTATATTTAAGTTGTTGCAGTTAAAAAGCTCGTAGTTGGACCTTAGGATGGGACGGTCGGTCCGCCTTGCGGTGTGCACCGCCCGCCTCGTCCCTTATGTCGGCGATGCGTTCCTGGACTTAATTGGTCGGGCTGTGCCTCCAGCGCTGTTACTTTGAAGAAATTAGAGTGCTCAAAGCAAGCCCATGCTCTGGATACATTAGCATGGGATAACACCACAGAATTTCAGTCCTATTGTGTTGGCCTTCAGAATCGGAGTAATGATTAAGAGGGACGGTCGGGGGCATTCGTAATTCATAGTCAGAGGTGAAGTTCTTGAATTTATGAAAGACAAACAACTGTGAAAGCATTTGCCAAGGATGTTTTCATTAATCAAGAGCGAAAGTTGGGGGCTCGAAGACGATCAGATACCATCCTAATCTCAACCATAAACGATGCCGACTAGGGATCGACGGATGTTGTTTTTAGGACTCCGTCGGCACCTTGTGAGAAATCAGTCTTTGGGCTCCATAAAAGTTGGTCGTAGCCCATGCATATATATATATATATATATATATATATATATATATATATATATATATATAATTAATCAAAGTACAGCAACTCAACCAGGATCAAACTCCACGGTATCCTCTGCCAGGAGGTCTAAAAGCCTCCTAGGGAGCACAGCGCCCCTGTCAAAATAAAAATACCCTGATGGGCCCAAAAAGAACAAAAGTCTGCTACACGATTCGCACCATGCGATCGATAAGCAAATATAATACATGGGATATCAAACAGAAAAGAAAGGGGGTCCTCGTGTCAGTCAGCGCCCCGTGATCGAAGGGTCCTCTCCCAGAGACAACGGAGTCTCCGAACTGCTCCTAAGCAACCTCCCTCAATAATGAGTCCCTCGAAGTCAGTCTCCGTAACCGAGAGTGTCTGCCTCAGAGTAATCACCGCCTGAATCTCTGCCTGGAGCGGGGATCTTGCCTGTACAATGTCACCTACTGCAAACAAGAACCGACAATCGGCATCCCGCACAACTGCAGCTCCAAAAGCTGTGGGCTCTCTGAAGAAGTACGAAGCGTCAATGTTGGCCTTCAGCCAACGGGACGGGGGGCACCATCTCGAGGAGGTGGAGGGGCCCTGGTGGGCCGTGGAACCCCTGTAATCACTCTCGTCATGCAGACTAGCACTAACCAAGGCAGACAGAATCGAGCTAGCACAATCTACCAGAGTGGGGAACTGTCGGCCATGGGAGAACTTTGTCCTGCTCCTCCAGGCCTGGTACAAAGCGTAGGCAATCAACTGACAGCTGAACCGACAGCTGCGGGACACGGTAGAAGTCGAGAACAGCGCTACAAACTAGTCCCAAAAAGTTAAGGCAGTAGAAAGCATGCCCCAAATCACAAAGGTCTCCATGACCGTTGACGTGTATCTGCAGTGAAGAACAAAGTACTCACTGTCTTCATTTGCCTCACAACCCCAAACACAGGCAGGAGACTGAGCAAGTCCTCTCCTGAAGAGCCAGCACCTGATCGGTATGGCATCCCTGAAAAGTCTCCAAAGAAAGTAGGCCTCGCGAGGACCCAAGGCCATATCCCGCAGAGCTGCAAACTGCCAAGGCTTCCCCTCCCGCTCCAGTCGGTACAACTGGCTGGTTCAGCTCTTTGAGAAATCTGCAAGCTGCCATTGGCGAGCCCCCTCCTCAAAGCAAGTGTGGTGCTGCACCACAGGCAAGCCGTAGCCAAGCACTCTCCAAACAGCAGAGTCTGCACATTGGACAGAGAAATCCTCTCCACGACGACGGTAACGAGCCTCCATGGCGCTCACCCAGAGAAGGTCATCCCCACTGACAAAGCTGAAGGTGTGATGTGCCACAAGAACAGTCCTCCAAGTCCGTAGGTAGCGGCCAATCCCAGGTCTGCCAGCCTCAAGTGGTTGACAAACCTCTTGCCAGCTCACATAGTACAGACCACTACCCCCCGCTCCATCCCAAAGGAATTTGCGGAGGATAGCCTCAATGTCTGAGAGGCAGGAGTCTGGAATCGGAGCCACAGACATCTGGTAGCAAGGAATAGCTGCTAGAACTAACCTGATTAGGCAAAGCCTGCCTGCAAGGGAGAGGTGCCGGCTGGTCCAAGAATGAAGGCGGCTACAAACATGCTCAGTAACTGCTGTGAAATTTGCCCGTCTCTGAGGACGCCCCATGACAGTGACTCCAAGATATCTGAAGGACTCACTTCTCCGGTAACCCAACTGGCGAGAGATCCTGCCCATTCGGTAGGACGGTGTCTGACGGCTAAAGACAATCTGTGACTTGCATGAGTTCATAGATTATTCCGTCCAGCTCCTAAACTGACCCAAGATCTGCTGAACCTCCCGACCTGCTGCCTTAAAAGCTAGAGCGAACATGACCAAGTCATCTGCATACATCAAGTGAGAAAATATCGGCCCGCCTCGGTCCAGTCGGATACCAATCGGCCGCCCAATCTGCTATTCATGACGGACTAGTAAAGAAAAGAGCTCTGAGCACAGGATGAATAAGGAGAGATGGGGCATCCCTATCAGAAACCTCTCTACCGTACTATCCAAGGGAGACGATGCTCACCAACAATGACAGCAAACATGGGGAACTCAACACACTGCATCACCCAGTCCATCCATCTCTGTGGGAAACCAAAATGCTGCAAAACCAAACATAAGCACCCCCACTCCATCCGGTCGTAAGCCTACTCCATATTCACCTTGATGGCCATATGATCGGCTATCGAGGTGGAGTATGAAAGACAAGTGAGAATCTCCTGGACCGTGAGGCAATTTTGTTGATGTCTCTCCCGAGAACAAAGTCACCATGCTCACGGAAGATCAGAGAGGGCAACATTGTCTTAAGACGCATGACCAAGATCTTGGCCACCACCTTATAGACAGTGTTGCAAAGGCAAATAGGGCGGAATTACCTCGGAGTGGAGGCCCCCTCCTCCTTTGGAAAGAGGACTACTAGAGTATCGCGCCATCGCTGTGACATCTGCCCACCATCAAAGAAATGGTGAACGGCTACCAAGGTGTCAGCGTGGGTGATCTTCCAGTAGCCTGAAAAGAAAGAGAGGGTGATCCCATCTATCCCAGGGGAACGGTTGGGGCTAAAATCCCTCAGGGCTGCCAAAATTTTTGCGTTTGTGACCGCATATTGGAGAGTGACAAAATTTGCGTCACTAATAGTGCAATCTGGATTCAGAAAATCGGGGCAGTCCCCTATGGGACAGGAGGTGCCTCACTTCCCCTGAAAGAAATCGAAAAATATATGTCGAATCCACTGCAGGTCAGAAGTGAACTCGTCGGACTTCTCCTATAGCGCGAGGACGGTGTTTGACTTACGACGTTGCGTCGCAAGTCGCTGAAACACCGCCGTGCACCGATCACCCTGGGAGAGCCACCGCGCCTTGGCGCGCTGCTGCCACCAGCTAGCCAACCTCGCCTCCACCTGAGAGAGCTCACGAGTGGTGGCCCAGAGTAGCTGGACTAGCTCCGGTTCGCCACCTCTAATAGTGGTCATGTCCTCCGTCTGGAGCTGGGTCAAGGTTGCCGTGAGCTCCGTCACCCTCCTCCTCAGGTCCGGGAGTGTGTTCTGTCCGCACCTCCACAGTGCCCGGAGCGTGTGAGTCATCTTGTGGTTGAGGATAGAGAACGGTGAGCCGCGATACGACTGCCCCCAACTTCTCTACACCATAGAGAAAGCCTCCAAGTACTGTACACAAGCATCCTCAAACTTGTACTGGGCGCCGGTACACTGAAACCTGAGACACGCGTCAGTCAAAAAGATAGGGCAGTGATCTGAAGCCACCTGAGGAAGGTGGTGGACAATTGCTCCTAGTAGGAAGTGCAGCGCCTTCATGCTGAGCAAGAATCGATCCAAGCGCTCCCAGATGCGGTGGCCTCCAGACCTATTGTCATTCCATGTGTAAGGTAGCCCAACAAATCCCGGGTTGTGGAGGTGGCACGCATCAAGTACCTCCTTAAAGTCTGTCTGCGCAATAGCGACCCTGAACGGCTTCCCACCGCACTTCTCTGCCTGAGAGAGAACGCAATTGAAGTCCCTGCCAAGAACCAGAGGGCAGCCCTCCTCCCGGACAACTAGAATTGTCTGCCACTGCTCCCGCCTTGTGTGCAAGTCAGTGGACACGTAGACAGCACCAAACTGGAAACAGGTACCGGACCGCTAGGTGACAATGGAAAAGATTACCTGGCTACTGGAGTGGTGGACCTCACACTGTCTTTGAGTTCCATGAAAATCGGCCGTAGCTTATGCATATATATATATATATATATATATATATATAATCAATCAATAGTACAGTAGCTCAACCGAGATCAAACTTCACAGTATCCTCAGCCATGAGGTTTAAGAGTTTTTTTGGGGAGCACAGTGCCCCTATCAAAAGAAAAAATACCCTGACGGGCTAAAAAATCACAAAAGTCTGCTACACGGTTCGCACCACGCGATCGGTAAGCAAATATAGCACGGGGGATATCAAGTAGAAAAGAAAGGGGATCCGCGTGTCTGTCAGCGCCCCATGACCGAAGGGTCCTCTCCTAGAGACGTTGAAGTCTCTGAACAGCTCCCAAGCAATCTCCCTCAATAATGAACCCCTCCAAGTCAGCCTCCGTAGCCGAGAGTGCCTGCCTCAGAATAGTCACTGCCTGAATCTCTACTTGGAGCGGGGATCTGGCCTGTACAACATCTCCTACTGCAGCCAGGAACCGACCTTCAGCATCCCGCACAACTGCAGCTGCAAAAGCTGTGGGCTCTCCAAAGAAGTATGAAGCGTCAATGTTGGTCTTCAGCCAACGGGGCGGGGGGGGGCACCATCTCGAGGAGGTGGAGGGGCCCTGGTGGGCCGTGGAACCCCAGAAATCGCTCCTTTCGTGTAGGCCGGTACTGACCAAGGCAGACATAATCGAGATAGCACAACCCGCTAGAGTGGGGAACTGTCGTCCGTGGGAGAACTCTGTCTTGCTCCTCCAGGCCTGGTATAAAGCGTAGGCAGCCATCTGACAGCTAAAATGACGGCTGCGGGACACAGTAGAGGTCGAGAACAGTGCTGCAAACTGGTCCCAAGAAGTCAAAGCAGCTGGATGCAGGCCCCAACACACAAAGGTCTCCATGACCGCTGACGCGTATCTGCAGTGAAGAACAAAGTGCTCATTGTCCTCATCTGTCTCACAGCCCCAAAGGCAGGCTGGAGACTCAGCAAGTCCTCTCATAATGAGCCAGCACCTGGTCCGGATGGCATCCCTAAAAAGTCTCCAAAGAAAATAGGCCTCGCGAGGACCCAAGGCCATCTCCCACAGAGCTGAAAACTACCAAGGCTGTCCTTCCCTCTCTAAACGGTACAACTGGCTGGTCCGGCTCTCTGAGAAATCTGCGAGCTGCCACTGGAAGACCCGCTCCTCAAAGCAAGTGTGGTGCTGCACCACAGGCTAGCCGTACCCAAGCACTCTCCAGATAGCAGAGTCTGCACGTCGGACAGTGAAATCATCCCCGCGGTGACGGTAACGGGCCTCCATGGCTCTCACCCAAAGAAGGTCCTCCTTACTGACAAAGCTGTAGGTGTGGCATACCACAAGAACAGTCCTCCAAGTCCGCAGGTAGCATGGAATGGCCGCTAGAACTGACTTGATCAGGCAGGGCCTGCCTGCAAGGGAGAGGTGCCGGCTATAGACCTGCTCGGTAACTGCTGTGAAATCTATCCGTCTCGAAGGCCGCCCCATGACAGTAACTCCAAGGTATCTGAAAGAATCACTCCTCCGGTAACCCAGCTGGCAAGAGATCCTGCGCATCTGGTAGGACGATGTCTGATGGCTAAAGACAATCTATGACTTGCGCGAGTTCATAGATTATCCCGTCCAGCTCCCATACTGACCTAAAATCTGTTGAACCTCCCGACCTGCTGCCTCAGAAGCTGGAGCAAACATGACCATCTCATCTGCGTACATCAAGTGGGAAAAGATCGGCCCGCCACGATCCAGACGGATACCAATTGGCCGCCCTATCTGCTACTCATGATGGACCGATAAGAAAAAGAGCTCTAAGCACAAGATGAACAAGTAAGGGGAAAGTGGGAATCCCTGTTGGAAACCTCTCCGCCCTACTATCCAAGGGAGACGGTGCTCACCAGTAATGACAGCAAACCTGGGGGACTCCACACACTGCATCGCCCAGTCCGTCCATCTCTGTGGAAAACCAAAACGCTGCAAAATCAGACGTAAGCACCCCCACTCCATCCGATCATAAGCCTGCTCCATATCCACCTTGATGGCCATATGACCGACCATCGAGGGGGAGTATAAAAGACGAGTGAGAATCTCCTGGACCATGAGGCAGTTCTCGCTGATGTCTCTCCCGGGAATAAAGGCACCATGCTCCCAGGAGGTTAGAGAGGGCAACACTGTCTTAAGGCACATGACTAAGATCTTAACCACCACCTTATAGACATTGTTACAAAGGCTAATGGGACGGAACTGCCTCGGAGTGGAGGCCCCCTTTTCCTTCGAAAGGAGAACTATTAGAGTATCGCGCCAGTGCAGCAGCATCCGCCAACCATCAAAGAAATGGTGGACCGCTGCTAGGGTGTCAACGTGGGTGATCTTCCAGTAGCCTGTAAAAAATGAGGGGGAGATCCCATCAATCCCAAGGGAACGATTGGGGCTAAGGTCCCTCGGGGCTGCCCAAATCTCTGTGTCCGTGATCGCGCATTGGAGAGAAGCAGAATCTGCGTCACCAATAGTGTGATATGGAATCATAAAATCAGGGCAGTCCCCTACGGGACAGGAGGTGCCCCACTTTCCATGGAAAAAATTTAAAAAATACTTGTTGGATCCGCTGCGGGTCAGAAGTGAACTCGCCGGACACCTCCTGTAGCGCAATAATGGTGTTCGACTTACGACGCTGCATCGCAAGTCGCTGAAACACCGCTGTGCACCGGTCGCCCTGATAGAGCCATCGCACCTTGGCGCGTTGCTGCTACCAACTTGCCAACCTCGCCCGACCTGAGAGAGCTCCCGAGTGGTGGCCCGGAGCAGCTGAAAAAGCTCCGGGTCACCACCCCAAACAGTGGTCATGTCCTCAGTCTGGAGCTGGGCCAAGGTCGCAATGAGCTCCGTCTCCCTCCTCCTCAAGTTTGGGAGCGTGTCCCGTCCACACCTCCACATCGCCCGGAGCATGCGAGCCATCTTGTAGTTGAGGATAGAGGACGGCGAGCCGCGAGACGGCCACCCCCAACTACTCTCCACCACAGAGAAAGCCTCCGGATACTGTAGCCAAGCATCCTCAAACTTGTACCGGGCATCGGTACTCTGAAACCTGAGGCACGCGTCAGTCAAAAAGATAGGGCAGTGATCCGAAGCTACCCAAGGAAGGTGGTGGACGACTACTCCTGGAAGAAAGTCCAGCACCTCTATGCTGAACATGAAACGGTCCAAGCGCTCCCAGATGCGGTGGTCTCCAAACCTATTATTCTTCCACGTGTATGGTTGCCCAACAAATCTCGGGTCATGGAGGTGGCATGCATCAAGTACCTCCTGAAAGTACGTCTACGCAGTAGTGACTCTGAACAACTTCCCACCGCGCTTCTCTGTCTAAGAGAGAACGCAGTTGAAGTCCCCGCCAAGAACCAGATGGCAGCCCTCTTCCCGGGCAGTTAGGATTGTTTGCCACAGCTCCCGCCTCGTGTGCATATCAGTGGATGCATAAACAGCGCCAAACTCAAAATAGATACCGGACCGCAAGGTGACAGTGGACAGGATCACCTGACTGCAAGAGTGGTGGACCTCGCACTGCACGAACTCCTCCTGTCAAGCAAGAATGATACCTCCCGATCTACCCGAGGAGGGCCGAGTAACAAAGCTCTAGTGACGCCCAAGAAGGTTATCTGCATCGCGACGGGTGAACTCCTCCACCCGTGTCTCAAGTAAAGCGACAAGTCCCGATCGACACTCCGAGATGAGCAGAGGAAAGTGGTGGCGTGTCGATGGCTTCCGCACGCCACGATAATTCCACGCAAGGATGTCGTTCATTGGGCTCTGGCAGAGAGAGAGCCCACCTGAAGCCTCGGCGGGGAGAGAGACGGCACCTGTAAGGGACTGTGGGATCGGGAGGTGGTCCGGGGAGTACCTATAGTAGGCACCCAACGGGGTGCAGGACAGGCATGGGGCTGGAACCGATCCTCATCATTGGTCGGTACAACAACAATGGTAGAGCGAGGCTGACGAGGTAATGCTGCAGGGCTGCGCTGAGGTGGGTGACTCCTTCCCCTCACATGAGGTTGGAGCTTTTTTGAGGGTTTGCGGCGCTGCACAAGGATCCAATCGGTATCCTTGCTGATTGAAGAGGTGGGGGAGCTATGGTAGAGGCGGGAGTGCAAGTGGGGGGGGGGGTGGGGTGGGGGGGTTGGGGTGTGGTGATGGGGGTGGGTGGGGGTGGGATGATATAGGAGGATGGTGGTGGGAGCCATAGGATGAGTGGAAGGATCTTTCAAAGAGGGACAGTTTTCAAAAGTATGACCTATCAAATGGCAAAGGTTGCAGAAAATAGAGATTCCTTCATAGAGGATGCGCTGAGAAAGCAAACCTGAGGTGCTCTGAATCATGACCGAGTGCTTAAGAGGGGCAGAGAGATCCACCTGGACACAAAGACGTGCAAATTCCAACTTTTCACATCGTGAAGTTGGACCATCAATATATAGCGGAGTACCAATAGATGCAACGATGCGTGTGAGATTAATCTCATGCCACAAATCAGCAGGTAGTTCAGGTAGACGGATCCAAAGAGGAGTGCAGAATCCTAGCTTCATGTTTGGAGTGAACCCCGGGATCCAATTTGCCAAATCCAAGGCTTGGCCACCCACAAACCATGGGCCGTTTGCCATGATATCCGCTCTTGCGTGTTCATTCGCAAACTTGACAAGAAGACGGTCATGACGAAGGATATGGGTAGTGAACTCACCAAAATATTTCCACCAAAGTTTTAGCTGAGTTTCAAGTATTGCAGGTGGGATTCGCCTCCCAAACAATTGAACAATGAGCGCGTTTTTGATACGAGTCTTTTGTTCTTTTTCAGCATTAGTATCCGTGAGAATTACTCCATTATTCAAAAATTCTGCTGTGATAGAAGGGCATGGTAGAAATTTCTTTTGTTGCCATGCATTTTTTTTCACATTACTAAAAGAGGCAGCAATTTCTGCATTTGTGGCTGCGGCTGTAGATTGTGCTATTACAATTGTTGTTTCGGTGGCTTTTCCATGAACTGTAGCTAAATTTGGATCAAAAACTGCATTATTTTTGACATTTGAAACAGCCAAGTGATTGATCGTATTGCTTGCTGTAGGTGCAAAATCTTTCTGAGCAATTTCTGTTCTTACACCATCTCCACAAATTGAAGCTATATTTGATTGGAAATCTGCAGTTTCACCTACAGGAATCATTCGCCGAAGCATATTTCTTGTGGATGTCGTGAATTGTTCATCAAGAATTTCAATCTCAGATGTGAGTGTCTTTAAAGTATTTGAACATATAGTTTGTGTGCAGTTTTCTGGATCTGACAGGTTTTCTTTCCTTTGTAAAGATGACGGGCTCCCATTCCGAGCAGCATTCACAGATTTGACATTCACAATTCTCTCTTCATTTACATCTAAAGCAATAGGCGAAACAATACTTGTATTTCCATCTTGCGTACCTTGATGTATAATTGCTGAGTTACGATCATAGCCCACAGGAGAGGTTGCCGCTTTCTTCGCCAATTCCATAGACTGCAGCAGATCTCCTACTTGACGGAAAGCTGTTGTTGAGCAGACCGCCGACAAAGAAGAAGTCAAACTGCTTAGGCCGATCCCTACGGGGTTTACAAGGAGTGTCGGTCTTCAAGACTGCCTCCGACAGAATGCGGCTGGACTTGGCATGGCCGAGCGTCAATAGCCGAACCGGAATTGGAAGATGACTAACGATCGCCTCTTCATGAACCACGCTGTCAACGTGCGATCTACATCCTTGCGAGTTGTTGGAACGATTTTCTGCCTCAAGATTCATACGGTTTCCCTAAGGACCGCAAAGGTTGGAGCGATCCTCCGTTGCACTCTTGGCCTCTTTAGATGCAGGCGCTAAGCTAGCTGCAGCTTTTGCTTTTATGAATCTGCCTTGCTGATTTCGCCGAGGAGCAGCGCCGGTTTGGCTAGAACTTGCTTCGTCAGCCTCACTAAGGTCGGGCACCAGCATGGACGCTTCCAACGGGAGAAGAAGTTCGTCCCCACCTTCGATGATACCTTCCTTGCCACCACAAGAAAGGAGGGGGAGCTGCTCTTCACAAGAAACAAGAACCTTGCCTTCCACACCCTTGATGTCTGCTCCCAAATAAGGGGGAAGAGAAGGGACCTCCTTTCCTACTTTCTTTCCCACATTCACCTCCTTCTTTCCCACATCTTTCCTCCTTCTCATCCTTCCAAAGTTTTGAGTTCCATTAAAGGACGGTCATAACCTATGCATATATATATATATATATATATATATATATATAATCAAGAGTACAAACTCATTCGGGATCAAATTTCATGGTGCCCTGAGCTAGGAGGTCAAGTAACCTCTCAGGGTGCTCACATCTTCCCTAATAAAAGAAAACTTATCCTGGCGGGCATACATAACATAAAAATCAGCTACCCGGTTCGCACCGTGCAACCGGTGAGCAAAGATAATACGAGGTGCATCAAGCAAAAAGGCTAGGTGATCAGCATATCTCTCTCCGCCTCGTGAACAGAGGGTCCTCTCCCAGAGTCGCCTGAGTCGCCGGATCGCTCTCAAGCAGTCACTATCAACGATGACACCATCCGTATCAGGCTCCATAGCTGGTAGGGCCAGTCGTAGTAGAGTGATCGCATGTATCTCAGCCTGTAGTGGTGACCCTGTCTGCAAGCTCGCTCCAACAACTGCAAGAAACTCTCCTGTCAAATCTCGAACTACTGCAGCTCCAAAAGCAATCAACTCTCCATAACTGTATGCTGCATCAATGTTGGCTTTCAGCCAATGGGGTGGGGGGGCATCATCTGAAGGAGGTGGAGAGGCCCTGGTGGGCTGTGGAATCCCAGTAGTCGCACCCATCGTGCAAACCAGCACTAACCAAGGCAGAAAGAATCGAGCCTGCGCAAACCATCGGAGTATGGTGGGCCCACCCATGCGTGAACTTCGTCCTACTCCTCCAAGCCTGGTACAAGGAGTAGGCCACAATCTGGCAGCTGAAGCGACGGTGGCGAGATGCTGTAGAGGCCAAGAATAGCGCAGTAAATTGGTCCCAAGTAGCCAATGTAGTCGGAAGCAAGTTCCAACTCACAAAGGTCTCTAAAATGGCTCTCGTATAAGTGCAGTGCACAACAAATTGCTCCATGTCCTCTGCATCGTAGCCTCAGACACAAGCTGACGACTGTGTAAGCCCTCTCCTGAAAAGCCAGTTGTTAGTCGGTATGACATCACTAAATAGTCTCCACAAAAAATAGGCCTCCCAAGAGCCCAAGGCCATCTCCCACATGGCTGAAAACTTTCAGGGTTGACCCCCTCGCTCCAGTCGGTATATCTGGCTAGCTTGACTCTCAGAAAAGTCCTCAACCTTCCACTGCAAGGTCCCCTCCTCCATCTGAGTATGGCGCTGAATCACAGGCCAGCCATATCCAAAAAGTCTCCAAATAGCTGAATCTGCGCACTGGACTGTAAAGTCCTCACCGCAGCGACGGTAACGAAACTCCATGGCTCTCACTCAGAGGAGATCCTCTCTACTTACAAAGCTGAAAGTGTGGCGAGCGGCTAATACCATCCTCCAGAGCCGCAAGTCTCGTATCCCAAGGCTGCCAAACTCAAGCGGACGACAGACCTCCTGCCATCGCACATAGTGTAGACTACTACCCCCCGCTCCTTCCCAAAGGAACTTATGGAGGATAGCCTCAATGTCGGTGAGGGAGGAGTCCGGAATCGGAGCCACTAACATCTGGTAATTGGAATCATGGCTAGAACTGACCTGATCAGACTACCAAAGCAGCAGAACAAGGAAATTGAATAAAGCTGCAAACCCAACAGCTGAAATAACAAGTAAACCCACAAATTGAAATAAGAAAATTGAAAATGAAAAACATAAACATCCAAAACAAAGCCCAAAACAAACATGAGACAAAACTTACATCTGAATCACATTTATTTTGCTTGTGATATACAAAACATTAATGCTTCCCCAAATAAAACATTTCTCATTGAAACCATTAATATGAGTTTGATATTTGAATAAATTGCATTAATCATATTATTAGCCAAAAGGGGTTATGGTACCACAAAAATTTATTGAATATAACTTTAACCTTAAAAATGATGATATGAGTGGGAGTGGTAACTTCATGCCAATAGAGGGGTATGGTATTCAACACATGCTTGAAAAGAGTCAAACAGCCATCTTGGGAAAGATATTCGTGCTCCCAACCATGAATTTTAATGAAAATTACATTTAAGAGATATTTGTAAATGGTGTTCTATTATGACTATTAAAGATAGGAATACCCAAATAAATGAATGGAAGCTTGCCCTTATTAAAATTTTGTATCCACTTTATGTTGTTCCTTTGGTTAAAAGGAACCTTAACATTTATAAAAAAGTAAGATTTTGTGGTATTAATTTTAAGACCTGAGTTCAATTCTAGCTTTTTAAGTAATCTATTGAGTTTCATAACATTATTGGAACTAGCATATGTAAAAATAAAAAGATCATCCTCATAAGCAAGATTAGAAATATAAATTTTAACACCAAAATTAAATTGAATATTAGGGTCCTTTTGAAAGAGAGCATTAATATGATAGGACCAACAGTTCATAGCTAGAATGAAAAATATAGGCAAAATGGGGTCACCTTGTCTGAGGACTCTTTCATATTTGAAAAAACTATTAGACTGACCATTAATGATAATAGAGAACCAATTGTTTTGAGTTAAGTTTTTTATTTTTGTGATAAAAATTTTATTAAAATCTCAGATTTTAACAATTTGATAAGAAAATTCAAGTCCAATCTATCAAAAGATTTTGTTAAGATCAATTTTAATGATCAGATTATGACCTCTCCTTTTATTTTTAAGGCTATGGACAAGTTCCTGTATCGTTAAAATATAATCTTGAATGTTACGGCCAGAGACAAAACCAGATTGGATGGACTCAATAAGAAAGGGAATAACTTCTTGAGTCTATTAACAATGATTTTAGAAATGATTTTATTGAAGGTATATATGAGGCTTATAGGTCTGAACTTGTTCCACCAAAAAGGTTTATCTTTTTTAGGGATTAGAGTAATAGATGTATGACTAATGAATTTTGGAAGAGGAACATAATAAATGGATTCTTTAATCCCATTACAAATATCAACTTTAATTATATGCCAAAATTTATAGAAAAATTCAGAGGGGATCCCATCAGGACTAGCATAAGTGCTGGTCCTTAAATTTTTAACCACATCACAAGTTTCATCATTAGAATGAATTGAATTGAGCATACAGTTATCTTCTGAAGAAATAGGGAGCCACCAAATTAAAAAGAGTGATTATCAGTTGAATTGAAAACTCATTCTTGAAATGATTAATCACAGACATATTAATCTCATCCATGTTAAAACTAGTTTGGCCTTCTAGGGTGAGAATGCTGGTGATTTTATTAATATGCCTTCTTTTGTTAACCCAATTATAGTAAAAAGTCATGTTTGTTTTGCCCTTCGATTTCCAGTTGATACTTCTTTTTTGTTTCCATCAAGTTTCAATATCATTATGAGTTTGCATAAGAAGCACCTTAGATTTAGAAACATCCACTTTGTTTTTAACAGAAGGTTAGACTCAAAGATAGTTTCAAGAGAAAATGCTAAGTTTTTTTGCCTGGCTAAGTTATTAAAAATATTCCCCATATTATTTTTGTTCCGAATGCTTATAGCCTTTCTGAGTTTCTTGAATTCTTCAACTAACCTGGTGAGGCCATAGGAATTATAGTGCTCATTCCAAACATAGTTCACTAGATTAGAGAATTCTATCCTGTTATGCTAGAACAGTTTAAACCTAAAAAACTTAACATATACATTATTAAATTCTTAGATGTCAAAATAATTGGTTTGTGGTCTGTTGTGTTGGAGCTTAATGAGATTTTCTTGTAATCCGAGAAAGAATTGCACCAAACATTGTTAATCAAGAGATAATCAATCCTAGCAAATTTCCTACCAGAGGTCCAGGTCAAAGGAGCTCCAGTATATTTAAAATCAATAATGCCACAATCAACCACTGCTGAGTTAAAATAAAAAGTTGATAAAGCAAGATTGGAAGAATAACCTTTATAATCAATAGTATTTAGAACAACATTGAAATCTCCTCCCACCACCCAAAGAAAAGAGGAATTGCTACAATCCTTAAGGAAGTCCCACAGAATAAAATGCTCAATTCTAATATTTTTTGCATGAACAAAAGTAGCTAAAACTTTTTGAGATTCAATGAAGAATCTAATGTGAATAGCTTAATTAATTTGGGCCACAACTTGTATTTCCTAAATATCAGACCACAACACCCAGATTCTATTTGATATATTAGCAATGACTTTATCAAGATTAACAAACTTACAAAGTCTAATAATAGCCTCTTTTTTAATATTGGGTTCTAAAATCACCGCAATGTTTATTATATTATCTTTAATGATATGTTTAAATATTTTCTTAGAAGACATTGCCAATGCCTCTAATATTCTACCACATTATATTCTTTGGGAAAAAGTAGAAGGACTCCTCAGGGTCGTCTGACTAGCATTAAAGAAATCATAGTATTGGCTATTGAATGAGACTTATTAGCCATACCATCAATTTCATTCAAAGAAATGAGAGAGTTATACATGTTTGTTACCTTCACAATTTCCTTGGCTTTATACTGTAACCTCTCTGATTTTCTCTTGATTGAGATTTTTGGATTGGTGAAATTCTTCAATTTTTCTTCTAACTCTTATGTTGCCTAAAGAGAATCAGTTAACTTTTTATTAAGCTCTTTGACAACTTTTCTTTTCCATATTGTTCTGCTTCCCTTCCAGCAAAATTGTCAGGATTAGGGATAATCTCATTAGTTTTTGCTATTGATGCATCCAAAGTAATAAATATAATATCTAAAACATTAACAATCTTGGAATTATCGGTCCCATATGCAATTCCAAGAACCACATCATTTTGAGTTTTCACGGCAATGTAGTTTTCTTTGCCACTTTCATTCAATGCCTCCTTATAGTAAGAGGCTAAGGTTTTGGAAGATTCTGCGCCATGTCAAGGAATAGAATTCAGGTTAAAAATGATAATATTAGTAGCATAAATTGTTGTGCCTCTTCCATAGCTATCAGTGCATGGGTTCCTTTCAGAACCCATCATTTTGTCAATAATTAGATTTGATGTAGTTTCAATAACATCATTTATTAGATAAGTTTGATTCAATCTCCTTCATTGCAAACATGGTTTTGGCATTTGTTTTTTAAGCTTTGTTCATTAAACTATTCATGGAGTTTGTTTCCATCGCTAAGTATCTTAGTCCAGAACCATTATTACCAATCTTAGCACAATGAGACAAATCATTAACATTGATAACAACATTAAATTTTTTAGCTGAAATTCGAGTTTGAATGTCATTGTCATTTGTAGCTATGATGGCAAAAGTTAAGATTGTAGGAAAATTCAATCCATTCTACTTACTAATGATAATAGGTTCAACATTATTCTCAGGTAAGGTAACATAATTTAACAATTCCTCAATTCTATTATTAGTACATGTTTCATCAGAGTCGATAGCAAGTAAAACAACAAGCTCAATTTCAGTATTAATAGCATTTGTAAAATCAACATTCCAAGTAGTAGGAGCAACACTCATAACAAGTTCAACATTAGTAACAACATTATGAATAGCTACAATTCTACTTGTATCAATAGCACTAAAAATAGCGTCTCACTCTTTTCTTTGAGATATTCGACTCTAGTCTCACCTACCTCCGGCCGCCTACATTCTCCTAGCGTCTCATCCTACCCGGAGGGTGGGTCAACCTCCGGGCCGCCTACATTCGACTAGCAAGCAGCTATTTTCTTTTGAACAGAAAGCAGTGATGAATGGGACGGAGCAGCAACAAGAGCTTCAGCTGGAGCTTATGTCTTGAAGCAGAGGGACAGCAGCAGGCCGCGTTAGCGGCGAAGGATAACTAGGGTTTTTCACAAAGCAGCCGTCTTTCCGCGGAGAAGACTCTTCCGATCCGGTAGGGTCTCGACAGATTCAACAACTGGTTTTACGTGGGGAGAGGCCGCGCAGCGGATTCAAAATTTGCAAAACATTGGGAATAATGATAAAACCACTGCCTAGGGGTCTTAAAGGGTTGTTCCCATGAGTGCGTGGACATGATAAGGAGTCGTGTACCAAAGTTTGGCACCAGAGCTAATATTAAAGAAGGTTTTCATAATTGATAGTTTGAAAGTAACCTCGCTCTTTAAAACCAAGCCATAATTTTTTCGGGAGAGGTGCGGCCACATTTAGCTCAATCAAGATTTTGGGAGTAGCCACGTTCCTGTTCGTAGTCGTATTCCTATCAAGTTGAAGAGGCCTCTCGATAGCTTTTGCAATATTAAATAACTTTTTTTTTTTGACAAAAATGCAAATGTAAGCTTGGTAGGTTAACCCAAACAGGCATGATTGGTGAGTTCAAAGTTTCATCTATATATAGATCCCATTTGAAATGATAAGATCCCTTGGAGTATACCCTAGCATTGTCTAGGTCAGATGAAAGCTGAAAAAATATATGATGAGAGTCAAAGGCGTGAATGTTCACTGGACCATACAGTTTTAGTCCGTTTATAAAACTATCAACCAAGCCAAGGTTTGGTTTTTTATTGTTAAATTTACCGATTAGGGTTAGGCATGAGGGGCCGCAAGCTTAGCAATCTCTTTAATAGAAAAAAAAAATAGCAGGGACACCACTAAAGGAAGATATCTCCCTTAAGATCACAGGAGTTGAACTCTCTACGATCTCCTTAAGCAATCTAATAGTAGGAGAGACTTCCACTAAATCATCTGGAGGAAAAAAAACATTAACAAGAGCAAAAAAAGGGAAGATGTCACTAGATCCAGAGAAGAGCAGACTTCCAAAAGCTTTACTGAAACCTTCAGAGTAGCCTTCAGGAATCACCAGTCCAGTGACATAGACGATGGAAAAGCCGTAAAAGTCACCTTCAAATTTGCCTCTCGAGTGTCGAATCGAGCGCAAATACACCATTTCCTCTTCATCATGGCTTTTTTGGCAAGCAAAAAAAACCATTGAGTTGCCACATTCTAGAAACCTCAGCTCATTGAGTAGGGAGCAGCCACCAATTCCCTAATGAAGGACATCATCACTTGGAACTGTCATCATGTGCGGAAGCCGGTGACACGATAGCACCTTCAGTCACTTGTCTCATAGCATAAGATGGGTTTGATATCAATTTTGAAGACTCGTGTGGAGTCTTTTACTCACAAAGATGTCGATCGCCTATTTGGGAAGCATTGGAGTTTTGTTGTTCAGCCTTCCTCAAAACATTTGGGAGGTATGATTCTTTCCTGGTAGAGCAATTTTTTGTAGTGTGAAACTTACAACTCTTGCAGCTAGGTGATCCTCACTACCATCACCTTGAGATTGGAGATTTGTTTCTAATTTGGCATCTACACATCCACTAATCTGCATACGAGAAGGAAGATATGGCGAACAATCATGGCTGTGTAACTGGAGCGGTGCCTGCTTGCACTTGGCGGAGACTTCAACTGCATTCTCTCCCAACACGAGAAGTGCAATGAGAAGCCGTTTAAAGTGACCTCTACTCAGATGGACTTTTAGAAGATTATGGATGCTTGTCACCTTCACAACCCAAGCTTTGTTGGTCCACCTTATACATAGAACAACAACAAGGATGGAGGGCGACACATTTGGGAGCGCTTTGACTGGTTATAACAACCCTAATATTCAATCTAGAACCTAATCCAATACTAGAGCATTACTATAGCACTTAATATTGAATTAGAAGGAAGCTAGATCCATATTAAGTGTTATGCAAGCAAGAATATATTTTTAGGCATATAAGTTAGAAACAAGAATGAGAAAGTAGGATGTATGAAGCAAAATAAGAGTATCTATATCCACCTTCCAAACCAAACAAGTAATAGAAAAATACATCCACCATTGAAATAAAGTAAAAGCATCATAGAAATTTGGTTATTACAAACTGCATTTAAATGTGATTAAAGTAAATTCACTCACCTTAACTAAGAAGTAGTAAAGTGGAACTAGAGTCTTCAAGCTATAGGTGACTGGTCCTAGCACCACTATCCAGATGATGCTTCTAATCTACTGTATTTGGTTTTTAATTTGGTATGCTACATCTAACCAAATAAAAATAAGTGATTAGATTTAAAATGTCTAAGTACATTTTAAGGTTATGTTATGTTCTATTAATTTAAGTGAATATCACATTTGCAATTACAATTTAAAAGAGTCAGCAGAGCACTAAGCATCAAAGTAGGGTATGTGAACTAAATAAAAATAGTAAGGTAAAGCAAAGAGTAAGAACTCACAAATAGGTTTGCTCTAGCCTGCAATAATATGTAAGGGAAAATATACATCCTAATAAGGCTAAAAACTACTAAAGTGCATATGAAAGCATAAATGGATACATAAATATGTTCAATAAAATTATGCTAAGTATAAATAACACAAAATAGTGAACAAAATGAAGAGTTAAGTAAAGCAACATATACTATATAAAGTAAAGACTATAATGTGAGGTTATCAATGGTAAGAAGTTAAATTGTATAGTAAAGCAAAATAAAATGAGACTTAGTCACACAGATTAAGTAAACATAGTCAAAGACTATGATAAGTAAGCATAGCCAAAAGGCTTTGAAAAGTAACTCACAATCAATAAGATAATGCAAATAATAATATTAAATTGGTTAAGCTATGTAAGGTATTGTTCTGTGAGCATAATTTACTGAACAAAATGAAGAGTTAAGCATGCCTGCCACACAAGTAGAAAAGCGAGGACTTCTAAAATACACACTCCTCCTCTAGGATGTGTGAGCTCTTTTTATTACTCTGTAGCCTGCCCTAGCTTGTAGTCCACCATACAAAACACCTTTATTTAATGTCTTAATATTTTATTTATGCAAAATGTCTTTATGAATGTTCAAGATCAAAGTCTCAAAGCAAAGTAGCATTCAAGGAATTCAAGTTAATTGTAATTCATGTGATATCTATTGTTGTCAAAGTTTAGTTATCTTACTTAATGATTGGAGCTAATTAAGTTCCTAATTGACTTAGACATAACAATCTTTAAGTCAATTAAAAAGTAATACTATAAGTAATTGAGATTTGGAAAGTAGTATTTTGATTGAGATTTAATGAAATGGCAAAACAATATATATGTATATACATACAATATGACACTAATCCTATGCTAATCATAAATCAAACAATCCTAATAGAATGCTAGACTTAAGGCTAAGGTTCTATAATTAAGAGATGTAGGTTGTAGGCTGACTACTATTAAGAGGTGTAAGTTGTAGTTCACTACTATTAGAAGTTGTAAGTTGTAAGTACACTAGTTGGAGTCTTGCTAAGAAAACTAGATCAAAGGGATTCTAGCTCAATAGCTCACTAAGTTGGCTAAAATACTTATTTGAAAGGTTCTAAATGCATAGCTAAAGAAAACATTGAAGTCTAGAAGTGCTAGGTTTGCTTATATTATTAGGGATTCCAAGGCTATCTAAGTGGTTATATCACTTTTAATAGACTAATTAGTACTAAGCTAGAGGCTATTGAGAATAAGGTGAGGTTTGATGTTGAAAGGAAAATATCACTAAGTTTAACTCTATGTGCTAGAAATTAATCTTAATAGAATCATATCCTACTAGTAGAGGCAAGATATTAGCAAATTACACCTAATGTATATGCTCACTACACTTAGATTGGCCATTAGATATGACTAGGGATTCCCAACATACACTATCTCTCCTATTATTGAGGCTTGAA
Organism: Gastrodia elata; assembly: GCA_016760335.1. Lineage (NCBI taxonomy): Eukaryota > Viridiplantae > Streptophyta > Magnoliopsida > Asparagales > Orchidaceae > Gastrodia > Gastrodia elata. Next base: position 12,752,069 of record CM028686.1, read on the forward strand.
TGATAAGTTTACTAAGTTACTCAAACCATCTAACTACAATAATAAAAGCTTAATCTCACATTCTAAAGTGACATGAAAGTTTAAATGTAAAAACAAGCATATTATCCTAAGGCAAAAGTCCTAAATATGAAATCTATAAAGTCAAGAAAATCACAATAAATAAATATTTGAGGAGCCAAGTACCTCTCTAATTGATATCCATTCACAATAATGTTAGCAAATATGTAATCCTTGCATTACAAAGAGAAAAATGACACTAAGGAGGTCAAATTTGAACAACGTTGGAAATTAGGGTTTTTGGAACATCTAATTGTAATTAGAAAGTGATTAAGAAAATTATGCATCAAATCCTAATCTGATTTCACAATAATGTTCCTCTCATTTTTTTAAACAAAATGATATATATAATTTTATTATTTTTGGATAAGTATTTTTAAAGTTATTTAAATATATAATTCTACACAAATTAAGCATAAGGTTTTATTTTAATTAATAATGGGATTTATAATTTTCTCTACAAGATGCTATGACGCAATTCAGAAGACAGACAGACTAACCTATTTGACAGAATGAACTGCACAGTGCATCATCCTCCCCTCGACAGAGACTGAGAGGGTCGTACCTCAAAGTTAGCTCTCCCGGTCAAACCAGGTCATCGATGGGAAGGGCTCTACACGGCCGACATGCCAAGGTCAGAATCAGGCTTAGTTGTCGATTGGTTCGCCACCAAACAGGCAGGTTATGGCTTCATTACTATGGAGTCATGTTTAACGCACATGGGCGGGGGTTGGATCGAGCTCGATAGAGCTAGATCAACTCCCGACAATCATTCCATGGGTATAAAAATCAGGGAACGAATGGATAATAAGAACAATTGCTAAGTAAAATGCATAGTTGAAGGCGTACCTCAATTGTTTCCATCAGGTGCTAGGGTTATGGTTAAGGTTTGAATGAAGCTTCGCTGATAGCGACTCCAAATGGTTTTCCAAGCTCACGGATGACATAGTGGTGCTAGGAAGGGTCTAGAGGGATTAAAAGATGGTTAGAGGCTAGCTGGGAGCTTAGTAGGCGTACGACCATGCACTTGCCTACAATTGCAGATGCACAACCACAGGAAGCTGGTAGGGACATAAAGGAGAAGATCAGACAGATTGATATGTGACCGTTTGATCTAACATAAGTGAATAGGAATAAAGGATTTGGCTGTTTCGTGCATCGGGCGCTCGCATTGGATCCCCGCCTTCCGTCAAAAGCCATTGGAAAGATTTATTTATTATTTATTTAATTACTTTAATTAATTAATTATTGATAGAAGTCTTATTTATTTAAAATTAAATAATCAAAGGAGCTCCAAAATATCCAAAAAATTCACCCATAGCTAAATAATGGGTGATGAACTCAAAAATAAAGTTGGATTTTAAATTGGAGATCAATTTAATTATCTTAATTTTTTAAGTATTTAAATATATTAAAATATTTGGGGAAAATTCGATAACTTCCAAACATTCCCAAAATATCATGCTTAGTTAATTCGAGGGTGAGGTGTCAATGGAAAACTCTATTTTTGATTTTGAGGTCTATTTAAATTAGGTAATTTCAGGTTGATTAAGATATTAAAAAATATTCGTCGATCACAAACAATCTCCAAAACATACCAAACTTTAGGTATAAGCTCCTTATGCTATTATAAGTGCACGGGAAGTGAAATGAAGCTAATTGGGTTAATAATTGGTAACAACACTTGGGTTGTTGTATTGGTTCCTTCTCAGCATGGAGGCAATGGACCTTCTGCTGGGTGCATTTGTGCACCACATTTCCCAGTTTTCCTCTAACCATTGCTGAACTTGGACAGAATTGGTTTTCTATAGCGTTGAATGGACTGAACCATGCAGTTCCTAGAGTCCCTCTGGCTCTTCATTCTTATTGTTGAGCATAGACTCCCTTGGATAGTAGGGAGGACAGGCTTCATCAGGGATGCCCCCTCTTCTCTTATCTATTTATTTTGTGCTCAGAGCTCTTTCCTTTCCTTGTCAGGCAACAACAGTAGATTTTTTGCCCGATTGTATCCAGTTGGATTAGGGTGGCCCCAATTTCTCTCACCTCATACAAGTGGATGATCAGATACTATTTGCACCAGCATTTGTGGCAGTAGGTAAAGAGGTTTAGAGGATTATATCTCAATACCGGAGTTGGACAAAGAAGTTTGTGAACTTGCACAAGTCATAAATTGTCTTCACCCACTATACCTTTGCATACTGACAACGCAGGTTAGCGAGTTAGCTGGGCTTTTTGAGATGTTCTTCTCTCCAACACCTTGGTAATACCATTATTGGCAAGCCTTCATGGAAGGTTGAATTTGGAGCAATTATAGAGCAGGTCCAAGACAGACTAGGTTCTTGGAGAAATCACCACCTTTCTTTTGTCGGCAGATTGAGTATGATCAGTGTGGTGCTTGCAACAATCCCCAATTACCAGATGCCGGTGGCTCTAATTCTGAACTTCTGCCTCAAAAACATTGAGGCTATCCTCTGTAAGTTCCTTTGGAAAGGAGTCGAGGGTAGTGGTCTATACTACGTGTGATTGAAGAAGGTCTGTCGACAGCCCGAGTTTGGTGAACTTGGGATCAAAGATCAGAGGCTCTGGAAGACTATCTTGGCTGCCCACCACACCTTTAGTATGTAAGTAGAAAGGATCTCCTCTAGGTGAGAGTCATGGAGTCTTGCTATCACCGGTAGGGTAAGGGTTTCATGATCTAGTGGGCTGACCCAGCAGTTTGGAAGCTTTGTCAATTATCCAATGTCTCACTCACCTGAAAGAGAGGAGTCTGCTGTGGTAGGTCAAGGACTTAACCGAAAATCAAACTAGCCAGCTTCCCATCTAGAGAGAGGAGTATAGCTTTGGATATTTGTGGCCATATGGGAGATTACATTGGGCCCTAGGGAGTCTTGATTTAATTGGAGACTTCATAGTGATGTCATCCAGATATGCCACTAGTTATTCAGAAGAGGGCCTACATAGTCTGTAGCTTGTGTCTAGGGCTATGATGTAGATGAGGATAGGGAGCATTTTATGATCCACTATAGATATACCAGGGCAATCATGGACACTTTTGTGCATTGGAGCTTGCTTCCAACCATATTGACCTCTTGAGACCAGTTTACTATGTTGTTCTTGAATACTACAATGTCTCGCTGCCATCATTTCAGGTGCCGAATTATGTCCTACTCCCTTTATCATGCTTGGAGGAGTAGGACTGAGTATTCTCATGGTCAGCCACATCCCACTTCATTGGTCTGTGCAGGCTCAAATCTTTCTGCCTTGGTAAGTTTTGGAATGCATGATAGGTGTGACTTCTAGGGTTCCATGGCCCACTAGGGCCCCTTTACTTACTTCAAGTGGTGCCCCCTGATGTTTTGGCTAAAGGCCAACATTGATGCTGCCTACAGCAATGGTGAGCCTGTTGCTTTTGGAGTTGCTGTGGTCTGAGACTTGGGCAAATAGCTTCTTACTATTGTGGGAGCTAGTTTGCAGGCATAATCTTCTCTTCAGGTGGAGAGTAGGTGGTTATTATTCTTCAGCAGACCCATTTCAGCCATGGAGGCAGATATAAATGGAGTCATCATCCAGGGTGACTGCTTGGGAATTATCTAGAAACTCAATCAACTTTAGTAGAGGACCTCATTTTGTTGTTAGATTATTCTCATGTTATCTTTGCCCACCAGTAGCACAATGAAAATTGTGTGGCATACTTTTGTGTATTGTATGCCCATTAGGATGTTTTTTCTTTTGTTAGGGGAGATGTGCTCCCTGAGTGGCTTTTGGACCTCATTGCATAGGAAACCATGGAGTTTGATCCTGATTGATTTTTGTACTATTGATTATATATATATGTTTTGCATAGGCTATGGTCATCCATTCATGGTGGCCTTCTTTGTGGTGGAGAGGACTTCGGGGCGACCATCTCAAAGCTTGCCGTACTCAGTTCTCAACTACAAGCTAGCACGCACTCTCTGTGAACTGTGGAGATGGGGATGGGACACACTTCTGAACCTGAGGAAGAGGGATGGGACACACTTCACGATGACATTGACACAACTTCAAGCTTTAGATATGGATACGGCAGAGACGTCCACCTGGCATTGGTGACATCACCCCTTTCTTCTTTACGGGCTACAGGAAGGTCACCCAAGTTGATACTTTGGCCATCGTCCACCATTTTCTTAATGGTTAACACTAAGTTTACCAAAATTAGAGCTCAAATAAATTATTTAAGCACTAATCAAAATTTAGGGTTATTAAAAGGTGATCAGTAAAATTAAACCTCATAAACTATTTTTAATTGTATAATTAAGTTCTCCTCTATCTAATAAAGATTTAGAGATTTTAATCATGCAATTTGTCTAAGGAATGAGTTTAATATTCACTAATTATGATTGTAAAGTAATTAGACTAAATTAGAAAATCTAATCACAATTTAGAATTTTATTGCATTTTTTTATTCCTTGTATTATTTTGATAAAATTAATATATTCGATCATATTATTTGGATATAAATTGAGCAAGTTATTCAAATAATTTAAATGGAATTATTTCATTAAGCAAACCATAAGAATTTAGCTATTTCAATAGATTTTCCAACAAATTTCCCTAATAAAAATTAATATAATTAATCCATTAAAAATTGCAACCAATAAGCAGAAAGGTGCGGGTCAAAGTTTACCCAGCTCAGTATTGTTTACCTCCTATGTCGCCTTCGTTCGACGCAGGCCAGACCTAGGATTAGGCTTCCTTTGCATAATTCTGCTCACAGAAGCCACCCAACACCTTAATTTTGATCCCGACTGGATTCTCTCATCCAGACGCATAAAAAGCAAAGCGAAGCCCTAAATGGAAGCGATGGATCTGCCAGATTGGCCTAAGCCCTAATTTACCCAGAACCTGAAAGTTGGGGTTTTCTGTGGGGAGTAAATATTCCCCATAGAAATCACTAGATGGCCAATTCTCGATCTCTACACGATCACCACGTAGAGGCAGAGCAGAGCCATATTCTGGTGAGGCTCAGGAGTGGCTAGACCGATGGGTCCTTACTCGGCCTCCAACACTGTTTAATGATGTAGCTCGATCGATTAATACGATTGATCAAGATCCAACCGAGCCCTAAGAGCACAATAATTAATTTGCTTGATTAAGGAATGCAATTATGAAACCAAAGTAATCTGAGTTGAGCTCGGGATCCTAGTGGAGCCACCTCATTTCCACTATATGTTGACTCTATCCAAATAATGAATGCTTGTTATCTGAACTGAGTTCAATAGCTCAATCCAAAGCTAGGATGCTTGCTAATCCTTAAAACAAATCACAGTACATCACAAAGCTAACCTAAAGAACAATTGAATTAACATTGAGCCCACACATCTCAATGCTATGGATCTACTTATAAAAGGAGCTAACTCAAGACTAGGAACTGACCATAAAAGCTCTCTTCGGTGATCATTAGCAAATAAAGGACTTGAACATCAGGTCGCAACCTATAATCACCTTGGGTGCTTACTGGAAGTCGCAGGCTGCAAACTAGATTTAAGGAAGGTGGTACTATGGAAACCACAGACGTTGATAGTTTGGGATGAATAAGCAAAGGAATTAACTAATGAGTTCTAAGGCTATTTATAGCCTCAAAGTCTAAGGAGCACGAGCCAACTCTTCAAGCTGGAACCTGACAGCAGTCAATCCCTATTACCACATAAGGGGAAGTCAGGTAGTGGAGTGGGGGACAGAGAGGATCCCGTATTTCCATAGAGGAAATTTTGTTAAACACTGTTGGGCATGTTAGGTAGTGAAGACAAAAGCCTAAAGTGCTAGGGTAGAGCTTCACCGCTTGATTTATCTATCTGTTTGAACGAAACGGTCCAGATGCACGCCGTGCCAACTATCGATCGAGGAAGCAGCATCAGTCGTTGGATCGCGACTACAATCCAACGGCTACCAAAGGACCCATTTAAAAAATCCACACGGGTTGCTCGATCAAGGGTCTCAAACATGGATGGTGGAGCTTGAATGGAGACGTCGATCATCGGCATTTAAAATGAAATAAATATTAATAATATTTAAATTAATTATTCCAAATGATAATAAACCCAATTTAGGTTTAAATGACCTCCAAAATATTCACTCTTAGCTCATTTGGGGGTGAGGAATTCAAAAATGCAATCAGATTTTAATTTGGAAATCAAATTAAATTAGCTAATTTTGATGATCCTAAAATTGACAAAATATTTAATTAACTCAAATGAACTCTGATTGACCCAAATTTTTTGGGTTAAGGTATAATGGCTAAATAAAACCAATGCAATGAGAATTAAGGCCTGGTTTAGCTTGGATTAGCTTGGATTAGCTAGGATAATAATCATGTGTTATTATAGGCTCCCCCTTTTAAGAATGATAATATCCCCAATATCACTCCAGTGAAGAATCATAAATAGTTGAAATAAGGAAATGACAACAGAAAGGCTTAAGAATAGATTGGAGAAACTTCAAGGTTCTCAAAGGCTTTGGATATTTATGATGCATATCCATCTCTTTTTCCCAAGTAGATTCTTTAAGAGAATGATTCTTCCACTAAGCCTTCACCATAGGAATAGAACAATTCCTTAGCTACTTTTGAATATATGCTAAGACTTTAATCGACTCTTTCGCATAAGAAAGATTAGGTTGGATATATATAGTTGGAAGTTGGACTAAGTGAGACGGATCTCTGAGATATTTTATTCACGATGATACATGAAATACATTATGAATGGTAGAGAATCTTCAAGAAGATTTAGCTTATAGGCTGCTGATCCTACTTTCGCTGATACTTCAAATAGTCCAATATACTGGGGACTGAGTTTTCCTATTACTCTAAATCTGAAAACACCTTTCATTGTCTAACCTTTAAACACACAAAATCACCAACACTGAATTCAAATGGATGATGATGGGCAATTTCTTGAATCTTGAGAAAATTAAGCACATGTGCTATGATTATCATAATTTGGGTTCAAACATTGCCATTCAGGTATTTTTCCACCTATGCTAGCCCCCTCATAAGCATAGTTATAGTCTCCTTATATGTTCATAGAATAGTATGATAGCGAACTAGCCACATTCTTATTACATTATGTATATAGTAGAAATACTCCTCATGGAACCCCATTTAATTCAATCAACTAAGATCCATTATCGATCTTTGAAAGTATCTCATATAGTAATAGTAAGCTTTATTTATAGTAGAGTAAGAAACTAGTTGGGTTAAATATTTGGAGCAAAATGTATAATTAAATCAATGTATTTAAATGCAGTTCATGATATCCATGGTACCTATTTTCTTTAGCTAGTTTGACTTCTTGTAAATCTGTGTATATTTTATTTATTAGAAAATCATCGAAGGGAAGATAAATATATTTTTATTATCCTATTTCTAATTCTCTCTCTCTCTGATTCACTCTCTCACTATTTCAATGTTATCAAAAATAGGATGATGATTTTGATGGTGGTGGAGCTAGTAAGGATAATGATAGTAGTTGTGATCGTAGTTGTCGGAATGATAACGATAATAATAGTAATAATAATAATAATAATAATAATAATAATAATAATAATATTAGTAATAATAATCAATTGATTATTATTATTACTATTATTCATATTTATAAGATAAAGAAATGGAAGACTTTATGAAAGGGTAAAAGTACGAATGATAATAATATTAATAATAATAATAATAATAATAATTTATTATTATTATTTTGATCATCATTTATAGGAGAATTTATACATAAAAAGTATTATTTTTATTGCTTTATGTGAGAGAGCATAATAAATAGAAAACAAAAAAATTATTATTTCAGGTGATAATTTTATACACATGAGATTATTTAAGAGAAAGAATATTATGATAATATAAATAAAATAATGATAATAACATGAATCTCATTATTATTATTATTATTATTATATGAAGATGATAATAATAATCAGTATACACTTATTATTAATATAATTTTTTGTTAGAAAAGAGATAATATTATAATAATAATATTTTAGTATTTATGATAATAATAATAATTAAGATAGTATACTTATTATTACCATTACTATTTATAGAATAATAGAAGAGAGAGAATATTATGGTATTTGTGAGATATTATAATAATATTATTTAAGTAATAATAATTATTATGAATATTATTATAATAATAATATCTTTATTTATTATTATTATGACATAATTATAATATTAAATATTATCATATTATAGCACAAATACACACACATATATATATATTAAAGAATGAATAGAGCTAGAATCAAAATTGCTTAAAATAAATGCTGTATTAAATTGCAAAAAATGAAAGTTAGTGGTTAGGAGCTAGAAAATAAATATATAAATTAGTGGTTTGTTAATTAGTAAAGTTATGAGTCAAATTAAATTTTAATTATTAATTTCTCTCATTAAAATTTTATTTTTATTATTTATTCAAATAAATTGCTCCACTCACTCATTTTTTTTAGTTTTCACGGCCTCTTTCCCGTTGAAAGGGAGTTAAACGTGAGGAGGCATCGACTTAACGATGAGTTAAGGAATAGTTCTAAGAGAGACGGACATCATTCTGGCAGAATTTTGGCAAAGTTCGGCAGCGGTCTGAGAGATGGTGGTTCGCCGGGGAAAAGAAAAAGAGAAGTTTTTTTTAGGGGTTTGTTGAGAGGTAGCGGCTGTTCAACAAGGTGTCGTGGGGAAGCTTAGGAGAGTCGAGCGAGGTGCCGGTAAGGTGTCAGAAGGTTAGGCGGCGAGGCGGGAGGCGGTGGTTGGCCGTGGAGGAGGAGAGGAGGGGTGAGGGGAGGAGGCTATGACTTCTCCATGGGGGAAAGGGAGGTTTCTTAGGAGCTTTTGGGGAAGTTGTGGAGGGGAGGAGAGGTCTGTGAGGAGGAAAAGGGAAGTCGGCAACCTGCCGGAGGTGGAGGTGAAGGAGGGGAGTTGTGAGGAGAAGAGGGAGGCTTTGGGAGGGATTTATAGGGGAAGAGGAGGGGGTGCCCGACCGGGCCGGACAGAGGGGCGACAAGGCCATCCCCAAGGGGGTTCAGTCCTTGGCTTGCCGCTTGCTAGGGCACAATTTGTCATTTCACGAATAGGGGAGAGGAGGGGAAATTGCATGGGAAGGAAAGAGGGATGAAGGAAATTTGTTTTAGGAGAGAAAAGATCAAATAAAAAAAATTTGATTTAAATTAATCGTATTTTTTCGTCATTTGATTTCCAAATTTGATAAAACATGGTCGGGACATTCATATTGACGAGACGAACATCATCGAATAAAAATTTCTTGATTTGTAGTTGTATTTTATTTTTAATTAATTTTTGAATATTCAAAAATTAATTACGGACAATCCAGTGCTCAAAATTCGAAGAGGACTTTTGTGTAGTCTTATTTTTTTATTGCGTATCCAACAGAATCAAAATTAGTGAATTTAAACTTATTTTTAATTTTCCTTATATAAAAAATTCAGTAATTAATATAGGAATATCTGTCAATCTGATTCCCTCTAAACTTGAGCATTATGATCACAAAATTATACTTATTATAATGGTATATTTGGCTAAGTCTAGTTTTGAACTTTCTCAGGGATCTAATTTTGTCCTAATTAGGTCGACTGGGTTTCAAAATTTTGGGTTATTGCAGACACCCCTACATAAAATCGATGTCGTCCTCGACATCTTGGGCAGGTTAGGTTAGGAATTACCTAGCTTTTCTTAAGTGATTTGTATAATTTGTGGGCATGTCGTTATCTTTTTTTTCAAGTGGTCTCTTTTAAATTTGGTTGCTCCATTGAACATTTACCATTGTAATTGATTTGCTACGAAGTTGATGAATATCGTTTGCTAGAATTTTGATAAGTACTTGTATATATGTTATATTTGGCTGCATTCATTCTCCAATAATGTATACTTGCTATTCTAGGTTGACCAAACATTTGGGGAGAGATGATACATGAAAGACATTATGTACTGTAGAAAAATCCTCTGGTTAACTTAATTGGTAAGTAGAGCTTCCAACTTGAGCTAATCCTTCAATGGTCCGACGTATTTGTGGTTTAATTTTCATGTTACTCAAAAACAGTGTATCCCTTTTATCAGACTTATTTTTAAGTAGGCAAAATCTTCTACCTATAATTTGATTGGCCTATATTTAAGATCATAATATTTCTTATGCAAATTTAATTAATGGAATATATTCTTCCCAGTTGCCACTGAAATCTAGTATGCATAGTCTTAAAAGATCTTCTAATACTTGATTTACCCTTTCTATCTGACCAGTAGTTTGAGGATAAAATGCGATACTCATAGCTAGATTGATTCCTTGGTCTTGATGTACAAATTTCCAAAAATGTGATGTAAATCGACTGTCTGGATCAGATACTATTAATGAAGGGATTCGGTGTTGCTTGATAGTTTCTTTTGTATATATTCTTACTAATTTCTCAATGTTATCTATCTTCTAGATTGGAATAAAATGTGCTCATTTAGTAAGTTTATCTATTATTACCCAAATAGTATCAACTCTAGATTTACCTCATGGTAGTCTGACTATAAAGTCCATATAGATTTTTATCCATTTCCATTCTAGAATTTATAATGGTTATAGAAGTCCTCCAGGATTTTGATGCCCAACTTTTACATGGCTATATGTGTGATAATGAGCCACAATTTTACCAACATCTTTCTTTAATCTAAACCACCATAATACTTTCTTTAAATCTCTATATCTTTTTATGCTTCCAAGATGTATTGTATATCCTGAATGATGAGCCTCAATTAGTATTTGATTATGTAGCTTAGGATTATTAGGAGTCCATAATCTTGTCTCATGATAAATATAAGTGGCTTTCAAATGTAAGTTCTTCTTGAGTCCACTTTCTATATCTTGCTTTAATCTAAAATACCCCTGCATTTTTGAGTCGAGCATCCTTGATTTGCCCTTCCAAAGTAGGTTTAATTGGTTCAATATTGTGCATGGTAATTTGTTGTGAACTGGAGATCATATATATATCCATTTTATTATGTTTTATCTTGTGAAGAACTCCTTTAGAGTTTTTTCTTAGTGCATCTGTAACTACTTCCACCTTTCCTGGATGATACTGAAAAGTAAGATTATAATCTGTGATTAATTCCAACCATCGTCTCTATCTGAATTTAAGCTCCTTTTGAGTGAAGATATATTTAAGAATTATATGGTCAATATAGATTTCACATTTAACTCCATAAATATAGTGTCTACATATTCTTAAAGAAAACACTACTGCTACTGACACTAGATCATGAATTAGATAATTTTTCTCATGAATTTTCTATTTTCAGGATGCATAAGCAATAACCTTTTTATTTTGCATTCATACGTCTCCTAATCCGTTTGGAGATGCGTCTATAAAAATTTGATAATCAATTCCTTATTCCGGCAATGTTAAGATTGGAGCTATTATTAGCACATCTCTTAATTTTTGGAATGCTTCTTCACATTTTGCACTCCATATAAATGGTACTGCCTTTTACATAAGTCTTAAAGAAAAATTGTTATCTTTGAAAATCCTTTAACAAACCTCCAATAATATCCAACCAATCAAAGAAAGCTTGCTACTATTTCTAATATTATCGTTAGTTGAGGCCATTCCTTAATTGCAGTTTTCTTTATTGGGTCAACTTGAATACCATTACTATTAATAATATTACCCAAAAAAGTTATAGAATCCAGTCAAAATTCACATTTTGAAAATTTGGCATATAACTGGTATTGTCTTAGTATTGTCAAATACTGCGTGTAAGTGTTGTTCATGATCATTATCATTTTAGAAGTAAATCAATATATCATCAGTAAAGACTTTTACAAATTTATCCAAAATGGTTGTAAGATTCCTTGCATTAAACTTATAAATACTGTCGGGGCATTTGTAAGGCCAAATAACAAAAATTTGAAATGTCCATACCTTGTTCTGAAGGCCGTCTTTGGTATGTCTTCCTCATTTATTCTTAATTGATGATATCCTGTTCGAGGATCTATTATTGAAATACTGTAGTTCCTGATAATTGATCAAATATAACATGTATGTGCAACAGTGGATATTTATTCTTTATTATTTCTATATTTAATTCATTGTAATCTTTAAACATCCAGAAAGTGTTATCTTTCTTCTTTACAAATAATACTGGCGCAACCCAAAGGTATACGGTAGGAAGAATAAGTCCTTTATCTATTAATTTCTTAATCTGTATTTTTAGTTCTTGTAGCTCTCATGGTGCCATCCTATATGGCACTTTAGATTATTGTTCTATTTTAGGAAAAAGTTTAATGGGAAATCCTATTTTATGAATAGGTGGTAATCCTGGTAGATCATCTAGGAATATATCAGCAAAATCTTTTACTATTCTTGTGCCTTCTAAAAAAACTTATCTATGTATGTACTTATCATGGTTAGCAGATAACATTCATAATTTTTCCTTGATAGTATCTGACTTATTATTCCCATTAAGTTTTACTTTTCTCTCCTAAAATCTATAGTAGCTTTATGTTGACATGGCCCATACATTCCTAAGATAATATCAAAATTATAAATAGGAAGTAGTATAAGTGTGGTAAATAAGGATTTTTCATCTATCGATAAATTGTAGATGCAATATTCATTAGCTATCCTGTAGACTCTTGATGGTAATCCTATATTTAATGATTCTTCTAATTTTTAACATGGTAGCTATATTTGTTTGGAAAATATTTTTGATATAAATGATTGACTAGCTGTAGTATCAAATAAAACTGAATTTGATATATCTTCATAATATAAAATACCTAAAAGCACTTCAGAATTTTCTATTCCATAATAGGAGTAAGTGTATAATTCTTGGAGGAGCAGGATTCCTCTGTGTTTGAGCAGGAACATGGTTTTGTCAAGAAACAGGGGCAGATGTTTGCTGAGCATTAGGAGTAGTTCTTTTATTGAGTTTGCTAATGGCACTTGGTTGAAAGTTGATTCCACCGTTCTGATAGGTTGCCCATCTATAATATAACTAGCTTTATGACATTGATATTTATGATAATAATAATTACCATTTGGATGTGGTTGTTAGTAGGGCCTAGTTAGAATTGGTTTGTTTTGTGGTGGTACTGAATTTCTTTTAATTGATGGTGGATTAGGTTGAAATCATTTGAAGGTTCCTTCTTATGTAGTTTCTGGTTGGATCTATCTTTTAATTCATTTACTAGTAAATTCTTCATTATGCTCTAATATTTTTGCACACTCGAGTAGATTAGGTAAGTTAGTATGCCTTAAATGAATTAGGCTTCTTCTTATGGAATCTTTAAGACCCTTAAGGAATTGATTACAACGATCTGCATCCGTACTTACTATATATCGTGTGTATCAAGCTAACCTTTTAAACTTGATAGCATATTCAAAAATAGTCCTATTTCTCTGATATAACCTCATGAATGTGTCTTCCATTATTGCTTGTGCAAATGGTTGAATATATTGGATGGTAAAGACTTTAACCAAATCTTTCAAACTTATCTCTTTTAGTTTGGAATTTGCAAATCTAGTGCTTTTGGTGGACTTCCCTCAATTTTCAGCTTCACCTTCTAGAAGATAAACAATCAATTTTACCGTGTCAATTTCGGGACATTTTATAGTTAATAACTTCTTCTTAACCTTTTCCAACCAGTCTTTTACTTCCATTGGTGAGACTGTCTGTCCCATTAAGGGTAAGTGGTTTTAGCTTAAGATAAGCTTAAAGGATTCCATCATTGGAGAATTTTTGATTTGTGGAAGGTTGTATTGAGGATGTGGAAGTGTGATTGGTAGCTTGGTTATAAAGTAGGGTTGTTACTCACTCTAGTAACTTATCGGTCTTATTTTTGTTGGGTTCGTTGGAGTTAGGGGTAGTAGGAGTTTCTTGAGAATCTATCCAAAGAAAGAAAAAGAAGAGCTTTTTAGATAATAAGATAAAATTAATACATAAAGTTAGAGGATGGATAAGCAAAACACACAAATTTTCTTCTTTTTATTTATCTGTAGAGAAAACCTTTCTTTTGATATATATATATATATATATATATATATATATATATATATATATATATACACACACACACTTATATGCATATTGTAATAACCTAGGGTTATTACTCTTCTAAATATAAGCTAATCCAAGTGCTAATTCTCATTCAAACTTATAAAACTATTTAAACCTAACTCTGGAAGTTGGGATCAATTAGAGCTCAATTGAGTAATTTTGCTATTTTGCATATTTTATGATTCAGGAAATTAGATAAATTATATTGATCTCTAAATTAAAATCTAGTTGCATTTTTAAATTCCTCTTACCCAAATTAGCTAAGGGTAAATTTAGGGAAATTTAGGGGATCTTTTAGTACTAAATTAGATTTAGGATTGTTTGTATTAACTATATAAATTAAGTAATTATTAATATTAAATAAATTAAAATTTAATTGAAACATTCTTACTGTGTGATTTGCTATCAGGACTGCGGCATATCTGCTGCAGGGTCCCGGTAGTGAAACTCTAGTTCCAACTTAAGGATGCATTTGCATGAATCTTAATTCCATAATCAAACATTATTGAGAGGCCATGCCACGTCTAAATGCATCGGAAGCCATAGGATCACTCCTGCGCTACAACGACAGTTTCCAACTGGCAGTTTCCAACAGCTTCGCGATCAGACGAACCACGGCCCTCAGCCGCTGTTCATCTTTTTCTTCACTGAGTCACTTGCCCGATAGGAAGATCTCCTTTATACAGCAACGACCCAGCCAGTCTGCCATTCTCTCTACCACATAGCCCGACCATTAAGGCCATTTTTCAGGATAGCTGGACCCTGCTAGTGGAACGAGAGGCCGAGCCTTCCCCATTTATGGCAATCTCGATTTCCATTGAGCTGAGCTTAGGCCATGGCTCCAAGCCATGCCAACCATCCTTAAACCTCCCTGCATCCTATAAATACCCCTCTAGAATCTTAGTGAGCCTTTTTACTCAATGTGATCCTCTAATTATTATAAATCTCCTACTATCAAGCTCTCAGCTACTTCTAACGATTCCAGCTACTGCTTGCTGATAGAGGGTTAGGTCCAGTGTTCAGATAAACTGTTCTACTCCCTGAGTCATCCAGCATCACCACCTCTCCTTAATTCCTTCAAGTTGCATCTATCTTCTTCAATCCAGGTACCACCTTATCCTTTTGAGCCATGTGAGCTTAGTATTAATTACCTGCACCTAGGATAATTCTATGATGCACCTTAAGCTTAGTCAATGACCTGAAAAGTTTTGGCTTGCTTAGAGCTTCACGGCTCAACCAAGACATCAGACATTGCAGTCTAGAAATAATCGAGGTCTGTTAGTGAAGTCGCAGAGAGTCCACAGGACTAGAGTGCTCGAGCTACCTTATTATTGTTTCCTGATTTTTCATACGAGCTAACCAGACCCAATGTGATTATACTTTGGGTCTTGGCCAGCCCTAATCAATCACTTCTATTAATCGAGTTTCTTCAAAGTCTGCAGCCAAGGTCGAGTAAGGACCCAATGATCTGGCACCTCTCAGCGTCCGTGGCTATGGGGCTTTGATTCGCCTCACCTCCACGATGATGTAGAGATCATGATCTTGCCAAATGGTTGCCATTCTGAGGAGAATTAACTCATCACAGTAAACCCTAGATGCTTTGACAGGGCTGATTTGATGGAGTAGCCATCCCCAGCAATCTCGTGCCACCCAGATAAGGCTTTATGGTAGAATCAATGCGTCTGGACTTTGTGAATGTGTAGCAATCAAGAAGACGCAACAACATGATTTAGAAGTCGAGAATTTGGCTCTAGAAGATTACTTAGTCTGCTTGTCTACAAAGGAGGGTTGGGGACGATGATGTTGTCTCCTCGGGCCAGGTCAGCCCGAACCGCGCGGTGCGACAGTGCCGGCCGTGTTAGGTCCCGCATGACCCGCACCTACTAGATTTTGCGCGGGGCTATTAAATCCGAACTATGGAATTAAAATCCTTATAGAAAATAAAAGAAAAATAATCTAATTAATTAACCCTATGATATTTTGATAAAAAACATTCAATCAAAATTAATGAAATAACTTTAGCTATACCGATCTAAATGGATGATCCAATATACCATTTTGATCATAAAAATGTAAGGAACATTAATCTACATCAAAATTTTTCTTTATGTAATCAAAATTTCTAATTTAGCCTAATCCCTCTCTAAACTTGATTAGGGAACATTTAAATCATTTATTGACCAAATTGCATAATTAAGATTTCTAATTGTCCATAAGCAAAGGAGGACCTATTTATGTCTTTAAAAATATTTTAAGACTTGAAAAATCACTAACCACCTCTTAATTACCCTAAATCTTGATTTTTGTATAATTAGTTTATTTGATCTATGAATTTTGAGATCTTGATAACTATCACCTTCATAAGTCCTTTAAAACCCAATTATGAACTTAAGCCTCATTTTTATAGATTAGCATTTCTGATCACCCTTAATCACCATAAATTTGATTAGGGCTTAATGAGTCTTCCTTATATGCAAACTTCATAAATAAATTTCTAATACTTTCATTAGTCAGTATAGAACTTATTAGAACTAATTAAAATAAATCTCGAAGTCAAAACCTTAAAATCCCCACTCTACCCTTGAGAAGGACATTTTGGTCATTTTGACCAAAAGTTCGTTTAAGAGCCCTTAAGCCTTGAAAAATCTCATTAAAATGCTTTGAATAAGTAATATAATGGCTTAAGATCATTTTATAAGCTCTTACACTTGGCTCAAGAGTCTTAAATATTAAACTCAAATTTCTTCTTAAAATTCACTTGAGTAGTGTTAAGCTCTTAATATGATCTTAGACTTTCCATAGACTTACTAAATTGTTATGAAC
This sequence comes from Gastrodia elata, assembly GCA_016760335.1. NCBI lineage: Eukaryota > Viridiplantae > Streptophyta > Magnoliopsida > Asparagales > Orchidaceae > Gastrodia > Gastrodia elata. The sequence continues at coordinate 12,769,041 of CM028686.1, forward strand.
CATATGAAATTAGTATAAGATAAATTAATCACCATCAAATTCAATTTCCATATTCTTCCTTAATATATGTCTTAAGGAGAGCTTTAAGCTTGCTCTTAACTATGATCTTAAGTAATTAAATCTAAACCCTTAAATCTTAGTTTATAATAACCTAGATCCATTTAATGATTAGGTTATCCAATCAATAAAGTCACTTTAGTAATGTAACATTCATTTTTTAGTGATTAAATCCATTGAATTTTCCTTTTAGTGGCCTTAGAGAATTCAACCTATAGAATAATGACATTATTCTATAGATTGAATCTACTTCTTAGATTTACAATTTTTACTTGATTATTTTATTTTATAATTTTAGTTTCAACCATTCTAAATAGGATCATAACTCTTCCTTAATCTTCTAGTCCTTAGGAGTTTATCTGCATTTAGAGTAAGGTTTAGTGTGAACATAGATCACTAAGATGCTAGCACCTTGGATTTAGAGCCTAAACCCCATATTGAATTTTAACTTTAAATCTCTAAATCTTGATTCTTTCTAAGATCAAGGTTGGGTATGAGATATCAGAATAAAATAATTAAGCCATTATTCAATTATTTAATCTTTGCAGTTAACATTTCTGATTATGAATTAGAACTTGTTAAGTTCTAATGTTTAACCTTTAAGACTATAAATCTGAGATTATACTTAATAGTTGGAGATTGGAGATGCTAAGCTTGTATTATCTCATAATAGATTGAATGAATTTAAATTAGGCAAAAATAGATATTACATATTTTAGTAGAGTCTCTTGCTAACTTTGACTATTGTTGCTTCTCATAAACTGTATTTGAGTTTTATACATTGAACATATTAGTAGACATTGGATATTAGATAAGTATCCCATGTTGTTTTGAATGCATAAACATCATTTACTTTTAAATTAGTAAATCCAATTCCTTAAACATCAGTTCAGTAAAGTGTGTTCTAATTAGTCTATCTCTTTAATTCAATTATTTTATAATTGAATAAATTGGGCCTAGCTCTGTGGTTAGCTAGGATGATACATGTTTAATTATATAATCAAACTAGACCTAGCTCTATGGTTGACCAGGATGATATATGCTAGACTTTTCTGTTCAGTGGCTCATTTAGCCAGTTTCTGTTATGGCAGTACTAATTTAGACATATCTCTAATTTCAGTTCAATTCAGTTTCAGTGGCTTCATTTAGTAAAGTTACATGTTAAAATGTTATATATATATTTTTTGATTTCTGCTCGCTTTTTCAATTTGTTTCAGTACAGTTCTTTTTTGCTCATTTTACTCAGTTCATTGCACATATTAGGATGCTAGATATTTTTGTTTCAAATTTCTTATATGCTTTAGCTTAGTTATTTTTTGTAAATCCACATGTATTCGCTTGATCATAAGCATGTTAAGATGATTTTTACTTTCAGCACTTGTAGTTTTATATTTATTGCTTAACCTTATTGTAGCTTATAGTTGAGGTATGTTCTTTACATACTTCATTTTGGTTAAGTTGTAAATATTTTATGTATAACTATCGTGTTCTCTTGTTGCCTGTTGCATCGATCTAAATGCTTATTGCATTGTAAAATGTGATATCTTAAAACATGCAATTTTTATTAAATTAGCTTAAAATGTACTTAAACAATTTTCTAATTTACATTTTTCTTTTCTTGGCTGGGGTTCTGGCATTGTGATACTGATAATATCAGATTCAATGTTATTTGTGGAGCTTGCACCAAGTGAGGAGCTTAGCCAAGAGGACCTTTTGTTGTTGCTAATGCTTAGATAGTTTTTGCTCTTCTTGCTTTCATTTAATTCAATATTGTAAAAATTAAATACTATTGATGTCTTTAATTTTCAGCACTTATATACTTAGTTAAGATCTTGTTCTTCTTTTATAGGCCATGGAATGGATGTATATTTTTCTTTTGCTTTTACATACTTTGATGATGATGAATGACTTATAGTTTCAAGAGACAAGTCCTCAGCTAAGGTGAGTTTGGTTGATTCATAACTCAACTTTAGTTGGGGGATTTGCCTCATTTGGTGACCATCTTCACTGTAATCATGTTAATATTAGTATTAGCATGGCCCTAGTGGGGGGGGGGGGGGCTCCAGTATTGGTATTAGAGAACACCATAAGGTATCAAATTGGAATTTTCATTCCTATCTACCTAATGGATCATTCTTCTGTAATATTATCATCACACATAACATCCATAGCACCCTACTCACAATTTACATAATATAAAAGTGTGAATTAAAAATGTCCAGATATAGTTAATCCTAAGATCACATAGGGAATTTATAAATATTTCAAAATATATTATATGGCGTGTGAAAGATCTGATTTGAGCTACTTCTCTGCCTAATTTGAAGCTATCTGGGATTATGAACACCAACTAGGTTAATAAGGTGGAAGAACTATAGAAGGAGTGTCAGCCAAAGGAGCCTAGTGCTTGACAATATGCTCCACCAACCAATCTTTAGAGGCCTTAACTTTCCAATTTTAGCTAAGGAACGGTTGAATCTTAGAATTATTATTAGACCACACAAAGTGTCCAGACTCAATCTGGATGGAGCTTATTATGTTTTTGTTACAAGATGTAGCGGAGGATTTGTGGTTCATCGCCAATTGGAAGATGGAAAGGAAATGCAATAAGAAGGTTTGTGTCGTTGCCTTTACTGACTTCCATCTGGCTTTCTGCACCAACTTCATCAAAAAGGCTTAGTACCTATTTGAGAGTTTTCAAAAATGATTGTAGTCCTTTTATCATATATATGTTATTAGTGGTTATATGTTGTTATATTTTCAGCTTATCATCTATGTAACTTCACTTTTGAGTAAACAAATTTCTATGACTTTGAACTTAATGCCAAACATTATCTCATTTCTCTACTCACTCTAAAGTAAGGTTCATCTTGTCACATCAAGATGAATCCAGGATCACCCCTGTTGACTACTCCCATTAAGATTGTAGTATCCTCTAGTAGTAATTCTGATGAAGTTACTTTGCTATGAAGCATGGTGGCAACAATGCTAGAAAACCATAATCAACAAGCTTTGGTGATCCATAATTAATCGCCATCCATCCTTCGCCTACTACTAATAATCCTGCACCAATTGCACTTGCACCATATGCACCTCTTGTATCACATCAGTCTGCTGATGGAATCTTATAGTTTCTTGACATTGAGACCCTCAACCTTCAGCGAGAACCTGTCCCCCATAGTTACAGCCAGTTGGTTGAAAATGGTAGAGAATAATCTAATCAGCATTAAGTGCTCTAATTTGGAGGCAATTTGTATCACAACCCATATGTTCCACGAAGAAGCAGAATACTAGTAGGATAACATCTAAAACACCCGTTTTGTCAACTACAACATCGAGGACATCCCTTGGGATGAATTCGTAGAAGCATTCAAATCAGAGTTTATTCCCCCATCAACCCAAAATAAGATAGAAGACACAATTTAGAGGTTGAAGCAAGGCAGCCTTTCTATCTTAGAATATGAGATGGAATGTAGAAGGCTAACTTACTTTGCTCCAGACCTCATCAGATCAAAAGCTGCTCGGTGCCACCAATTTCAGAGCAGTCTACAAGATTCTATTAAAGATAACGTAGTCTTGCTGCATCTCACTGAATTTTCACAGCTAGTCGATACAGCAAGGGTGGCTGAGCACCGCCAGTCCAAAAGGGATCTAAAAATAAAGATTCATGCAGCGCTGAACCATCACAAAGCATTCAAGAAGCACATGCCTCATCCCGTTATTGACTATCTGCTCGGAGCTGCTCCATCTGCTGAACTTATTCAAGGTTGTAACATGCCCCACTAGATGGCATTTGTATCCCTATGGCAAGTGTTACCACTTCAGCCATAGATGTTTCACTTGCAGTTGTCAAGACCATATGTTCTACAATTGCACTCACCAAGAAATTCTAGATGGTGTCCATATTAAACATTCACAGCAAAACCAAGTTTTTCGTGCCACACCTCAGAACAAGCGAGATCCTAGGATGGCAATAACATCAAAATCTTTAGAATCAGCAAGGGAGCAAACTAAGACACCGAGATTCCAAAACCATAATAACTTCAAGAAGCAGGCTAATAATCGTCTTGCAGCTCTTGCATGTGTCTACGCTTTAACTTCTATGGAAGCCGTGAAAGATAATAACGTGGTTTCAAGTACATATCCCTGAATTCCCATTTTCTTATTATTTGTATTTCCTGTATTTTTAGCATTTAAATTAGTTAATGCCATTGATAAAATAATTTTAGAAATGCTCTACTTTAATGACAAAACCTGCAATATGTTATTTAACATCGGAGCCAGTCATTCTTTTATCTCGGATCATTTCATCAAAATTCTAAACCTACCATCATACAAGCTAGCTAAATCCTAAAATGTTGGACTTCTGTCTTGTGGCGCCCCACCCCTTAATCCATAAGATTAAGCTAAGGGTGGTGTGTCACTTTGGCAAATCCCTCACTTAACATTGGATTAGGTATAATCCATAATCCACTAATAAGGGAGAGATAAGCTAATGCATATATATATATATATATATATACTATATCACAGTCACTAAGTAAATACTAAATCAAAGTGCAGAAGTAAGGTAAAATAAACATACATCCAATTTTACCATAATGCATACAGGTAAGGAAAGTACATCAAACAGCTTAGAATAAATAGTATAGCCAAAAATACACAGTCAAATAGTACATGTATTACTACAAATTAAGCTTAAATGAACTGAAATGAAATTGCTCAACCTCATAGAAAGCAATAAAGCCTAAACAGCTTCAGCTCTTTCTTGATGCTCATCCTCGAGATATGGCTCCTCTTCAGCACCAAGCTCCTCAAATCTATCTGATTTTAACATTATTGGTTTTACAATGCCAGGGCCCTAGTTAACAAAAGAAAATTCTTATTAGATAATTATCTAAATACATTTTAGGCTAAATATTTTTCATATGTTATTAATATCACCATTTTACTTAACAATACAAAATAAACTATCTAGAATAGGAGCAATGAGCAGACAAATGAAAAGGGAAAGCTATAAATAACAGTATTTATAACTAAGAAATTTTGAGGCAAAAAGAATGCCTCAAATAATTTAATACATGGCCATGCATATATGTATAAATATAGTAAGTAAAAGTATTGAAAGAAAAAGACTAAAGTTAATCATACTAATGATTAAGTGACGTATGCTTATTAAAGTAAAGAATCTGTTGTGATACATACATACTAAGCAGCAGCAAAATCTAGCATTCTATAATATATAAGTGAATAGGTAAAGAAAAGCTAGCTGAAATAACAAGCATCATTAAAATAATAAATCATAAAACAAAAATAGGTATGTACAAATTGCCATATCAAAAATTAGCCAATTGAGCCATAGTAGCATTACTAAATCCTTTCTAGGCTAGGGCAGAACATAATTCCCAAAGCCTTTCTAGGCTAGGGCAGAACAGAAAAGTATAGCAAGACTTAAGAGGCAATAGGTATAAATACAATGAATTTTAGTTATTTTACTTTTGCTTCTGTGGACACATTCAAGAAGAAGCTGAGGAGTTAAGCATGTTTGCAAGACTATATGGGTTTCAAAGATAACACGCACTCCTCATTGAGTAATCTTAAGTATCTTTATTACTCCTTACCCCTATCATTAGGGTAATGTGTACCAGAACTTACTAGATTATAATTGAACCCAATATAAATGTTATTCTGATTGTCCTAAGTTTTCATTTCATGCAAGAATGCTAACTTGAATGACATGTCCAAGGAAATGGCACAAAATACAAGAGATGCATAAGCACAAATAATCAATAGTGAGCAAGGGACTCTATCACAGTAGGTGATACCATTTATTATCTAATAAAACCATTCTAACTATTCCAAGTTATACAACTTAGAAGCACGGCCTTATAAATAGTATAGCCAAAAATACACAGTCAAATAGTACATGTATTACTACAAATTAAGCTTAAATGAACTGAAATGAAATTGCTCAACCTCATAGAAAGCAATAAAGCCTAAACAGCTTCAGCTCTTTCTTGATGCTCATCCTCGAGATATGGCTCCTCTTCAGCACCAAGCTCCTCAAATCTATCTGATTTTAACATTATTGGTTTTACAATGCCAGGGCCCTAGTTAACAAAAGAAAATTCTTATTAGATAATTATCTAAATACATTTTAGGCTAAATATTTTTCATATGTTATTAATATCACCATTTTACTTAACAATACAAAATAAACTATCTAGAATAGGAGCAATGAGCAGACAAATGAAAAGGGAAAGCTATAAATAACAGTATTTATAACTAAGAAATTTTGAGGCAAAAAGAATGCCTCAAATAATTTAATACATGGCCATGCATATATGTATAAATATAGTAAGTAAAAGTATTGAAAGAAAAAGACTAAAGTTAATCATACTAATGATTAAGTGACGTATGCTTATTAAAGTAAAGAATCTGTTGTGATACATACATACTAAGCAGCAGCAAAATCTAGCATTCTATAATATATAAGTGAATAGGTAAAGAAAAGCTAGCTGAAATAACAAGCATCATTAAAATAATAAATCATAAAACAAAAATAGGTATGTACAAATTGCCATATCAAAAATTAGCCAATTGAGCCATAGTAGCATTACTAAATCCTTTCTAGGCTAGGGCAGAACATAATTCCCAAAGCCTTTCTAGGCTAGGGCAGAACAGAAAAGTATAGCAAGACTTAAGAGGCAATAGGTATAAATACAATGAATTTTAGTTATTTTACTTTTGCTTCTGTGGACACATTCAAGAAGAAGCTGAGGAGTTAAGCATATTTGCAAGACTATATGGGTTCCAAAGATAACACGCACTCCTCATTGAGTAATCTTAAGTATCTTTATTACTCCTTACCCCTATCATTAGGGTAATGTGTACCAGAACTTACTAGATTATAATTGAACCCAATATAAATGTTATTCTGATTGTCCTAAGTTTTCATTTCATGCAAGAATGCTATCTTGAATGACATGTCCAAGGAAATGGCACAAAATACAAGAGATGCATAAGCACAAATAATCAATAGTGAGCAAGGGACTCTATCACAGTAGGTGATACCATTTATTATCTAATAAAACCATTCTAACTATTCCAAGTTATACAACTTAGAAGCACGGCCTTATAAGCTAAGTAATTAGAACTGATCAGGTTCTTATTTAGTTCAATCAATAATGACTATAAGTTAATAAATAAATTATTATATGCTAGTTGATGAATTTAGACATTCTAAACTAAGATCTGATCAGATCCAATAAACTAAGGAATATGAATTAAACACCATAACTTGGAGTTAATCTCATAATCCTAGAGTAAAGTCTAAGGATCTATGGTTTTTAAACTCTAAAGTGCACTATGATTGAGGCAAATCCTATTAAGCAAAGTCAAGCTTAATATAATGATTCTCTTAATCTTACTTTGAGGTTAAAAGATAAAATAATCTGAATTAAGTTATAAAATCTAAAAACTAATAAAACCAAGGTTCCATTTATTGGATAACCCACTTTATCCAACAAATGAAATCTAACTTAGGATCAATTCCTAGACTCAGGAAAAGGTCCTAATGTGAGGTATAGATTCCTAAAGAGATAACTTAAGAAAAATCTTAAGAAAATAAGGAATTAAATTTTTTTTGCTATTTTACTTATTTAGGAAGGTTAAGGGTGAATTTTAGCTAAGTAAGGCATATCTTACATAGGGGTATTCAAGCCTTATATTTGGTCTTTTATCAAATTATTCCAATTATGGAATCTTAACACTTAAATTGAGTCTAAATCAGTTTTATTATTGATTTCAATGTTTTAAGAGATATTTTAAAGTTTTAGGACACCTAACCTCAATCTTGGGTAAAATGATCATTTTTCCCCTACTTAAGGGTCCAAAAAGCTACTTTTTAATTTAGGGCTCCTAATTAAAATATAATGATGCAAAATGACTCCTTACTATCTAACATAAAGATAGATAGTAAGTACATAACATTTGGATAAGAATTTGGTCAAATATGTCCAAACTAAGAATTTTAACCTAAGGGGCAATCTAGAAACTTTCTCCTAATGAAATCTAAAATTTTGTGCAAAAACACTAAATTTTGAGGTCTATTGGTTAAGTTATGACCATTCCAATTCTATAACACACTGAGTACTTGTAGACCAAAATTGGACCTCATTTGGCCAAGTTATAAGCTAACTGGGGTTATGAGTATTTTGGTCAACTTATGGTTTCTAGGGTTCAAAACAAAAATTTATTGCAAATTGCTGTTAGCACTAAATTTCTAAGCTAGATAGCACTTTAAATTTTTTTATTTGGAGTCTAAATAACTAAGATATGGCCTAATCAATTTATAGGTTTTAAGGGTCATTAGTGAGGGTCCAAAAAGTGATTGGCCACCCTAATGATCAAATGGAAAAACTAATACATCAGTGTTCTTGATGTTCTCCTGATTAAGACCATATTGATTATGTTTAGGTTATTAGTTACAAAGTTATGGTTATTTGAAGTCTAAAGGTATTTTGGTACTTTGTGTGGAGATCATAAAATGTCACTATATTGTCTAGGCATCCTATGGGGAATCTGAGACTACCATTAAATTCCTGTATTTTTTTTTGATTAAAATGAGATATATTTTTAATATATTTGGGCTATTATATTTAAAGTTATGATATTCTAAAGTTTTTGTATTAATCTAATTTTATTTAAAAATTGATATTTTACTATCTAAACTAATTAAATAAATAATCATTTTACTTAATTAATTCAGCTAATTTAATTTACTGAATTAATTTATTTCACTGTTTCAATATAATAATTAAATTAATCAATATAACTAACTGATTTAAATTAATTTAATTAGTCAATTTGAATTAATTGTTATCCTACTATTATTATTAATTAAACTTAAAAAATAAATTAACTAATTATTTATAATTAATATTAATTAAGTACTGATTAAAATTAAATAATTAATAATGGTTATAATTAAACTAATTAACTAAAATTAATTTATTTCACTGCTTGATAGGTTGGCGGGAAACCATTTTTTCTATTTTCTTGATGGATATTCCGGGTACAATCAGATTTTGTTAGCCCCGGAAGATCAAGAAAAGACAACTTTTACCTGCCCCTACGGTACCTTTGCCTTTAAAAGAATGTCTTTTGGATTATGTAATGCTCCTGCCACTTTTCAATGATGTATGATGGCAATTTTCTTCGACATGATAGGAGACTTCTTAGAAATATTCATGGATGATTTTTCTGTAGTTAGTACATCTTATAACCATTGCCTAGCAAATTTGAGTAAGGTTTTAAGAAAATATGAAGATACAAATTTGATTTTTAGTTTGTAAAAATGCCATTCATGGTTGAAGAAGGAATTGTCCTTGGGCACCTAATCTCTAAAAAAGTAATAGAGGTTGACTAGGTGAAAATTGAAGTAATTGAAAGACTTCCTCCACCCATAAATGTAAAGGGAATAAGATGTTTTTTGGGGCATGCCGGATTTTATAGGAAGTTCATCCAGGATTTTTCAAAAATATGTCTGCCCCTTTGCCGGCTACTAGGAAAAGATGTGGAGTTCAAAATTGATGATGAATGCTTAAAAGGTTTCAACACGATTAGAAAAGCGTTGATTTTGGCTCCAAAGTGGGATCTCCCTTTAGAGATAATGTGATGTGTGATGCAAGCGACCTTGCTGTAGGGGCTGTCCTAGGACAACTAAAAGAAAAAACTTTTTATTCGATCTGTTAGGCGAGCAAGCCCATGGATGTTGCTCAAGGAAATTTTACCACGACTGAGAAATAATTATTGACTATTGTCTCTGCATTTGTTAAATTCTGGTCATACTTGATCGATTCAAAGATTATTGTCCACACCTATCAGGTGGTAATAAAATATCTCTTTTAGAAGAAGGAAGCAAAGCCACATCTCCTACGTTGGGTATTACTCCAAAAATTTGATCTTGAAATTCGAGATAAGAAGGGGAGTGACGATGTAGTGGCCAACCATTTGTCAAAATTGACTCTCCTTATTCATGTTGAAGTAGAAGATATTAAAGAAACCTTCCTGGACGAAAAACTTTATGCTATTTTCTCCACAAACTCCCCTTGGTTTGCTGACTTTGCGAACTATCTTGTACCAAGAGTCATACTGAGAGTTCTAAATTTCCAACAAAGGAAGAAATTTTTTGTTGATATTAAAAGCTATTTTTGGAATGACCCCTTTCTCTATAAATGTTGCATCAATCAACTTTTAAGGAAGTGTGTACCTGTATCTAACGTAAATAATATCCTTTATCACTACCACACATCTCCTTATGGAGGGCATCATCGGATTGATCGGATTGCCACTAAGGTCATTCAATCGGGTTTCTTTTGGCCAAATTTATTTTAAAATGGTGCTGATTATATCAAGAGCTGTGATAAATGCCAAAGAACACGAAATATGAATAGGAGAGATGAACTACCCCTTAAATGGAATCTTTGAAGTAGAGCTATTCGACGTCTAGGGAATTGATTTCATGGGCCCATTCCCTATTTCCCAAACAAATAGCTATATTTTGGTGGGCGTTGAATATGTATCAAAATGGATAGAGGCTATTGCTTATGTCAACAATAATGCTAAAATAGTAATTAAATTTCTTAAATAGCATGTGACGGACCTAAATTTTATGTTTGCGCTTGCATGCATGTGTACATGGTCTGAAGTAATAAGTGGAAGGTGACTTTCGAGAATTTATCATACTTAGGGAACAGAGTCTTGTTACTAAGTTATATTTCCTTTTACTAATATTTAGAATAATGATTTTTGGTCTTATATGCTTGCTAAATTAACAATACAATTTGTTTAAAAGGAGAGAGTTAGGGTTTTGTTGTAGGACTTGTAAGGACTTGGTGTTGTTACTTCATCATTAAAATGTATAAATTGATTTTTCCATGCCTAATTAAATCAAGTGAACACTGTTAGAATTGGAGTTAGCCTCAAATTACAACAGGTTCAGATTTTATGCAACAAGGAGAACACCCCTTGGGGTTCTACCTTAGCACCTAAACCCTTATGAGATTGTAATTTTAATAAATCTTTGATTTCCTACATCTATGTTGCCAAATATTATCTTTTAATTATTAGATCTTACAAACATGATTTCCATCAATCTGCATCATGCGCTGACACATGTGGTTTAGCTGGATTAGAGGATCCATTGTGTCCAATGAACTATGTGACATTATCCGTTGGGTTTCCAATGTCCTCTCATCCTTTCTACTTTGCTAAGCCGCAGAGCATATATTGAAGGTACCTTAGTTCACAAGCATCAATCTCTTGGAAGAATCCTTAAGGAATTGTGCAAGTGAGCTTGAGAACTTATCATATAATTCTCAGCTCTACTTGCACTAATTTCGTTGCACTAGTTCAATTGATGAGCTTGGAACTCAAGTTCATTTCTTATTGAAATTTTATTTTCATTTTTGTTTTAACAAAGAGATTTTTTTTAAATAGAATATCATTCAGGCATTCATTCTATAATAATAAACACTAAATCAATAATCAATTTTATTCATTCAAACAAATCTGCTACAACACCAATTCTATATTACATTTACCTATAATTACATCCCAACCCTCTCCTAGGAGAATTAGCTTTCTATTATGGAGTAAGTAAAAGCATACATGCAAAAGGAAGTAAGACTTGACATCAGTTTAAAGTAGAGAAAATTAAATAGAGTTTATGAAGAGTACTAGGAAACACCCTAAGGTTTTTAGGGTTCTCTTGATCTTCCTCCTTTACTTCTACTTGACTTTTCCTCCTTTCCTTTGCTGTCTTTTTCTCTTTACTCTTCATGTTCCACTACTAGTCCCTTGGAGAGTTCTGCTCTGTTTCCTCCTACAGCCTCCCCTTTTTAGGTCTTTTGAATATTGAATTTTAGAACCCTTTATCAATCTTCTAGTCTCCCTTTTATAGACTTACTTTCACCTATTTAAAATTTAATTTAGCAAATAAATCTCATTTAGAAATTTGTGCTTTTATTAAATGATTATTCATTCATTCATTCTCTTTGTAATGAAGAGATTTTGGGTGTTGCATTTATATTTTATTATGTAAGATAATTAAATTAGCCACTTGCTCTTCCTCATGATGGCTTAAACATGTTCTTTTTATAATAATTTTTATAATAACAATTTCTCAGCTTTTATTGAAGCCACCCCTTCCATCATCATCATATTTTTAATCTATTTCTTTATGTATTAATACTTGAGAATGAAAAGTTTAAATTGATTTGATATTAATTTCAGCAGTGAGAAGGGAAGAACTTAATTCTTTGGCCTTCCCTATGCTGCCTTGAATGCTTATTTTTGGTAAAAACTACGTTGGGTGCTACGGTGCACTGCAACGAGCTTCGGCGCACTGTAGAGGTTTCGCTACATAATACATTTTATAATGACACCTGCAGCAGTGAGCAATAGCACCGAGCTCTCGGGTTGGACCCGCTACGGGGTGCTGCAGCGATTCAAGTTTGGCTTTTGTCTGCCACGGTGTGCAGCAGTGTTTAATTAAATCTCATTTTAAATGATTTTAATTTCCATGAATGACGATGTGGCGCGCTGTGGCGGGTCAATAAAATTTCAATTCATTTATAAATATTCATTCCGTTGCAGCGCGTGGTAGCACCGAGACCTTTGTTTGAACTCGTCGTTGCGCGCTAGGGCACACCACAACATTTTTCTTTCAAAATTTTGTACTTGAGACAGATTTTAATTTGCTCATATTTTTTCCCTAAAAAGCAACGAAAGCACATCAAAATATATAATTTTAATTAAAAGTGTTTACTTTTATTAACCTATTTTACTATAAATTTTGTGGTTATCTGCATGTCTTAGCAAGGTTTGGCACCCTTAGTGTTCTGATAAGCGATCGTGGAAATCATTTTTGTAACAAACATCTCGAATTCCTACTTAAGAACTATGGGGTGAAATATAAAGTGGGACATCTTATCACCCACAAACAAGCAGCCAAGTTGAGGTTTCCAATAGAGAGTTAAAGCAAATTTTAGAGAAGACGGTGAGCCAAAATAGATAAGATTGGACTTACAAACTATAAGATGCCCTATAGGCATATAGAACTGTATTTAAAACTCCCTTAGCAATGTCCCCATACAAACTCATGTATGGAAAATCCTGTCATTTATCGATTGAACTAGAGCGCCGTGCATTTTGGGCTATAAAAAACAAAACTTTGATTTTAAACAAGCTAGAGAACGAAGAATTCTGCAACTAAGTAAACTTGATGAAATTCGACTTAATACTTATGAAAGTGCAAAAATAATCTATAAATATAAAACCAAAAAATGGCATGAAAAGTTGATCAAACCAAAATATTTTTAACCTGGGATGAAAGTTCTTATATTTAATTCAAGGTTGAGATTAGTTCCAAAAAAATTAAAATTAAGGTGGATCAGTCCTTTCACTATAGAAAACATCCATCCCCATGGAGAAATAGATATTACTTCAAAAGAAGGTACATTTAATGTAAATGGGCAGTGTTTAAAACCAAACTTGGAAGAAGGAAATCTACAGGAAAAAGGAGGACGGATGTTATAAGAGCTTCCTATGGATGGAATCTCATAGGCAAGACTACAAGCGTCGAGCAGACGACGTTAAAACAAGCGCTTGGTGGGAGGCCGTTGCAGCTCTTTTTATTTTTGTATTTTCATTTTGTTTTTCTATTATTTTTAATTTTGTACTCTTTGATCTTTATTTGAATGAACCTTGGAATTTCACTATCCCCATGCGCCGCTGTGAAAATTTAAACTGCTTACATCATAAATTATTTCTGAAAGTTAAGGGCTATGGATTCAAGGTTAAATTAATTGTAAAAATTTTATCTTGATAATTTGCTTAAACAACATGTGATAAAACAAAAAGGACAGCATTAAAACTTTCCAAACCAAGTGTTCTTCCCAAAAACTACTTTGAGTCTCCAAACAACTTCCAATGAAATGATGCATAGGATCTAAGTGTGGGGGCAAGGAATCTAAAGAACTTGGCTAAGAATGGCAAGAAAAGGTGAATCAATGAGTGTGTTAGACTTCTGTTAGAATTCATAATCATAATATATTTGGATAGGGATTAATAAACATGCCTCTCCCTGGAAATTAAATGCAAAATAAAAAAAAATTGAGAAAAAATAGGATGAAGAAAAATATCTCTCCTAAATTTAAAAATGTTCATTGTGATTTATAAGATGAAGCACATATTGCACAAAACTCTACTTCACCAATTTCAGCCTATCCTAGTAGTGTATTCCTAAAATTCTTCCCCCCTAGTTATGAAGAAGCAAGCATCATGATTAAGGAAGGTGGAGACTAAAAAAGTAAATATGAAACAAAACATGAGTTTGGAATTTATTAGAAGCTGAAATTTTTTAAATCACTATTAGGCAAACTATAAAATGATAAAATGCTTCACACTTTATTCGTAATTGAATTCCATGACTGTAAAAATCAGAAAAATTCATTTTGAACTTACTCAAGGACAAGCAAGAGCTTAAGTGTGCGGGTGTGATAAATTGAAGATTTATGATAAAATAAGAGAATAAATATAACCACTTTTAAGCTTGAATAGTATACTTTGATTAGTTTCTCAGTGATTTTAGAAAAAGAAAGAGGAGCTGAGCTAAATCAGAGCAAAACCAAAATTTTGGAAGAGAACCGCCATAGCGCACCCAAGCGCGCATAGAGCGCCTAAGCAGGTACAAACCCAAGAGCTCAGCTCTACCCATGCTACATCGAAGACAAACCTGAGAGCTCAATACTACCTCACACCGTAGTGGGTACAAACCCGAGAGCTCGATGCTACCACACACAGCAGCGGAGACACACTTGAGAGCTTGGCGCTGCCATGCACCGCAGCGGGTAGAGTTCCGAGAGCTCGGTGCTACTATTCGCCATAGTGGAACTCACCCAGCTCAAATTCAGCAAGCTTTTAAGGAAGACCGACATGACGCACCCCAAGTGTGCCACACCGTGCTCAAGCAGGAACAAACCCAAGAGCTCAGTGTTACCGCTGCGCTGTAGCGGATAAAGACTCAAGAGCTCAGCGCTACTGCATGCCGCCGCAGGGACAAACCTGAGAGCTCGACGCTATCATGCACCGCAACAAGTACAGACTAGAGAGCTCGGTGCTTGTGCATGCTGCAGCAAAATTCACCAAGATCAGATTCAGCAAGCATTTAAAATAGACTACCAAGGCACACCCAAGCCTGCCATAGTGTGCTCAAGTTGCTACAAACTTGAGAGCTCGGTGCTACCGCGTGTCGCAGCGGGTCCAAACTAGAGAGCTCAGCGCACCGCGCACTACAACGGGTATAGATCGAGAGCTCGGTGCTACCGCGCAGTGCAGCGGGAAGTCACTTGACATCTATTTTGAAGCAAAATCGCTGCAGTGCGGCCAAGCACACTGCAGCGCACCAAAGCGCCCACCGAAATTCTAGGCAGGAATTAGCAATTTGTTCAGCATAGGAAGGGCCACAAATTCAAATCTTTTTTGCCTTCCCACAACTACTTTTACTCCAAATACACTTAATGTTTTTATTTTCAAGAGGAATAATTGAATAATTTAAAAATAAGCCATTAAATAAAGGGAGTTAATGGGTTCGACAAAATTAATTTCAACAGGGTTGGACGCTACACTATAAAAGCAAGAGAGGACTTAGAAATGGTTCCCCTCTTTGACATTCCAAGATCTAAAATCAGAGCCTGCTGTGATAAAGGAAAGGATACCTGCACCATGGAAGGAAAAGAGAACCATTCAAGGAGAGGAAAGGCAAACATCTCAAGGAGCTGGAAGGGAAGAAGTGGGAGAGCAAGGAAAGATCCAGAGAACGCCAAGGGCTGCTCCTAGTATTCTTCTCAAAACTCTTCTCTTGATTTTATTTCAATAGAACCATTCAAAGGTTCATGTTCTTTTATGTTATTTATTGTATTTCTTTTGTAATGGAAGGCAAAACCCTTCTTGTGGAGGGTTAGGCTAACATCATGCAATAAGTAGAAGGGACTTATCGTGCTTGTATGAATCATCTTCAATGAATAAAAATCTATTTCATTTTAATTTAGATATGCTACTTGTGTCTGCATTCCTATGGAATGAATGCTTATCCATTTTTTTAATGATTTATAATGAAAATAATATCGAACCAACTCTGCATTTCAAGCTCAAGGGAATGCACATAAAGGTCCTCACAGCGAACACATGTTTGCTGCATGAGGATTCTTAGTGTAAACACCTTGAGATTAAAATGAAAAGTTGATTTGGTAACTTTAATCTCTTTGAGCTCTATATCTCACTAATTGGCATAAAGCTAGGAATATGTGCATTAATACTTAGAGCTCATTGACAAGCTCTTGAGCCTAACAAAAATATTCTTTGAGCTTAGTTGAAAGGTCGATGTATGTGAGCCAAGAGCCAACAATCAAGCTCTGTATCTCAGCACACGTTAAAGGAGGATGAGGAATCATTCAGTGCTTATGGATGATTGTGACATAGTCCATGTAGCCTGATAATTCACTTCCTTAGCTAAACTGCGCATGTAGCATGTAACGCTAATTGAGTGGAAATTAATCTTATGTGATCACTGATTTAAAATGGTTATTTTGATAACTTAGATGTAAGGAATCTTAATTAACTCAAATCAATCACATGAGAGTCTATGTCCCAAGATCGAACCCTTGTGTGTTCATCTTGTGCACTATACATGGAATAGTTGGAATTAGCGGACCAATATAAGGAATACTATCTTCACTTGATTAAATTAGCATAAAAAAAGTTTTTTTAAAAGTTGAATGAATATGTGTGCCGATACTAGTCCCATAACAATTTGCATGATAAAAACCCAACTCTCTCTTTTACTCAAATAGTATATTTAGACTAAGATCTTAGAATTGCTAATTAGGAGCAGACCAAAAACTTCAAAATATAAATAGTCTAAACATTATCAAAAACAAATACACCTTAGTAACAAAACACTCCATCCCTGTAGATGGTAAATCTAGTAACTCACCTTCTAATTATTACTTCGGATCGTGTACACTTGCATGTAAGCACGGACATGTATTTACTGTCTATCACGTAGACCATATGGAGTGGGGGTGCTTACGATTTGTCCTAGAAAGACTTAAGCTTCCATAGCATTGGTTAGTCTGGCCCATGTAGTGTGTGGAGTCCCTCAGGTTCTCAGTTCTAGTTGATGAGCACAGACTCCCTTGAATAATAAAGAGGAGAGGTTCCAGGAAGGGATGCTCCCTCTCCTTTTTCTTATTAATGCTATGTTTGGAGCTCTTTTTCCTCCTTATCAGGAAATAGCGGCAGATTGGTCTCTTGATTGACATATGGCTAGATCGAGGAGGGC
Source organism: Gastrodia elata (assembly GCA_016760335.1). Classification (NCBI taxonomy): domain Eukaryota; kingdom Viridiplantae; phylum Streptophyta; class Magnoliopsida; order Asparagales; family Orchidaceae; genus Gastrodia; species Gastrodia elata. The sequence continues at coordinate 12,786,505 of CM028686.1, forward strand.
CCAACTTTTCCCACCTCTTGATCCTATTCCCCAGACCTCTGCAGCAGCAGGCAAAAAGGTTCAGAGGATTTTTACAAAGTACAGGTGTTGGACCGGGAAGTCTATGTACATGCACAAGTCGCATATTGTCTTTAGCCAAGTATGCAAGGTTAGTGATCCAACTGGACTTATGGAGTTGTTCGTCCAGCAGATACGTGGGTGTATGCAGGGGTCTAGTAGGTCGGCCTAACCCACCCATTCTATTAAGGGTTCCAGTTAGCGAGCCCATCCCAATGGCCATGTGTGAGCCCAAATTCTTGTGGTTGTGCTCCAGCAAGGCTTCGGCGCACGCTTGTTTGCCTAAAAGTGGTGATTTAATTAATTTTTAAATTAAAACCATATTAATTTAATTCCATTTCAATTAATTAAATACATTAAATTTATAACTCAAAATAAAACAAAATTATGTATTTTTTTGACTAGATTATGACATTAATTTTTTAATTCAGTGATAAAATTTGATAATTACTATTTTAATTAATTAATTAAATAATTAATTAAACTAAACTTGCATGCGATGTAACTTAATAAGTCTCGTCCAAATTCGATGATCCAATAGTCCAATTCAATCATAAAATGTGAAGGACAATAATGTGATGTCAAATTTTTAATTTGAGAACAAATCTTGCTAATGTCCTTTTAGGTGTCATTAAGAGTCATTAAAACCCCAATTGACCATTTGATGTCCGACTTAACCTTTCTTAGTGTTATTTTACACATTGTCTTATAATAAAGCTATAGCCACTATGTTTACATGATTTGGACATCAAATGGAAAATATGAGTTTTTAACTATTGAATAAAATAATTTTAAATTCCTAAATTTGGGGTTTTGCATGTTTAGGCCTCCTAAAGGCTAGGACACCTTAAAAAATATGCCTCAAGTTATATAATAACATCAATTGGCATTTTGAGTAAGAACATGCATAAAATAACCTACTCCTAGTTTAGTGCTCTAAAACTAAGCTAGAGCCTTAACATATAAATGGATTTAATTTCTTTGATCCTATTGCTTAATTTAATACTTAAGAATTTTAGTAATCCTAAACTCTTGGGTGGATTGAACTAGTTAGCTTCTTATGTTAGTGAGATTCTTTAGTGAAGTTCTTAAATGGTTATAATGAGATTAATCTAGTACCTTATCTTCCATAAGCATAGGTTTGACCTTAGCCACCTTATTAAGTATTTTAGTCCGAGTATAGTGAGCCCAATCACTTAACAAACCTTTATAATTGTAAGTGCCTTAACGAGAGCCTAAAAACTAGGGGTTAAAGAATCTTCACTTAAGCACCTTATTTCGGCTCCTTCTGGCGGAACCCTAACCTGCCATCTCAAACTTAGGGAATCGTATTCACCGGCATTGGAGACATTATTGTTTTCATCTCTAAGTGCCAAACCTATGTTGATTACAGCCCAATACCAGAAGCCTAGAAGTTAGACATCCCTAGATGGAAATGATTGATATTTCCATGGTTTTTGTTTTAGGTTTAGCAAATGGTAAATAGGGGGCTATTGCAATTTGGGTGATTGCCAACTTGCTCACCAAATCATTCCAATTATTTTCAATTCCTTAATCTGACTATGTAGAAAGGTTATCCAAGCTCCATTTCCAATAGATCATTCATTTGCTCAGGACATTGAATTATAATCTTTTAGATAGAGATGGTAAATTTACATATAAATTTTTTTGGTCAATTATTCAGTAAGATGTAGGGACCATCTTAGCTATTAGTATTATTTTACATCCTTAGACTAAGGGTCAAACTAAATGAGTAAACCAAAATTTGGAAAAATTCTCACGTCTTTGTGTTTTAGATTTCAATGAATTATGCAAAGATCACTTCTCCATAGTCGAGTTCATCTACAATTATAGATGTTGGTGCAGCCTCGATATGGATCCCTATAAGGATCTTCATGGTAGGAGATGCAATACTTCTGTAGCTTGGAACGAAGTTGGTGACAATCAATTATTTTGATTCTAAGTTAGTCAAAGAGACTGATAGGAAAGTTACTTTTGGCCAGGCATTTTGTTGGCAGCACAAGATAGATAAAGGAATTATCCTTACGCTCACCATCAATTCTTATGGTTTCAAATTGGGTAGTTTAAATTGACTTGTTTTTGAGATTAGATAATTTAATCTCTAATCTAATCTTTATAGTTATTTAATTATTAGGGCATCGAGGGAAACCTCTTCTAAGGGGGCAGTCTGTAACAACCCAAGTGTTGTTACTTAGTTTTAGATATCTCGATTAGGTTAAAACCATTACCAGTAGACTCATAATAGTATTAGAAGCATTTACTTTAAATTTGGTATGATTTGGAGATTGTTCATTTTTGACACATATTTCGAGATAATTTGAACAACCTGGAAATTATCTAATTTATTTTGACCTCTGAATTAAAATTGGAGTTCACCATCGAACTCCTTACCCCCAAATTAGTTAGGGGTGATATTTTAAAAATTTTTGGAAGTCATTGAATTTGCCTCGAATATTTTAATATTATTTTAATATTTAGAAAATTAAGATAATTAAACTCATCTTCATTTAAAAATCTAACTTTATTTTTGAGTTCCTCACCCTCAATTTAGCTAAGAATAATATTTTGGGATTTTTAAGAGCTTGTTTGATTAGTTAATTTGGATTCATTAAAATGCAAAAATTAATTATATAGTTAAATTAATTAATAAATTTAATCCTAACCCTAATGACTTTATTGGCCTACCACGGGGATCCCATGTGTTAATCCAACATACGGAACAAAGATTTTTGTCCAGTCCCCACTGATGATTTCTTGGGTGCAGATCGTGCAGCTCACGCACGTTACTATGCACCTCTGCCACACACAATCGTGCGTGGGCAGAACGCACAACGTTGATTGCTACAAACTTGCCTCTGCTGAGCCATAAGCACACATCCAACTCCTTCGATTACGCCTGAGTTTAAGTTGGCAAAAGCTGAGGTGTGGAACCTGGCTTTGTTCGACCAATGCCAAACCAACAACTACCCTAACCCCAATATCATCGAATACAAAGGTAACAAGAACGTGCAATACTCCTAAACCCCGTTAGTTTTTCATTCAAAGTTATTTTATTTCATGTTTTTTTGTATGAGGATCATTTTTAGTGAATCAATCAAGCTCTATCGCGCTCGATTGAATCTCTAATACGCTCGGCCAAATAGTTCCCTACAATAGATAAACTCTAGGCTATCATTTAGGAAGCAAAGGCATCTACTAGGGACAATGGCAGACAGAGAGCTTGGTCCCAGCGTGTCGGTTGTGACGTGGGTTTCCCACCGATGTGCGAGCCAAGCTGCTGGGGGTTAGTGATTGCCAGCTAAGTGACACCCTAATTCTTTGGCCGTCGGGATTAGGGTAAGATGAGGGGTATCAGGTGGGTCAGCCTGACCCCCCTCCCCCCTCACCACTCTATCAATAGGGTAAGATGAGGGGTATCAGGTGGGTCATCCTGACCCCCCTCCCCCCCCCCCCCACCACTCTATCAAGGGTCCAAGCTAGCGGGCCCGCCCCTATGGCTCGAGCACGGGCCCAAATTTGCATGTGTTCACCGGCAAGGTGCTGACACACACATGTTTGCCTAACAGTGGTGATTTAGTTAATTTTTAAATTAAAACCACATGAAATTAATTTCATTTCAATAAAATTAAATGTGTTTAAAAAGATAACTCCACATAATACAAAATCTTATACTATTTTGACCTAAGAATTATGAGGATCAATCTTATGATATTAGATTTTCAATTCGGTGATTTATTTTGCTATTAACTATTTCAATTAATTAATTAAATAATTAATTGAACTAAACTTGCAAGCAAAATAGCTTAACTAATTCTCGTTCAAATTTGATTATCCAATAGTTCATTTCAATCATAAACTTTATAAGACAATAATATGATGTCAAACTACTAATTTGATAACTAATTTTGCTAATGACCTTTTAAATGTCATTAAGTGTAACTAAAACCTCGATTGACCATTTGATGTTCGATTTAACATTTCTTAGTGCCATTTTACTCTTTGTATTATATGAAGCTATAACCATTATGTTTACATAATTTGGACATCAAATGGAAAATGTGAGTTTTTGACCCTTGAATAAAATACAATTAAATTCCCATATTTGAGGTTTTGCATGTTTTGGCCTCCTAAAGGCTAGGACACCTTAGAAAGTACGCCTTAAGTTATATAATAACAACAATTAGCATTTTGAGTAGGAAAATACCTAAAATAACATAATCCTAATTTAGTACTGTAAAACTAAGCTAGAGCCTCAACATAGAATTGGATTTATTTTCTTTGATCCTAATGTTTAATTTAATACTTAAGATCTGTAGTAGTCATAAGCCTTAGGGTGGATTGAACTAGTTAGCTCCTTATGTTAGTGAGAACCTTTGGTGAAGCTCATAAATAGTTAGATTGAGCTTAATCTAGTATCATACCTTCCTTAATCATAGGCTTGACCCTAACCACCCTATTAAGTATTTTAGCCCTAATATAGTGAGCCCAATCACTTAACTAAACCTTATGACTCTTAGTGCCTTGATGTGAGCCTAGAAACTAGGGGTAAGAGAATCATCACTTAAGCATCTTACAAATAGGACTGTGTTTAATTGTAGTTTGTCAATTTATTTGGATGATTGATTTGGATCTTCTAACCCTAAGATTCCTTATTGAACTTAAGGCCAAAAATCCTTCATGAAAATGTTCTAGCTAAGGATCATATCTATAGTCTAAGTCCTATAAATTTATGAGATTAGGAAGTTAGTATTGATTCACGCTTCCAATCCAACTTTGATTAGTACTTATACTATTATTTCCATTTAGATAACCTTAAGTGAATCTTTACTTGTAGAATGGAGAATTATAGGCTGTATACTTAGACCATGTGATCAACTTAGAATCATGTTAAGTTGTCCTTAGTTTGGCTCTTGCAACTAGAAGAGAACTTAAGAGATAACCAAAATTGAGACTTCTTAAGGAGTTTAGTGCCCTTAACTTATGCTTTAAGTGTGATCTAAGTAACTAATTGAAACTTGATTAGGATTGTTTGTGTAGTCACATCATGCTTAGAGCTTAACCTAAATAGGCAAGTGCAACCTTCTTAGTGCAGTGTAGTTAGTCATCCCATTCTAATTAAGATGATTATGATCTGTTAGAAAGACTAAATGATTAAACTAAGACTAGAAGTGATCTTAGATAATAAAAAGGATTAGAACCTTAGTGTTTTGATCAATTAAATAAGTGTTAGATTTGGAATCCCTTAAGTATTAGCCATCACTATAAGATATTGAACTTAGTGTCCATATTAATTAGACTTGAAATTTAAGAATTACCAAAGATGAATCATTAATAAAATTTAGAATCCCATAGAATGATTAAGTGATTAAGTGTAACAACCCTAGGTTATTACCCTGCTATATGTATATCTTAATCAATCTTTAATTTTAATACAATTGCGTATATAACATCAAATCGAGCCTATCCTGAAAATTTGAAGTCCATTGGACTTCTTTAAGTCCAAAATGATATTTTGATCAGTCTAGATGCCCTAGATTAGACCTAAAATATTTTGATCTCAGAACTAAAAATCTGATTGTATTTTTGAGTTCCTCACCCCCAAATTAGCTAGGGTGAAACTTCGGTGCAATTTGGAAATCATTTAGGCCATAATTCACATTTAATTAAAATGGATTAATTGCATAAAAGGGTTCCTAATTTTTCTAAAATGTAAATATATATTTTAAACTAAATTAGCAGCCGGGATCTACTGTGCGAACCGCAGGCGATCCACTGTGGAGCCCGAGTCGCGCGACAGCGGAGTCTCGCTAATTTAACCACCACGCTTATCTAATGGAGGCTAGGATTAGATCCAGCGGAACCGCAAATCTGCCGTTGGATACGTCCCGTGAATCCTATGATGTAGATTCAATCGGATCTAGCCGTAAGGATCCTTAGGATCAAGACTGTTGCGTCTTTCTGATTGATCAATCAGACAGCACTGGACAATCCCGTGACTGTGGAGCTTCATCTCCACTCGCTCATCCGCCTGACCGAGATCCTCCCCATACTACCAACTACCCTCCTTGTCTCGCACTCGCGCTTACAGCTCAGCAAGCCGTTGGGGATCCTCCCATTATGGCGAGGTGCCCCAATCAGGGCTTGTGGCCCAGCCGAGCTCGAATTAGAAATTTGAGAGCTCGGCCATGGCCTGACCACTCGGGTTCACCCCAACCTGAGCAAACCCTCTGAAACCTTCCCCATTCCCCAATGAAGCTATAAATAGCCTCATCACCCCTCCTTGATGCCTTTTCCTACTTAATTGGGTCCAGTTTCTCCTCTGCCCCCAAGTCGCCATTACTGTTCGGCCGAGCTCTCCCAAGCATTCCCAATGTGCGTACCGCAGATAGAAGAGTCTCCTAGCATTTAGGAACTCTTAGAGAATTCTCAGGAAGCTCAGCAAGCTCAGCCTTGACATCTGCAACATCTACAAGTTCTCATCAAAACCAGGTACCCTGTTTGCTCTGTTTTAGCCAATTGGGCTCAAACCCTGTTCCTTTCAATTTGTAATCACATGTATTGTCGGAACGAACCCAAGGCTATTGAACTTGAGCCCTATGCTAGTCCCGATCGATCAGGCTAAGTCCTTAAGAAATGCCATGGGTCAAGTAAGGCCTCGGCATTCCAGCCCACCTCAGGCTCCCAAACCAGGGGGATACAATCCGTCTCACCTCCCTAATGGTGCAGGGATCTAGCTCTATGTCTAGCGTGGCCTCTGTGGGGAGAATTGTCTCCCCACAGTAGTTCTGAGGCAAAGCCTCTTAGGTAGGTAAGGTCTAGGCTATCCCAACCACCTCACAAGGGGCTAAGGTGTTCAATCAAAATGTCTCGGCCTACTGATGGCAAGATGATCAATTAGGGGTCACGGTGTGGCAGAAGCGCTCAGAATTTTGCCATGGAAGCCAACCCTAATTCCCTGGGTATCATGGAAGGAGGGTTGTGGATGACGGTACTGTGCAGGACGGGTCAGCCCATGACCCACACTGCGTGACAATGCCGGGTTCCTTGGGCCATGGTCGACATGCGCAGTTAGGCTAATGGGCCGAGCCTGTTTAATTAAAATCCGATTAATTGAATTTATTTTCCGTAAGGAAAATAATCCAATTTATCCAATCATAGGAAATTTTTTAAATAAAAATATAGAATTATTAATTAAATAACTTTTAATCCACTAGTCCAAACTGTATGATATTATATATCAAATTAATCAGAAAATCCTCAGGAATAAGAATATAAAATAATATTAAACATCCAATGGTTAGATTTTCCATTTTTGCTTAATTATTACAAATCATGATTAGGGTTATTTAGCAATTATACTTAACCAAATTACATGTTTAGGGTGCCATCAGTTTCTTTATGATTAGTAGAATGAATGTGCTAAGTAGTTTATTTTTATGATTTTTGCATTTCAACTTATGCCCTAATCTTATTAAATTATGATTAGTGATAATTAGGGTTTCTAACCATTAGATCTTAGCAAACTTAATCTCTGATTAATTGTATGATAAGATAGAACTTATGAGCCAAATTGCATGAAATTCTAATAGTTGAATTTGTAGTTATGTGCTAATCCTTTTGGATTGGTTTAGGGTTTGTTTAGCACTAATTACTTTCTGTTTTTATAAATTTTTTTATTATTATGCTTCATGACAATAAGTTAGATATATTGAAGCCATGTATGCAAATTTATAATGTATAAAATTAAATAAACCTAACTTGAAGGACTTAAACACCTTATTTAATCTTAAGAAGTCTTAAGACTTTGATCAAGCTATTAAGACTTGATCTAAGTCTAAGATTGCCACCAATAATACATACCTAATTCACTAATTTGACATTTGATCTATAAATGAACCCTTGATCTGAATTGGACATGAGTAGGGGTTAAACCCTAACATGTTTAATTAAGATCCAAACTCTTAAACCTTAATTAAGTGGACATGATTATAAGATAATATAATTGATATTATTCTAATAATGCATCTGATTTGATATTGATCTTAAGCATTGGGATTAGACATGTAAGGGTTAATAATAATTCTATGTGATTGCTTAATCTGAATCCAAACTTTATATCCTTAATTTTCTCCTAAATAAGACTATTAGCAAAAGAAGATTAATAGAATCATATTGATTGAACAAGTGATCTAACTCTAATAATATCCTTAATTTAAATCCTATAATTTTAGAATAGTTATGATCAGATGACTTAATAATCTGATCTGATCACTCTAAATCTAAATAATGGGTAAAACCTAGAATGTTAGCATTAGAGTTAAGAGTACGAGATCTTAAGTATCTCAACATAAGATTGTCACTAAATATTTTAAGGACCTAAATTAAATATACATTGAGGTAGGAAATTTTGTATAACTCATTGAGGTAGAAGCTTAGATGATCTCTTAATCTTAGAAGTTGATCTTAACTGCTCGTGGTATGATTCACTTAAGGTATTAGAATGATGCCTCTCCTTATGGTAAAGTCTATATTGAGTGATCCTTGATCACATTTTTTCTTGAAGCCTTGTATAGGACTCACCTATTTAGTATAGGAATTAATAGTCTAGATAAATCCTTGTTGATTAAATAGAGTTGTATAAATCCAGATTATTGGATTGTGTAGTAAGGTATACCCATAGTACTGGATACCATCAATAGTATTCTGGATTAGTTAATTCACTGCTATGTGGACTTATGACCAGGTGCTATCCTGAGGGATCATATGAATACAACCCCATTAGAGTAAATTTCCTAAGACTAAGAGTGTATTAAACGGGGACTCATTCTTTAGTTTGAATGAAATACAAATCGCCAACTGGCGATGCCTCCTAGCGAAGACCACTTCAATAGGTGTGGCTCAAATAAACTAAGCAATTTGAATCACATTATTTAAGACACTAAGTGTGATTGTAAGTTGGGCATCTTAATAACTTAGCTTGAGATAAAAATCGCCAACGGGCGATGGCTTCTATCGAAGACCGCTTCTTTAGGGTGGCTTAATCAAACTAAGTGTTAAGAATCACCTTTCTTGCAAACATGCTAAATATGTGTATACAATCATCCCATCTAATAATTTTTAAGTAAATCTTCAACTATAACCAATTATCATTCAAGAAACTAGGAGTCAAAATCCTTATAGCAGGATTTTGCACAGTGGAGACCTTGAATTCATCATCAGTATTTAAAGTTTTATGGATTTATGAATTTTCCTCATATAGCATAGAAGCATGGGCATAAACATGAGTATGATGAATCATTCAGTGGTGACGTATGAGTATCATTGATGAATTATGGGTTACGGAATGTTACATACCTTGACCGGGGAATTTTAGGATGCATCGGCATCACCTTACTGTTTTCCCAACTGGGTGTATGTACACATTGGACCATACAACTCATAGCCTTTCAATGATAGTTCTATTACATATCTGTGGTATACCGTATTGTGGCATATTTGCATTTTCCAACGACATATAGTATAGGACAAGAGGACTTGTAGGAGATCCAGGAGGAGTACGTGGAGCCTTAGTGGATCCGTCTTCCACCTTTTTACTTTACTGTTTCCACTTTAGTACTTCATATAGACTTTAACTTTGCATCATTTAAAATCAATTTGTAATAATTATGGATGTATTTTACTTTTCTTTTCTGAGACGAATGTTTACTACTGCTCTGTGATGAATGTATTCTGGATGTTTTGCTTTAGCTTCCGCACTCTGTTATACTACTATACTTGGTATTGTGGTGTGATCAGCATACTCAAAATATTGATATATTGATAACATAGATTGGATTCATATTTACTTCTTTAAATCCAATGTATGTGGTAGTCTAATACTTAAGATAAGTACTCTACTCTTATCTTAAGTATTGACTCTCGATCCTACTCTTGGGTTCGAGTCAGCAGCCTTCAATGTGGTTAGTTTTAGTAAGCCTATTTGGGAAGATGCTGTTGTTTGTTCATCCCGAGTAGCACGCCATTCTGCCGCTGATTTGTTGTACCATTGCACGCGGCGACGGGGCAGGGAGCTACATTAAGTTAAAGCTAGATATTGCCTTAAGTATTATGAGGTTTAGAATCCTTTAGGTGCTTAGCATTGGGTATAAACATGGGATATTAGTGATTGTAATAGTATTTTTTGTATCTTAAGATCAAGAGAGGAACTTGATAGATAGTAAATACACATCTGCAGTTGCATGCAAGTGTACGTGGTTTGAAGTAATAATTGGAAGGTAAGTTCCGAGATTTATCATCCTCAGGGAACGGTGTATTTTGATACTAAGGTGTATATACTCGTAATAATATTTAGACTATGATATTTTGGATCTTTAATGGCTCCTAATTAACAAAGCAAAGATCTTAAATTAAGATACTATTTTATAAATAAGAGAGAGTTGGGTTTTTATTATTCAAATGTTAAGGGATAAGTGTCAATACTCAAATTCAATTAACTTTTAATGAAATTGTCTTCATGCAAGTAAAAATCAAGTGAAATTAATGTTCCTTAGATTGATCCTCTAATTCTGACTAACTCATGTCTAATGCACAAGATGAACATGCAAGGGTTCGATCTTAGCACGAAGATTCTCATGTGATCACATTGAGTTAATTAAGATTTTCTATATCTAGGTTATCAAAACATCCTCTTAATTTGGCGATCACACAAGCTTGATTTCCACCAAAAAGCATCATGCGCTACATGCACAATTTAGATAAGGAAGAGAATTCATCGGGCCACATGTACCATGTCACATTATTCATGAGCACTCGATGAGTCATCTTCCTCCTTCAACGTCTGCTGAGTTGCGGAGCTTGATCAGTGGCTCTTGGCTCACATGCATCGACTTCTCGACTGAGCTCAAGTAGTGGTGCAGTTAGGCTCAAGAACTTGTCACTGGGCTCTAAGCACTAACACACACATACCTAGCTTTATGCCAATTGGAAAGCTATAGGGCACAAGAGAATTAATGTTACTCAATCAACCTTACATTTTAATCCCAAGGTGTTTTACACCGAGAATCCTCGCACAACAAACTTATGTTCGCAGCAAGGACCTTTATGTGCATTCCCTTTAGGCTTAAAATATCAAATTGACTTAGCATTGTTTCATTACATTCACTTTAAATAATAAAATATTTCCAATTATTCTACAGCATACAATCAATATTATATCTCTACATAAGATGAAAAGATATTATTCATTAATAAAAATTCATACAAACACCCTTTGCCCCTTTACTCTTGCATGATAAAGGTCCAACCCTCCCCATGGAGGGTTTAGAACTAAGGAAGATCCATTCAATAAATAGAACCCTTTCATGGCTAAATAAAAGGAAAAACAACAAGAAGGATTAAGGAGAATACTAAGAACAACCCTTTTGTGGCATTCGCTGGTTCTTCCTTGGCCTTCCTATCTTCTTCTCTTCTATCTTCATGGTAATAGTCTTCCCTTTTCATCTCTAGCAATGGTACTCTTATTCCTTCCTTGAAGAGGTCTCCTTCCTCTTCTCTTATAGCAAGCTTTGTATTTCTGATCAATGAATGTCAAAAAGGGGAGCCCTTTCTAAGTATTTTTTTCTTGTATTTATAGCATATCCTTCAACCCCCCCTTGGAATCCAAGCTATCAAAACCCTTCATCTCCCTCTCCATAATGGCTTGCACTTAAATTACTCTGATTTTCCTCTTGTAAATGCAAGAATAAATGTATTTGGAGTTAAATAAGTAGTTAGGAAGTCAAGAAAATTGAATTTGCAGCTTTTCCTATGCTGAATTTATTGCTTGTTCCTTGCTGAAAATACAACAGATGCTACGGCGCACAGCAACGAATCTGCTAAAAAACTGTGTGCAAAGTAATACCCGCTGCGGCGCGCGGTAGCGCCGGGCTCTCGGGTTTGGGTCCTTTGTGGCGCGATGTAGTGAGGAGCTTTGAATCACTATAGTGCTGCGGCGTGCGGGAGCGCCAAGCAAATGGGTTGTGTCCGCTGTGTCATGCCATGGCGGATGCCTTTATAATTCTTGCTAAGTTGAGTTCTGCCGTGGGGAGTAGTAGCGCCAAACTTTCGGGTTGAGCCCGTTGCGGTGCGCTATGGTGGATGCGTTGAATTGTTCTACTGAGTTTGAGTTCAGAAGGTTCCGCTATGGCATGCGGTAGCACCGAGCACTCGGGTTTGGACATGCTGCAGTGTGCGGTAGCATTGAGCTCTCGGGTTTATGGCCGCTTAAACGTGCGATGGCGTGCTTGGGCACGCCGTGGCAGTTTTCTTCCAGAATTTTGCATTTGGCCCAGATTTTACTCACCTCCTCTTTTAGCCTAAAATTAATGAAAAACCTATCAAAGTACATCATTATATCATAAAGAATGCGTATATTTCTTCTTTTATTTTACGATAAATCTTATATGTAGCACACTCCCACACTTAAATTATTCCTCATCCTTGAGTAATCTCAAAATAATTTTTTTGAATTTATAGGTATGTAATTAAATTATGAATGCACTATGAAGTAATTTATCATTTAATAATTTTCTTAATAAGTGTGATTTATAGAAATTGAGCTTCTAATAAATTCCAACAGATGCTCAACTCCTTAATTGTTTTCTAGTCTCCAATTCTTAATGTGAGATGCTATTTCTTAATTATGGGGAAAATTTTTCTAGGAATTATTAACTAAGATAAGTTAGAATGAGTGAATTAGATTTTTGTGCCATATGTGCTCCTTCTTATAAATCACAATGAATAAATCGATATTTAGAAGAGATATTTTTCTTCATCATATTTTTCTCAGTTTTTATAAATGAGAGAGATATTTTTCTTCATCCTATATTTTTGTTTTAGTTCTTTGTTCAGCACAAGAGAGTGACATTTTTCTTCATCTCTTTCTAGTTCATTGCGATCATGAAGTCTTGTAGAAGCCTAGCACACTCTTAGGTTCACCCATTTCTCACCATTCTTTTATCTAGTTGCTTAAATTCTCCACCCCCACACTTAAATTTTTAGCATCAATTCTTTTAATTTTTTTGAAGGCATGAAGTAATCTTGGGAAGAGCACTTGGTTTGGATGGTCTTAGGGCTGATATTCAAGTTCAATCTTCTGTTGTTTAAGCAAATTATTGTGACAAAATTTCTCACAAGTTGCTGTCACCTTGAATCCATTGCATTTAAATTCTCAAAAAAAAAACTATGTTTGCAGTCTAGTTTCTTATAGTAGTATTATGGGGATAGATAATTTTCAAGATTCATTTAAATAAAGATAAAAGAGTACAAAAATAAAAAAAATTAATAGAAAAATAAAAGTACAATCTAAATTACAGAAATAAAACAAAAGAAGAGAAATTTACAACCTTATTCTTCATCATATTCTTCTTCTTCTTCTTTTTCATCATCATCATACTCTTTCAGCCATTTTTTATTTGGAGGGGTTCATAGGCTGGGGTTTGTGGCAACACAGCGTTACCCAGTCCACTATGTAAGCTCCAATTTGAAAACATTACCGCGAGAGCTGAGTCAAAATCATTTTGAAATTGGCGCTGTTTGGACAGTTCGGTCTTGTAGTACAGCATGCCCGCTACCATAATCTTCCCCATTTGCATTTGATAATCTCTCATCCTGTTCATTCCTTTTTGTAAGTTTTTTAGTGAAGAAATTATTTCGGAGGATGATGAAGCTTCTCCTTCCACCCCCTTTCTCTTCTTGCTCTTCTACTTTCTTAAAAATAGACATTTAAATTGTGGCGAGTAAAAGGAGCACGGCGAGAATAACAACATCACTGGATGATGCCATGATCCATTGCGCAAGGCATATTCTAGTAATTAGAGATCCAAAGGCAAGTGCAGCGCAGGACCCGGTTAGGGCGTTCCAAAGCAGCTTAAAAATTATTCTTGAGACATGTATGTCTCCAGGTTGTTTAAAAGCGCATATGAGCAGCGCCTGCGACCTCTTCACCTCACTTAAATGTCCAGATAGCACAATGGTGCTGGAGATGAACATGTGCTATGCATTACACGTTTTCCAGAGGAGGTCTTGTAGAATGATGGCTAATCTTCCTCTCCTATACACGTCATCGTGGGTGAGGGTGCTCTCAATGTCCACAAAATTAATTTTAGAGTTTAATAGGTCCTGTTAGGAACACACCTCTACCGCCCCAAGCTCATAAAAATGCTCGATCTCTTCAAGCTCAAACGTCACAACCTTCTCCCTTGCAAAACATTTATGGCCATTCGCATAGACTGCGTTGGCGTAAACTTCATGTACTAAGGATGCGAGTGAGTCAATTTTCGAGCAGACCAGCGTATCCCACCCCCGATTGTGGACATTCAGATAGTAAATTAGATTGGAGAGTTTAAATCCCTTCTCCAAAATGAGCTTCCGCTGTGTTGTGATTTGATCAAAATGTTGTTCGGCCTCCACCGAAGAAAAACATTTTTTGTTGAATGCGCCCCTTGATGTCGATGCGGCTGCTTCCTTGCTTGCGATGCTCATCCTTTATGTTGCCATTCGAGAAGAGAGGGTAGTGAAAAGTTTTAATAGAATATAGATAGAAATTATTTTGCATACAAATGTGTTTGTTGTCCTCTCCCTTCCCCACTATTTAAAGATCAACATATGTTTATCTTCCCTCTTAGGCTATCAATCAAACTACACTTATTGTTGGTCAAGGATTCCATTAAATCATGCCATAAGTGTGTTTTGATTTAGCTTCTTAAAAGTGAGAAAAAAGCATCTTTTCTAGTAGATTTTATCAGAATTCAAGTCCTTAGGCACACTGTAGCAACTTTGACTGCTTTAGAATTCCCAAGCGGTCAATAAAATGCTCTAGCTGCATGTCGCACACTATGGCGCGCCGCGGCGTGTGCGGTGCGCGATACCCCCAGGCTCCTGTATTGGCATAAGTGAGCGATGAATTCCGCTACAGCGTGCTGCAACATAAACTCCGCAGTGGCGCGCTGTAATGCCTGCTATAGAAAATTTGTATTTTTATGAAGTTAAGAAAAATCTTCTTGTCATTTTCAATCTAAGTCAGGTTGCAATTCTTTATTACTAATTTAGCTAACTTTTCCTACACAAACTAAGTGAAAATAATTCAAAAGAGAACCAAATCCAAAACAAAAAAAAAATCAAGACATGTGGGTTGCATCCCATAAGCACTTAGTTTAATGTCCTCAGCCTAACCAAAAAAATTTATATCCCCTTACAATTTCTTTACAAATTTTTATTAAGGCTTTAGGATGAGTACGAACTTGTTTAATAATGTAGTCGTTATGAATGTTAGCTACACTATCTTTTTCTTTCCTGGTCCAGCTTGTGCTAACTTACAATAGTTCTTCATTTTATTCATCTTTTTATTCTTCTCATTTCTTACCTTATGTTTGTTCTAAAACTCATCAAATTCATCATTTTTAATTTCATTTTTTAAAAAGGTGAAAAAATCAATTTTCTTAGGAGTACAATCAAAGTATTTCTCTACAAATTCATATTGCACACTATAATCATCAATATTGGTAAGGGGTTTATTGATGTTTGAGTACCACAATGGTTTTGACCCCTTCATCATTTTGAATCAATTTACCTTGCTTATCCTAAAATAATGCATCATTTATAGTTAAACATTGAGGTAGATGCACTTGCGGTGTGTAGGAGATACCACGGCGCGATGCGGCACTTTTTCTGCTCCTGGTCACTAAAGGCCCTCCATACATAACACCCCAACCCACCAACTCATGGAACACCACTTTGGCCTCTAACACATACATCCTATCAGCCTTTCTCTTCAATGAGTTGAGCCCAGTCTGGGAGGCCACATCATATTATGCTCGACCTCGACCCGCCTGAACATTGGGCTTGGCCCACTCTGGATGAGCTAGTCCATCATGCGGGATAGTCCATCCCACCTCAATCTGCCAGTTCTTTTAATGACCCAACCCAAACTTAGATTTGATCCATATCCCAAGGGAAGGACAAGGGCCTACCTAATGCCCCATCTCCTAGCCCAACCTTCATCGTTTTGCAGCCCAGGTATGCCTTTAAGCAAAAAACCAACATAGAATTGTCGCCTTCTATAAGCTTGAGACCAAGGAGCAAGGAGTAGTCACTACCCCCCCCCCCCCCAATTAACAACATCTTCATTTGGAATTGTCACACTGTGCAAAAATCACTGACACGATACCACCTTCCACTACTTATCTTGGAGCACAAGTCATTACTAATTGCTCTATTAGAGACTCGAGTTTAGTCCTTTGCTCACTGGGATGCAGAATGCCTCTTGGGAGGCATTGGAGCTTTGACGTTCAGCCTTCTATGGGTCGCTCTAGAGGTATTATTCTTTCCAGGCAAGATTATTCTTTGTAGTATGAGGTCCATATTTCTTGAAACCAGGTGGTCCTTACCACCATCACCATGTGATCGAGAACCTGCTTCAAGTTTGATGCCGCCTATGCATCAACTGATCTTCATACGAGGAGGGAGTTTTGGCGAACAATCCTTGCTATGAGAGTGGAGGGATTTGTGCTTGCACATGGATGAAATTTCAACTGCATTCTCTCCCATTAGGAGAATTGTAGTGGAAAGCCAATCAGAGTGGCTACTGCTCATATGAACTTCTAGGAGGTTCTGATGCTTGACACCTTCACAACCCAAGTTTTGTTGATCCAACTTACATGTAAAATAATAAAAGGGATGAAGCATAGTGCATTTGGGAGCACTTAAACTAGTTCCTTCTCATCAAGGAGGCGATCCACCTTATATCAGGTGTAGTTGTGCACCACCTTCACCATGTAGCCTCTGACCACTGCTTAATTTTCTTAACAAATTAGAGCATCTTAGTTTTCTAACATCTAGGTTACCAAAATTACAGTTTTAATTAGCCGATCTCAAGAGTATTGATTCCACTAATGAGCATCATGCACATCATGTGCAGTTCAGATAAGGAAGTGATTTCATTGGGCTTTATGCGCTATGTCATGCTATCCATGAGCTCTCAAAGAATCCACTCCCTCCTTTCACGTATGTTGAGCAATGGAGCTCTAATTAATGGGTCTTAGCTCACACGCTTCGACTCCTTAGTTGAGCGTAAAACATGATGCAAGAAGGCTCAAGAACTTCTCACTTAGTTCAAAGCACCCCATGCACATATATCCCGCTCTTAACTCAATAATGAGATATGGAGCACAAGGCTTTCATTTTGATTGTTAGTATTTATAATTATATTTTCTTAATATAAGATTTTTAATTATTCCACAACTTGATCTTAAGATGATTTCATTTAGTCATTCAAAAATAGTTTTGTTTTTCAATGCTTGAGGAAGTTCTACATCATTCATTAAGTCCCTTACATTTTATAATGGCTCAGCCCAACCCTCCCCAAGGGGGTTTAGCCTTCCATTACAATTGAGAAAAGAAGAAAAACATACTAGTATGAAGACCCTTTCATGATCTACTAAAAGAAATGTAAAAGCAATATTAGAGATTATTAAGAATATCCCTTAATGGGATTCTATGGATCTATCCTCTTCTTCCTCTTCTCCTTTCCTTTAGCTCCCTGGTGCAGCCTTTGGTTCTTTTTCCTCTAGCAATGGTCCTTTTCACCTCCCTTGGAGAGGTCTCCTTCTTCCTCTATGCAACCCCTAAGAACTTAACTTTTGGATGAAAAGTTGGAACTCTTCTTTTGTGAAGAAGAGCTACATATAAAGAAGAGTAAATCTCCTTCTTTGCTTTCAAATTTTGGCTTCTTCCCTCCAAATTTCTGCAACAATGAGTTCTTAGTCCACTTGAGGCATGATAAGACATTCCCTTTTCTATTCCTTAATCTCCACATCACTTAAAGAATTCATTTATACTTTAAAAACTATTATGTTGCAGAAGAAAATGATGGTTGGGAGATAAGGACCAGGCTGGGGGTCTTGTCACAGCCGCAATAAACGCCTTGAATAGACAGAAATTTGGTGTGCGCTCGAGCGCGCTAAAGCACGCGGTAGTGCACTACAGTGATTTGGTTTCGAAATTCTTTTACTGTAGCGCGTAGTGGCAGTTTTAAGTTTTGAAACTTGCCCGCTGGAGCGCACTATAGAGATTGAGTTTCGAAAACTCTCCCGCTACAGCGCGCTGTAGCAATCGAGTTTTGAAAACTCTTCTGCTGTAGCGTGCTGTAGCAATTGAGTTTCAAAAACTCTTCCGGTGCAGTGCACTGTAGCGATTGAGTTTCAAATACTCTCTCGCTGTAGCGCGCTGTAGCGATTGAGTTACGATAACTTTTCGCAGTAGAGCGCTATGGCGCGTCGTAGCAAAGTCGCTCCAAAATTTAGTAATTCCCTTGATTAGTGCCTTCTGCAAGCCAGTAGCTGTGGCGTGCGGTGGCGCACTGCAGCGCGCTGCAATGCGCTATAGGGTGCCGTAGTGGTTTTCTTCCAGAAATTGAAAAAATACTCCAGAATTTCCCAAAAATTGCAGAGCTCTCTTTTTACCTGAAAATAAGTAGAACTTGATCAAGGGGGTTGTTTCTAAAAATGAAATGAATGAGAATTTCCTTTTATTTAGTATGTAAATTATGAATTCATCACACCCCCACACTTAGACTCTTGCTCGTCCTCGAGTAAGCTTAAATTTAATTTTTTTCTGTTTATAAGGTATGAGAGTATAAATAATGTCAATGTGAGATTGATTGCAATTCAAAGTTTACACTTAACTGAAATGACAAGCAAATTTTCATCATTTAAATTTTTCTAACTTTTGTTACGAACCAAAGTTGATAAACTAGTCTCCAATTTTAAGTTTTTAATGCTTGGTTCTAAGTAATTGGGAAGGTTCCTTGGAATTACTGAACTAGGGAGGTAGTGAGTAATCAAGAATTTTGTGCTATATGTGCTCCTTCTTATGAATAACAAAGATATTTAAAATTTTATGAGAGATATTTTTCATCATTGTATTTCATTTCTTTCCTTGGGTGAGATATTTTTCTTCATCCCAATTTTTTGCTTTCTTCTTTTATCCTTAGGGAGAGATATTTTCTTCATCCTGATTTCAAATCTTTGTAATCATGAAGTTTTACAGGAGCCTATCACACTCTCTTTGCTTACTCAATTTAATCATTAGTTGTGATTTCCAAGCTTTCTCCCATACTTAGACCTTGGCATTTATTTTGTTTACTTTTTTGAGACTAAATTCAACCTAAATTCATTCCTTTGCTTAGATGATTTAATGTTGTTAATGAGTTAAGTCATATTTAGTTAAGCAAGCGTTGGTTGATAATCAATTTTTTTACATTGATATTCTTGTAACTACCATAATCTTGAAAAGTTCAGAAAAAATATGCCGTTTGCAAACAAAAATAGAATTTAAAAATATGATAATCCATAATTTATTTCCTTAAAGAAAAGAAAACACACAAAAAAAAGAAAAATTAGAAATGCAAATAAGAAAATAATACAACCTACATAAGGCGTGGGTTACCTCCCACCAAGCGCCTGTTTTAACGTCTCGACTTGAGACAAGCAAAATCTTCTACGTGATTCCTTTCATAGGAAGGTCTTGTATGTTCCATCCTCCTTTCTCCTGCAGGTTGCTCTCTTCCAAATAAGGCTTCAATCAGTTTCCATTTACCTTGAAGGTCCCTTCACTTGAAGAAATATCCATGGCTCCATGAGGATAGACCTTTGTCACTGTAAATGGTCCTGTCCACCTTGAATTTAATCTCCTTGGAAATAATCTCAATCTTGAATTAAAAAGAAGTATCTTCATTCCAGGTTGAAAATGCTTTGGTTTAATTAATTTATCATGCCATTTTTTGTCCTCTCTTTGTATATTTTAGCACTTTCATAAGCATTCAATCTGAATTCGTAAAGCTCGTTCAATTGCAGCATTCTCCTTGTTCCTACCTGTTGGAAATCAAAGTTTAATTTCTTTATGGCCCAAAGTGCACAGTGCTCCAACTCCACGGGCAGATGGCAGGACTTACCATACATGAGCATGTGGGGGGGCATTCCTAAGGGAGTTTTAAAATCAGTTATATATGCCCAAAGGGCATCTTGGAGTTTTAAAGTCCAATCTTTTTTATTTTGGTTCACTGTCTTTTCAAGGATCTACTTTAGTTCCCTGTTTGAGACTTCAACTTGCCCACTAGTTTGAGGGTGATAAGCAGTTCCCACCTTATATTTTACTCCATAGCTTCTAAGAAAACTCTCAAGCTATCGATTACAGAAATGTTTCCCCCCATCACTTATTAGGAATCTAGGCGTACCAAATCTCGCAAGCACATGCTCCTTGAGAAATTTGACAATAGTTTTAGTGTCATTATTCACACATGTAAGCGCCTCTACCCATTTTGAAAAATATTCAATAGTAACCAAAATATACATGTTTGTTTGGGATAAAGGAAATGGGCCCATGAAATCATTTCCCCAAACATCAAATAGCTCAACTTCGAAGATTCCATTAAAAGGAAGCTCATCCCTTTTGCTAAGGTTCCGGTTCTTTGGCATTTGTCACAACTTTTCACAAAATCAGCAGCATTTTTGTATAGTTGAGGCCAAAAGAACCCAGATTGAAGCACCTTAGCCGCTGTTCGATCAATTCTATGGTGCCCTCCATAAGAGGATGTGTGACAATGGTAGAGAATGTCCTTGATTTCTGAATCAAGCACACATCTCCTTAGAAGTTGATCATTGCAACATTTATAGAGGAAGGGGTCATACCAAAAATAATTTCTTATGTCTACAAAGAATTTTTTTCTTTGTTGTAAGTTAAGATCTTTTGGTATGACTCCTCCTGCAAGATAGTTTACAAAGTCAGCAAACTAAGGAGGTTTTGTAGATGAAATAGTGTATAGCTTCTCGTCAGGGAATGATTCACTAATTTCGATCAAATTATCACTTTCAAGGTGGGTCAATCTAGATAGATGGTCAACTAACACATTCTCACTCCCCTTTTTATCCCAAATTTCTAGATCAAATTCTTGCAAGAGTAGTACCCAACGTATTACGTGAGTTTTGCTTCTTTCTTTTGAAGGAGATACTTAATGGATGCATGTTCAGTGTAAGTAATAGTCTTAGGCCCTATGAGATATGACCTGAATTTAGTGAATGCAAAGATGACAGCTAAGAGTTCTTTCTTTGTGGTAGCATAGTTTCTTTGGGCATCGTCAAGGAGCTTACTAGCATAGTAAATTGAATAGAAGGTTCGTTCCTTTCGCTGCCCAAGGATAGCACCAACTGCAAGGTCACTAGCATCACACATAATCTCAAAAGGGGAGTCCCAATTTGGAGTAAAAATTATCAGAGCAGAGATCAAGGCAATTTTAATGGAGTTGAAACCCCTTAAAAAATTTTCATCAAATTTGAATTCAACATCCTTCCCTAGTAATATATCGAGCGGCAAGCTTATGTTGGAGAAATCTATGATAAATCTCTTATAAAATCCTACATGCCCAAGGAAACTTCTAATTCCTTTCACATTGATAGGAGGGGGGAGTTTTTCAATTACCTCCACCTTAGCTTTATCAACTTCTAATCCTCTCCTAGATATTAAATAACTAAGGACAATACCTTTTTCCATAATAAAATAACATTTTTCCCAATTTAAGATTAAATTTGTGTCTTCACATCTTTTTAGAACTTTTCCCAGATTGACTAGACAATGGTCAAAAGAATTTTCGACAACAGAGAAATCATCCATAAAGATTTCTAAGAATTCCTCTATCATATTAGAAAAAATAGCAATCATACTGTGTTGGAAAGTAGCTAGGGCACTGTACAATCCAATGGGCATTCTTCTAAAGACAAATGTCCCAGAGGGGTAGGTGAAGGTTATTTTCTCTTGGTCTTCAGGTGAAATCAAGATTTGATTATATCATGAATATCCATCAAGAAAATAGAAATAGGGATTCCCTTCTAGCCTATCGAGCATTTGGTCAATGAATGGGAGAGGGTAGTGATCCTTCAGAGTGGCTTTATTTAGTCTCCTATACTCGATGCACACTCTCCATCCAGTCACCATCCTAGTGAGGATTAATTCATTGTTGTCATTAAGCACAACAGTCATCCCACTCTTATTTGGAACCACAAGAATAGGGCTCACACAAGGACTATCAGAGATGGGGAATATGATTCCAGAATCTATGAGTTTAATAATTTCTTTGTGAACTACTTTCTATATGTTACTGCTTAAGCACCGTTGAGGTTCAATTGATGGAGTAGATTTGTCCTCCAAAAGGATACGATGCATACAAAGAGTTGGGCTAATTCTTTTTAGATCAACTATACTTTATCCAATTGCTCTTATACTCCTAAAAAACCTTACATAAAAGCCTCTCTTGAGGCTTGAGTTAACAAGGCAAAAATTATTAGGGGAAGAGATGTCCCCTCCCCTAGATAAGTGTACTTTATGTGCGAGGGAAGAGGCTTTAATTCTAATTGTGGAGGGCAATCGATAGATGGTTGAATTATTTTCCTCTCTTTAATCAATTCCTCAATCACTCCATCTTCAGTGCAATCCTCATCATCCTCATTAACTAGCATCCCCTCTTCTTCCACATCTCCCATTAACAAAGCTTCATCAATTAAATTGATCCTCCTATAATCCTTATTGGGCTTAGATGGGTGCCTCATAGCATCATTTACATGAAATTTCACCTCCTCATCTCCATATAGCAACCTCAATTCCCCTTTATCGACATCAATCAATGTTCTTCCGGTAGCCAAGAATGGTCTACCTAAGATGATGGGGAATTCTTGGTTTTCTTCTTCCATATCTAAGATTATGAAATCAGCTAGGAAGCTGAATTTATCGAACTTTACAAGCACATTTTCCATGATTCCTAAAGGGGTTTTTACAGATCTATCAGTAAATTGGAGGAGAACAAAGGTGGGTTTCAAATGATCAATTTCTAACTTCCTGAATATGTAAAATGGAATCAGATTTATGGATGCACCTTGATCACAAAGGGCTTTTTGGAAAGATTAGTTTCCAATAGTGCAAGGGATAGTGAAGCTACTAGTATCCTTCTTCTTAATGGGAATCTTTCTCTGAAGGATTGAACTACATTCTTCTATTAATACCACGGTCACCTTTTCATCAATCCTTCTTTTTTTTTATAAGATATCTTTCATAAACTTTGCATAACTCGGCATTTGCTCTAAAGCTTCCGTGAAAGAGATGTTTATGTGAAGAGCCTTAAAAGTATCTAAAACTTTTTGGAATTAGGCATCATGTTTCTCCTTAGCCATTCGCTGAGGGTATGGGATGTTAGGGGTCATTTTAAGTTGGTCACTAGGTTGAACCTTCTCCGAATCCCACACTTCATTCCACTCAATTCTGATCATTTCTTCTTCCTCCCCTTGTCCCTCTCTAGTTGTTGTTATATTTTTTTCATTCTCCTTATTCACAACCAGCTTTGTTATTTTCCCACTTCTTAGGGTTATAGAGTTTCCCGAGTCATTTTCATACTCACCAATGACTCCTACTAAAGTCAATTTATCTAGCTATCTCATGATTTCTTTTAATTATTGTTCAATTCTTTTGACTAACTCCTCTTGCCTTAAAAGAGTATGTTCGTGCCTATTTAATGTGGCATCAGTTTTATTCATAAATTCAGTTATGGAAGATCTGAATTCAATAAAGGAGTTCTCTAACCTTTCTCTACTTCCACCATGATTCATAATTACATTGACATTTCTTAGCTCACAATCTTCCTCTTCATAAGGTTTTAAGTGCTCACATTCTAACTTTTTCTTGAGTTGAGAGATTTGATTTTGGAGCTCACAAATTTGTTATGAATTTTTAAGAGAGTTACATTCATTTTTAGCCATGTGTTCATTTCTGTGGAGAGGCCAATGATAGGCATTATTTTCCATTTCTTCTAAGAGGTCATAAGCCTCTTCTTGGGTTTTGCTACTGTTTGAGCCTCCGATGGCCGCATGAATGAGTTTCCTTGTTGGTGCACTCAATCCATTGTAAAATATTTGAACTTGCATCCACAAAGGAATCTCATGATGTGAGAATCTCCTTAAGCACTCCTTAAAATGATCCCAACCATCGTACAGTGTCTCCCCTTCAAACTGGTTAAAGTTAGTAATCTCAATTCTTAAGTGAGCAATTTTCACCAGAGGGAAATATTTGGCTATGAATTTCTTAGAAAGATCATCCCAAGTATAGTAAAGTTGCTCAGGAGAGAGCTGAGATAACTTTTAACTCTATCTCTTAATGAAAATGGAAAAAGCCTCAGTTTAACTGCATCTTCAGATACGCCGTTAACCCTGAAGGTATCACAAATTTCAAGGAAGGTTGAAATATGTGAGTTAGGATCTTTTGTGGCTATTCCACCGAACTGGTTATTTTGAACCATACTTAACATGGAAGGTTTGATTTCAAAATTGTTTGCTTTGATGTTAGGCCTAACAAATAGCATGGGAGATTCCCCTAATAGTGGGCAGTGCATAATCTCTAAGTGCCCTTCCCCTTGGTACTCCTAAAGGCTCTCCAAGATTTTCATTAAAGTTTTCCATAATAGCTTGTTGATTCAGTAGAATATTTTGTTCTCTTCTAGCATGAAAACAGGTTCTTTCAATTTTTGAATCAAAAATATATTCAGTACAAATTCTTCTACTCATACAAGACAGAAATTAAGCTATCAAGAATAAATATAGCAATAGCATTCAATGATTCAGCAAATGACAGTAAAACAAAGAGAAGTAAATGGTTAGCACAAATAATTACAAGAACAAAAATTAAAATTATATGCAAGAGATTTGCTTAAATCACTATTTACTAGTAGATTCTCCTTAATACAAAACAGTTACCATTCCCCGGCAACGGCACCAAAAACTTGACATACTATAAAATACACATCTGCGCTTGCACGCAAGTGTATGTGATCTGAAGTAATATTTTGGAATGTTTAAATGATATGATTTTAGCTTGATTTGGTTCCGTTAATAAGTAATAATTTAGAGTTTAGAAATTATTTAAGTTAGGGAGGAGAGTTGGGCTTATTCCATGTGAAATAATGGGGGCCTCAAGTTGTATTACTTCTCAAGCACATTTCATTCTTTTTTATTAAGCCAATTAATCAAGTGCACATTGTATTCCTTAGAGTTATCCTCTAAATCCTTCAAGTACAAATCTTGTGTGAGAGATGAATACACTAAGGTTCAATTTCTGCACAAAGATTCTCATGAGATCGCAATTAGAGCATCTTAGTTTTCCTACATCTAAGTTACCAAAATTACAGTTTTAATTAGCCGATCTCAAGAGCATTTATTCCAATAATGAGAATCACGCGCATCATGCGCAGTTCAGATAAGGAAGAGATTTCATTGGGCTCTATGAACTATGTCACTTCATCCATGAGCTCTCAAAGAATCCACTCCCTCCTTTCACGTATGCTGAGCAACGGAGCTCCAATTAATGGGTCTTAGCTCACACGCTTCGACTCCTTAGTTGAGCGTAAAACATGGTGCAAGGAGGATCAAGAACTTCTAACTTAATTCTAAGCACCCCATGCACACATATCCCACTCTTAACTAAGCAATGAGCCATGGAGCGCAAGACTTTCATTTTGATTGGTAGTATCTATAATTATATTTTCTTAACATAAGATTTTCATTCATTCCACAACTTGATCGTAAGATGATTTCATTTAGTCATTCAAAAATACTTTTTTATTTCAATGATTGAGGAAGTTCAACATCATTCATTAAGTCCCTTACATTTTACAATGGGCTCAGTCCAACCCTCCCCAAGGGGATTAGCCTTCCATTATAGCTTAGAAAAGAAGAAAAACATACAAGGATGAAGATCCATAAACTCCTCTTAGATCTTTTGTGGAGCCTCCTGGGATTGCTCCACAAATTGCTGTGGATCTAGCAAATTACTAGATCCCAAAAGTACCATATGTTAGACAATGAGTCTAAAACATCTGAGGCTACTATAAACAATTATAGTTATCTCTAGTGTAATATATAAGTAATTTAAGCAATACTATAAAAAAGATTTAAAATGGATGAAAATTATAAAATAGCATAATACTAAAATGTAAGGTAAAATAGTAACTGAAAGCTAAGTACTCAAAATATAGGAATACAGCAGGTTAATTGAAATTGAATAAATGCTGAAATAAAACCATGTTGTATGCCACCGAATATATATATATATATGCATATGAATATTCCATAGAACTGTATGCCACAAGTATGCCTAACTCATTGTCACATGACATCCCTCATACTCAGAGGTTAGCAGACGCTCCGCTAACAATCTTAGGTGAGCACAATGCTCCACTACAGATTCCTAGATGAGCATAATGCTTTGCTAATGCTGATATGATTTATGAATTTTATGACATGCTAAGGTTTTAATAACTAGATGCTTTAAGCCATTAAATCTAGAAATTGATTAAAACCAAGTAATAAATCCATTTGACTCCACTGTTCAGAATTCATCTAAATGAATTCTTACTTCTATCTTAATCTCACTGAATTCATGATTCTTGTTATAATTATATTCTGAATCATCAAATGGAGATTTTTCATATACATGCTTTAGCATGCCCTATTAAGGGTGACTTTAACATTTAATTTGTTTAACTACACTTATCAATGCGCACAATGATAAGGGACAGAATCCTTCTATAGTTTATTCTCTCAGACTAAGTTGTCAAACTCCCAATCTATATCACACTATGAGCTTGGGATGTTTATCTAAATGGAACTCAACTTCTTCGGTTGCCTAGGATAAGATCAAGACTTCACTGTTTTATTCAAGTTAAATCAACTAATTCCACCTTATACTGAGTAATCCAGCTCTATGGATATGCACTGACATCTCCATCTGATAATATTATTAATTCTCATTCTAACAGATCAATTTTTTAATCAAGGAGTAACAAACTAATGAATTCATATTCCATTATGGTGAATCATACACAAGGGTTCCAAGGATATATGTAGAAGTCACACAATAATTTGATACTACCACAAGGGATAATATTTTTAACAACCCTAGGTTGTTACCATACAAAATAAATGTTGATTGATTCAATTTTTAGCATCATTGCTTTTAGATCATCAAGATAAACCTATCTAGAAAATTTGAAGTCCATTGGACTTCTCTAAATCAAAATTTGCAATTTGATCAGTCTAAATGCCCTAGTCTAGACTCAAAATATTTTGATCTCAGAATTAAAATCTGATTACATTTTTAAATTCCTCACCCCCAAATTAGTTAAGGGTGAAATTTTGGTGCAATTTGGAGTTCATTTGGGCAATAATTCAATTTAATTTAAAATGGTACATTTGCACTTAAGGGCTCCATACAATTTAAAATTGCATTTATACCTTCATCCGTTTTTAAAACAGCGGGCGCGATCTGAAGTGTCCATTCTTTGGGTCACATCGTGCGGCCCACGTTTTAGATCAGGATCTATCAATCCAGACCATTCCGCGGCTCGATCGAAAGATCGGACGGCAACGATCCACCCACAGTAAATAGCGCGATCCGTCCATCCGATCCAGAGATCTGAATCCCACGGACGATCTGCTCCCCGCGTTCGGCCGTTAGATGTCCGAGGATCTGGACCGTCTCGTCCCAACGAACGATCCATCAGACAACTGTCGTAACTCCCCGCACTGTTCATCGTCTTCTTCACTCCGCGCAAATCCACGACAGGGAAAATCAAATCCTTACAGGCAGAGCCTATCCCACTCCCCCGCCAGCTCAGCATAGCCGTTAGAGGTTCCTTATTCCCGTGAGGCCTCTGAGTCGGGCTCTCCAGCCCGATACCCCCAATTTTGGAAACTCTGAGAGCTCTTCTTGGCCCGAGCTCTCGGGCCAAGCCAAGCCAAGCCCCAGCATTCCCTCTCAACACCTTCCTAAGGCTATAAATAGCCTTAAGCCTCACCTTAGAAGCTTTTTGCTATTCAATTGAGTTCGTTTCCAATTCTTCCTCCGCTCGCCATTGCTGCTTTGCCAGGCTACCTCCAGTCGCTCCCAACCTTGCGTACAGCTGATAGAGGGTTGCTCCTGGAGTTCAGGACCCCTAAGAGCCTCTCTAATGCAGCATACCACGCTCCGTCTTCCAGCCGAGCTTCCTCCAGCACAAGCAAGGTACCCCCAATCTGGAATGAGCCGTTTAGGCTCAGCTCCTCCTAAATTTTGATCACTGAACTCTTCTATAACTTTGGCGAATTGATTGTAAGCCAATTGATGGGTTAGGGGAGGTCTGTTCGATCGTATCGATCGAACGAGCCATCCGCCTCTTTGTGCTTGGGACTGAGCAAGGTCCCAGAGATCTAGAGCCTCCCAGGACCCGTTTAAATAGGGCTTCGATCCGAACTTATGCCCTGATGGTGAACGGATCGAGCCCTAGCCCAGGCAAGCCCCCTGTGAGGAGAATTTCTCCTCACAGTGAGCGCCTTTCATGCGAAATGGGGAACTGAGTTCTAGAGGAATTGGTCCACCCCATTTAGCAATTCAGGGTTCTAAGGGTAGGTCATGGTCCCAGGAACGTGTAGCCATCATTCTTACGCCCCAGCATGGCTCGAGGATTGAGGATTTCGGCAATTAGGGTTAGCCCTATCCGTCCTCAATCGGAGGCCAGGCGGGGGAAGAAGACGACAGCGCGGGTCGGGTCGACCCGTGACCCGCATTGTCCAACACTAACGGGCCTTCAGGCCTGAACGACCCGCGCATTTTGGGATCGGGCCAGCGCCGTTTTAAAATAATTAATAAATGTTTTATTAATAATATTCCTTAAGGAAATTAGGAAAAATTTAATAGAAAAATACATAATGTAATTTCTTAATAACTTTTAATCCACTGGACCAAACCCTATAAAATTATATATGAAAATGATCAGAAAAACAAAAGGAACCTAAATATAAAATAAAATCATGCATCTGATGGTTAGATCTTTAATTATTGCCTAATTACAGTGAATCTTAATTAGGGCAGATTAGTAAATTTACTTATTCAAATTACATGTTTAGGGTGCCATTAGTTCACTGATGTTAATTAGATTCTATGTGCAAGTATAAAATTTTTCTGAGTTCTGTAATTTTAGTTATGCTCTAATCTTGTTAAATCATAATTAGTGAATTTTAGGGTTTATACACATTGGATCTTAGCAAACTTAGTCTCTGATTACTTGCATGATTAATTAGGACTTGCATGCCAAATTTCATGTAATTTGAATGGTTGGATTCTTACATATGTGCTAATCCTTTTTGCTTGGAATTAGGGTTGGATTAGCACTAAGTAACCACTATTTATTAAACTTTAATTATTATTTTCACTTAAAATAGTAAGCTAAATGAAATGAAATCATCTTTTATAAACTTATTAAGTACACTTGAATAAATCCAAAACTATAGAATCTTAAATATCTTAATTAACTTAAGAAATCTTAAGATTTGGATCAAGCTTTTAAGACTTGAGCTAGATCTAGGATTGCCACCAATAATGCATAATTAATCCACTAATTTGACATTGATCTTTAAATACACACTTGATTTGACTTAAGATTTGAGAAGGGGTCAAACCCTGATCTGCTAAAGGAGAATCTAAACTCTTAAGAATCCTAACTTAAGTAATTGATTTCAAGACTATGAATTGAACATTTTCCAATAATGCATTTGATTTATTATTGAATCTAAACATTTGAATTGGACAATTTAAGATTAATAATAATCTATATGATTTCTTTATCTTAATAAAATCTTAAGATCCCTAATTTTCTCTTAAATAAGAGGACTAGCATAAGAAGATTTATAAAACCATATTGATTTAACAAGTGATCAAATCCTTAATAATATAATTGATTTACATCTCATGACCTTAGTTTAAGTGTGATCAGATGACTTAATCATCTGATCTGATCATGTTAAATCAAATTCAGAATTTGAAACCTAATTAAAGTAAAATCTCTTCTAGAAGAGAGATCTAATCTTCTCTTCCTAAGATCGTCTTAAAATTATTTAAAAGACCTAATTCATATACCATGAGGTAGGAAACCTTGCATAAATTCTTGAGGTAGAAGTATAGAAGATCCTATTACACTAGATATTGATCTTATTCTCCTTGTGGTAGTATTCACTTAAAACCTTAGAAGAGATACATCTCCTCGGGGTAGAACCTGTTTTATGTGATCCTTGATCACATTCAACTGATAAAACTTTGTATAGGACTCACCTACTAGTTTATAGAATTATAGTTTTGATAATTCCTTGTTCTAATAAATAGACTTGATTGAACCTTGATTATTGGGTAGTGTATAGTATACCCATATTAATGGTCCCAGCAGTATTCAGGATTGTTGATTCATTCTAATAAGGACTTATGAGCAGGTTCTATCCTGCTGGATAGACGAATACAGTCCCATTAGATTAAATCATTCAATCCTAAGAGTGTATTAAATGGGTACCCCTTCCTTAGTTTAATTAAAAGACAAGTTGCTATCAGGCAATGCCTCCTAGCGAAGATCGCTTCAATAGGTATGGCTCAAATAAACTAAGTAATGGGATTTACCTTCCTTAAGATGCTAAGTATGATTGTGAGTTTAGTGACTAAATGCTTAGTTTGAGATACAAAATCATCATCAGATGGTGCCTCCTAATGAAGATCGCTTCATTAGGGTGGCGTAATCAAACTAAATATTATAAGTCCTATCCTGGCATTATATTCAATATGTGTATACAATCACCCCACCTAGTGATCTCTAAGTAAATAAGCAACTTTAACTAATTATTGATCTAGAATTGGAGTCAGAATCCTTTTAGCAGGATTCTGCACAGTGGGCACTTTGGAATCATTACTAGTTTTCTATATATCATTCATAGATTTTGAGATTTTTCACTCATTCAGCACCATAGCATAAGAATAAGCATAATCATGAGTTGGACTCATTCCTTTGTTGTGACACATGGTTATCAGTGATACAGTATGAGATACAAAATATTATATACACAGACTGGGGAATGTCAGGGTGCATCTGCATCACCATACTGGCTTCCTAACTGTTGTGCTTACATTGAACCATACTACTCATAACCCTTCAGTGATAGTTCTGTGATATCCATGGGATAGCATATTTATGGATATTGTTTTAGTGGCATATAGTGCAGCTTATAGCATCCCTCTCAGCATACAGTTTCCTTTTACTTTCAGTTTTGGTTTAGTGACAATTTTACCTTACATAGCCCTTACTGTCTTGTTTTTCTCAGTAGTTACAGTTTTTTTCCTTATTTACGTACTTTACTTCAGCTTTATTTCAGTTTTGCTTTACTTGCATATTTTGCTATGTTTAGTTTAGTTTTGTCTAGTTAGTGCAATGTGTTAGACTTCTTGTCTAATACGGGGTACTTTTGGGATCCGGCAATTTGCTAGATCCTGAGCAGTTGGTGGAGACAGGTCAGGAGGATATGCCAGAGACTTAGGAGGAGCATGTGGAGCTATAGAGGATTGAGCACCTCTTTTTACTTATTTACTCTTTTTTAGCTCATTAGCTAGACTTTTATACTCAGTATTTGAATAGTTTGTAATAAACTCTGGATGTACTTTTTACCTTTCTTTTTTTGGATGGATATTTACTACTGCTTATGATGAATGTATTCTGGATGTTTTGCTTTTAGTTTCTGCACTCTGTTATACTATTATACTTAGTATTGTGATGTGATCAGCATACTGGAATTGCTGATATATATATATAACGTATACGGATTCTTACTCACTTCCCAGGATCTTGTGTACGTGCTAGTCTAATATCTAAGAAAAGTATTTTCTTCTTATCTTAGGTATTAGCTCTCGATCCTACTCTTAGGATTCGAGTCAGCAGCCTTCAGCATGGCTCAGTTTCTTTTTAGCCTATTCGGGGAGGATGGGACCTACTTGTATGGCCCACCGTTCTCGAGTAGCGCATCGTTCCGCCGCCGAATCTTATATTACATTAGTCCTTTGCGCACGGTGACGGGATGGGGCTCTACAGTTGGTATCAGAGAAGTATTATAAAGTATCAGATAAGGAGCTTGTTCCTATCTACTTTAAAATATGTTCTCTATGTCGGGACAATATCACAATTACTATGTATAGTGCAAAGCAAACATCCAAAAGGTTCATTAAGTTGTCTCAGAAATAGAAAGGAAAATTATGTCTACAATGCTGACACCCTAGGAAATAAATGCACGTAAAAAGATAACTTAAAATGATATCTAAGGATTTGAACGAATTTTGAAAGAAATAAATAAATGAAATGTTTATGGGCTGAACTATTTTAGGGAATGGAAAACTCACCGTCAGCATTTTTGTTCTACCTTAGGAGGTTTGATGATTATTAGATAGATGAACTTCGAGATGGTCAGATCTACGGGAGGATGGTGGATGGAGTATCATCCCAAGGAGTCGCAGTACTGGACAAGATCCTGGTTCATTCATCATTCAGAGGCACCAGTCTTTCCGCACTCGCCAAAGAGTGGCTGGATTGTGTTACCACTGCATTTAGAGAGACAACCTGCCCAGAGAAGTACCGTCTAGAGATTGTAGAGATCCTACTGAGGGGATCAACGAGTTGTTGGTGGTATTGGGTCGATAGGCGATTAGCTCAGAAAGGTCACACAGTCACATATGATGACTTTTGCGCTGTCTTCTGGGAAGAGTATTGTAACTAGACCCTAGGAATTTCCTTATGTCATTTATTGTTATCTTGTTTACATATTTTGATGTATCCATGTATCTTCTCTTATGAGAAAGAACTTGAAAATGAATGAAATTTTATAAAATTTACATTGTAACTACAGCTATGAATCCTGGTTCCCCCTCTACTCCCACTCCTATTAAAAAGACGATCCCATCGTCAAGCGAACCTGAGGAATCGAGTCTTATGGCCAATAAAATAAAGGCCTTAATTGACAGTAATGCGCAACAGGCGCAGGAGACACGATCTCTCATCCTCTCAGTCAAACAACAATCTTCTGGACCTTCTTCTTATAATTCAGGTGATGGAGTCCTACATAACTTCCTTCGTTTTCGCAACCCCACATTCAACGGGGCATTAAACCCCATGGATACAGTAACATGGATAAAGTTGGTGGAGAAGAATCTGGCCTTAATTAAATGCCCTAATTCTGAGGAAATTCATCTGGTGACCTACCTGTTCCAAGAAGAAGCGGAATATTGGTGGGAAAATGAACGAAATAATAGATTTGCAGACTTCGAGATTGTGGGGCCCCTCGTACTAACAATAAGGAAGTACGGTGCTCCAACTGTGGCAAATTCCCAACTTAAGTAAAGTTAAGTGAACTCAACTTGCCTTAAGTCAAGGACTTGCCACCAAGTGCTATAACATTCATCAATATAAATATCAAAGTGGCGGAAGCAATATAAAATAGGGTAACATCCACAAGCATACA
This sequence comes from Gastrodia elata, assembly GCA_016760335.1. Lineage (NCBI taxonomy): Eukaryota > Viridiplantae > Streptophyta > Magnoliopsida > Asparagales > Orchidaceae > Gastrodia > Gastrodia elata. The sequence goes on from CM028686.1 coordinate 12,820,005, forward strand.
TAGTAGGAAAAGAAAATGCAATATAGTAACTCATCACAATGCAGAAAGTAAAGTACATCCAGAAAGTTTAATTATTACAAACTAAAATGAATAACTGAAAATGAAAGACTCTCATCCTCACTGGAACAACAAGACAAAACTAGCTAGACAGCAGCTGGAAGGTCCTCCTCCTGAACTGGCTCCTCCTCAGCGACACTGCCCATGAACACGTCTGAATCTGACATTTGTCGGTATCACAAATGCCAGGGCCCCAGCCAACAAATAAAAAGGTTACAGTTAGACAATTGTCTAAGTACATTTTAGGCTATTTAAAGTGAACTGAATATTAAAGGATATCGCATTTAAATTTAACCATACATGCAGCAGTAAAGGGGTGAAACAAGCTATGAAAGAACTGGGATACTATAAACTATCTATTTATAGCATGTAACATGTATGTGAAGTAACATACAGAACTCAAAATAAGCAAGGTAAGGCTAAGAGCAAAAAAAATAACTACAACTACTGAATAAACATGATCCTAACATGATTATGATCGAAGTAAAACATGCTGAGTATAAAAAAATACGAGTACTGAATATAATAAAATTCTAGCATCCTAAATATGCCATTTATACATATATCTAAGCCATAAAATATATATACAACATGCAAATTAATATGAAAAGAAAGGCCACTGAGACATGTGGCAAAAGCAAAGCAATATATGATAAGTAGCGCCACTAAGACATGTGGCAAAGCGAGCAAATACTGAAAAATAAGGCCACTGAAGCATGTGGCATAACAAACTAGAAAAACCAAAACAATACAATATAGGTAAAGTAGTAATATGCCTAAGTTCTAGTACTGTCATACCAGCCAATAGGCCATACAGGGCCTCCAATATCAATCAATCAATCAATCCCCAGCCTAGCCATCCAAATATGCTAGGTCTGAGCCCAATCTATACAATACTACTACTGAAGAGGCAGACTAAACTAGGTCATATTCTACTAACTGTGACAAAACAAAACTGAATGATATGTAAATTCAATACTAGCTTAGGATACATCATCCTAAGTTTTCCTATTATGCTCAAGGGCTAAAGCTCAAAATCCAAGGTATGCAAAGCAATCTAGTCAAAGTAAGCAAGAGACTCAATCTAGACTCATGTGATATCTATTGTTGTCTAATTACCAAATCTAACTATCCTAAGAAGGTACAAGCTTAGGATCTCCAATATCCAGCTATCGAGTAGACTCTCATATTTACATCCTTAAAGTCAAATATTAGAACTTAACAAGTTCTAATCAAAAATCATGTGATGACTATATAGTTTAAGTAAGCAAATCAATGACCTAATTTTATGAATATTTTACTCTCTTACCCAAATCTTTATCAAATAAATCAAGATTTAAGGATTTAGAACTTAAACCCTATATTGAGTTCAAATTCCAAATCCAAGGTGATACTAAAATAGGATCTAAGTTTCTCACTTAATCCCAAGGGTAAAGGATCTTATAAGTTGAAAGATTCAGGAACTAAGATCTTAGTGAAAGGCTATTCTACTAATTGTAAGATAAAATAATCAATTAAGAACTTGAGAATCTAAGATCTATATTCAATCTTTAAGATAACTCCATTATCTTATTAATTGAATCATCCTATACCCACATGGAAGGTTTCAAAAGATTAAACAATCAATCATTAAAGAATTTCAATTGGAGGTGGTTTGATTCAAATTGAAGATCTAAGATCTAAGATCTAAAGATCTGAAGTTTGATCACTTTAGACTTTTAATTAGAGTTTTGACTTAAGGGTTTCCATTTGTGATTTTCTTTAGAATCTAATTTCATTTTTAACTATAAGGAGCTTATTAATGTTAAGAACTGACAATTCCAAGTATTAGATTAACATTAAACCCATTTTGACCTACTTACGTTACTTAAGATCTAAGACCTTAAGCTAAAATTTTACTTCGACATTTCCAATTACTCTTCTTTTAACACTTAATTCTTAAGTTATCTTAACTGAACTTATTACTGAGATAATTGACCCTTTTCAATTATTAGATTTAAGGTTTAATTACATATGATCTTTATAAGTAGAACTTAAGATCTAAGTATCTTTATTAAGGACTAAATGAAGATCTCAGGGATTAAAGATTATTATTGTTCTAGGATTTTAGAGAACATTTCCACCCTACATCATAGTGGTTTACTGAAATTTTTAATCCTTAAGGAACATTAAATCACATTTTGGTCAAAATGACCAAAATGCCCCTTTTAAGGCTAAAATTGGGATTTTAGGGTTTAACTATCCAAAACTGCTCTAGACTGTTCTAATGTACTTCATATTACTTAATGAAGTGGAAAACACCTTTAATTTAGGTTTTGATGACCTAAATGGTCTTAATTAGCACTAATCACTTAATTAAGCCTCTTTGGGTGATTAGTGAAATTAGGGCAATCCAACCTTATACTTAGGTTATAGTAGGTCTAATATGATATTAGGAACCATCCCCACCCATTTCAGAGGCTTAATTAGGGTTTAATTCACTAATCCTTGATTAGGGTGATTAGAGAGTGATTAAGAAAATTAATTATCCAAAATTAATTTTAAGGGCCTGGAATTATTCATTATTATACAAGGAGCAATCAGAGCTCTTAAACTCATAAATTGGACAACTAAATAATTTTATATGATTTAATTAAAAATAGAGAAGGTTTGGCAAATATTTTTAAATCCAACCATTGGATCTAAAATTTTATTTTATATTCAAATTCCTTGAATTTTTCTGATTCAAATGGTATATTGGATTATACCATTTGGATCTGTATAGCTAAAGTTATTTAATTAATTTATTCTGAATATTTATTTAAATTAAAACTATATGGTTTAATTAATTAAAATCGCAACCATTAAAAATGCTATCCAATAATTAATAATTAGGCGCGGCCCAAAATCAGAATCGCCGGGTCACGGGTCGGCCCGGCCCAGAACCCGCAACTTCGTCTTCAACCTCTCGACGGGTCCCGAGCCCGTCAAATTTCAAAGCTGAAATTCTCGGCGCTCCGGCGACGGCAGGGGCTCAAATCGATCCCTACACGTTCACTGAGGCAAGACGCATCGATTGGACCAAGAACCCCCATCTGGATCCCTCTGGATCGATGGGGTCTTACTCACCCGATACATCCTCTTGCGAGGCATCTCAGGTCGCTTGTGAGGGGGAAATTCTCCTCACAGGGACCTCAATTTGCCGGGATTTTGATCCCTACACGCTTAGGGGGACTAGATGCATCGAACCCCCAACCTATCTTAACCCGAGACGCAGCCAATCACTGGGTCCTTACTCTGACTCATCCATTGGCTCACTGGCTAGCTCAGTCGATCGATACGATCGACTTGAGCTAGCCTGGCCCCAGGCGACAATCACAGGGGTTTCCTAGGTGGCTAAGGCTGCTTAGACGGCATTCAGAGCTCATTCCAGAAGACAGCAATGATGGGAGCTTCAAAAAATTTTAATGGAGGAAGCTGTACCTGAAGTCGGGGTACAAGCCGTGCCGACAGAAATTGACGGGCGCTGAAGCTTCCTAGACAGTAGACGAAGCTCCACAGGGGGTCTGAACACCAGACGGACCCTCTATCAATGGTTCTAGCCTTCTGCAAATGCCGGGAATTTGCTGAGGAAGGTGAGAGCACTACGGGGTTCTAGCCACCAATTGAGGGATCACTGTGAGCAAAGTGACTCACTGTGATCCACTCAGGGTATTTATAGGTCCAGGGGGCTTTGGGGGTGGCTTCCAGAGCTTGGGTTAGGAGGAAAGGCTCGGCCCGAGGGGTTCCCTCTATTTCCAGAATTGGGGGTGGACCGGAGCTCAGGCTTGGCTGGGACTGCTCAGGAAGCAAGGGAAAGGCCGCAATGGTCTTTCTGATGTGGCGCGGGAGTGGCAGACCGGCTGGAGGACGTGGCAGTACGGGAGGATTTGGCTGTCGGGCGCGGGCTGGGGGAAGGAGACGATCCACAGTAGCGGGAGCTGCCAGAGCCGTCTGATGGATCGTTGGTTGACGCGCAATGGTCCAGATCTTCCGACATCTAATGAAAGATCGAGGATAAAAGATCCGTCATTGGATCCAATCGGGGAATCTAACGGTTGATCGAAGGTATTTACGGCGGATCGCTTAGATGCTGTCGGATCGGGATCTTGAAACCGCGGAACGGCGGAGATTAGATGGATTCATCCAACGGTGCAGGCCGTTGGATCAAGACCACGGAACGGACGGCCCAGAAGGCGCCCGCGGTTTGGGAAGGAGCCGACCGTTGGGTAAGGGTATATTTGCAATTTGGAATTGTCTAAACCCTAATTTGCAATTAAACCAATTTAAATTAAATCCAAAATGTGACTAAATGACCTCCAAAAATTCCCAAAAATTCACCCTTAGCTAATTTGTGTATGAGGAATTCAAAAATGAAATCAGATTTCAATTTGGAGATCAAAATATTTTAGGTATTTTTCAGGGCTTAAAATAGCCAAAATACCAAATTCTCCAAATTAGCTCCAATTGATTTCAAACTTCTAGGTTTAGGTTTAAATGACCCATTGAATCTAATGGAATCAAAATCAAACCTTAGTTTAGCTTAATTAATCTAGTCTTAGCTAGGTTAACAACTTACGGTTGTTACAAACTCCCCAACTTAAGAACGATGTTGTCCCCGACATCACCCAAGGGAAGAAATGTTCTGCTGCGACAATATGAGTTTAGATACAAAAGAAAAGAACTGAATAGTACCTGAGTTTGCAAAGAGATTGGGATATTTATTGCATATATCCACCTCTTTTTCCCAAGTAGATTCTTCCAACGATCGATTCTTCTACTGAATTTTGACCATAGGAATTGAACGATTCCTCAGCTGTTTCTGATCACAAGCTCAAATTCTGATAGGTTCTTCGGCATAAGAAAGATCAGGTTGAATTTCTACTACTGGGAGTTGAACGAGATGAGAAGGGTCTTGAAGACATCTTCTCAATGAGGATACATGAAATACGTTGTGAACAGCAAAGCCATCAGGTAGGCTTAGCCGATAAGCAGATGACCCTACCTTGGCCAATACTTTAAAAGGTCCAACATAGCGGGGACTGAGTTTCCTAGCTACACCAAATCTGAAAACACCATTCATTGGGCTGACCTTCAGATAAGCAGAATCTCCCACATTGAATTCTAAGAGACAGTAGTGAGAGTCATGATACTTACTCTGACGATCTTGTGCTGAACGAATTCTCTGCTGAATTAACTTGATCTTTCTGCTAGTTTCTTCTACCAATTCTAAACCAAATAGTTGAACACTTCCTGTTTCAAACCAGGCTAACGGAGTACTGCATTTTCTATCATACAAGGCTTCATAAGGAGCCATCTTAATACTGGCTTGAAAACTATTGTTGTAGGCAAATTCCACTAACGGAATGTGATCTTCCCAGGAACCAGCAAAATCAAGAATATAGAGCCTAAGCAAATCTTCCAGAACTTGATTTACTCTCTCAGTCTGACCATCCGTCTAAAGATGAAAAGTTGTACTCATGGCTAGAGTCATTCCCAGATCTTGATGCACAGCTTGCCAAAACTTGGAAGTAAATCTGATGTCTCTATCAGATACAATTGACTTTGGAATTCCTTGCAATCTGACAATCTCCTTGATGTAGAGCTTTGCCAACTTCTCTACTGAATCAGTTTGACGAATAGGAAGAAAATGTGCTGATTTAGTCAATCGATCAACAATAACCCAGATTGCGTCGGCACCAGATTTGGCACGAGGCAATCCCATGATGAAGTCCATGGATATATCGAACCATTTCCATTCAGGAATATCGAGCGGATGCAAAAGACCACTGGGTCTTTGGTGTTCGGCCTTTACTAGGTTACAGGCATGGCATTTGGCCACAAAGTCAGCTACATCTTTCTTCTACCTGGCCACCAAAATGATTGCTTCAAATCTTGATACATCTTAGTACTTCCTGGGTGAATATGATACCCGGAATTATGGCTTTCGGCTAAAACCTCATGATGCATAGATTTAGGTATTCACAATCGATTGCCCTGATAAACTACACCATTCTGCAACTGTAAATCCTGACGACGACCACCTTCGATATCTGCTTTAAATTTCAAATACTCATCATCTTTGATTTGCGAGATGGAGACATCTCGGTGGAAAGCGGGTTCCACATTAATATTTACTAATAGCGAACTCAGCATATCGCCATTAACTGGAGAAATCTCGAGCTTACAAAATTTAGGTTCTACAGGTTAGAGTAGCACGACGACTAAGAGCATCTGCCACTACATTAGCCTTTCCCAGATGATATTGAATGCTGAGATCATAATCACTAATGAGTTCCAACCATCTTCTCTGGCAGCAATTCAATTCTCTCTGGGTGAAGATGTACTTCAGACTTTGATGATTAGTGAAAATTGAACATTGCACTCCGTATAAGTAGTGACACCATATTTTCAAGGCAAATATTACAGCTGCAAGTTCAAGGTCATGAACTGGATAGTTTTTCTCGTGGGGTTTTAGTTGATGAGAGGCATAAGCAATTACATTACCCTCTTGCATCAAAACACAACCTAGACCGATTTTGGAGGCATCGGTATACATCTGATAGTTCAAACCTTCTTTTGGTAGAATAAGAACTGGAGCGGTAGATAGAGCATCCTTAAGGGTTTGAAATGCTTTCTCGCATTCTGGGCTCCAAATGAATGGGACAGCCTTTTGGGTTAATTTAGTTAATGGTGAAGCGATGTGAGAAATGTCCTTAATGAACTTCCTGTATTATCCTGCTAATCCCAGAAAACTTCTAATATTGATGACAGACTTAAGTTGAGCCCAATCCTGAATAGCTTTTACTTTGCTCTGGTCTACTCGAATTCCCTGTGCATCGATTACGTGTCCCAAAAATGCAATGGAGTTAAGCCAGAACTCGTACTTCGAGAACTTGGCATAAAGTTGATGCTCACGCAAGGTTTCCAACACTAACCTCAGATGCCCTTCATGGTCTTTCAGAGTTTTGGAGTAAAGAAGGATATCGTCAATAAAGACGATTACGAATTTATCCAGATATGGTTTTAGCACTCGTTGCATTAAATCCAAAAAGATGGATGGTGCATTGGTGAGTCCGAACGACATCACCAAAATCTCAAAGTGTCCATAACGAGTACGGAACGCAGTCTTCCCTACGTTGTCTTCTTTTACCCGCAGCTGATGATATCCAGATCTTAAATCAATTTTTGAAAATATCACGACTCCGGATAATTGATCGAACAGATCATCAATTCTAGGCAATGAGTATTTGTTCTTTATGGTGACCTTGTTCAGTTCACAGTAGTCTATACACATACGCATAGATCCATCCTTCTTCTTCACAAATAAAACTGGCGCTCCCCAAGGAGACATGCTTGGCCTAATAAAACATTTATTCAGGAGCTCTTGCAACTGCTCGTTGAGTTCCTGAAGCTCCTTAGGTGCCATTCTGTAAGGTGCTTTGGATATTGGTTGTGTACCTGGAATCAATTCAATGGAGAATTCTACTTCTCTGGAAGGAGGTACACCAGGCAAATCTTCTGGAAATACATCGACGAATTCTTTGACTACCTTACAATCAGCAAGGGAGATATTTTCTTTTGTTTCGCCCATCATGGTGACTAAATGGGCATTACAACCCTTGACAATCAATCGTTCTGCTTTAATGGCATTTATTAAAGATAACTGTACGCTAGTTTTGCCTACAAATGTTTCAGGCTTACCCTGAGAATGGAGAGTGACTCTCTTTTTATGACAGTTAATCACAGCATTATTGTCACTAAGCCAATTCATCCCGAGAATGATGTCAAAGTTAGCTATCGGTAGAACGATTAGCTTAGCCTAAAATTCTTGATCGTTAATCTGGACTTTGATATTACAAAACTTATGAGCACTTAATTGGATTCCTGATGGAAGTCCAACACTCAATTTTTGTGCTAGGTTGCATGCGTGTAGTTTAAGATTATTTGCAAATCGTTCTGAGATGAATGAGTGACTGGCACCCGTATCGAACAATACATTACAAGGCTGGTTATTGAAATAAAGTGTTCCTAAGTTACACAGTTTTACATTAACAACTTGAAAAATTTAACATACAGAAAGGCAATGCAATAGGAGAGGTTTTAAGAGTGTGTACCTGAAACCACGTTATTATCTTCCGTGGCTTCCATAGGAGTTAAAGCATACACTCGGGCAGGTCCAGCAGTGTGGCAGCCCTGCCCCACCGTGGTCCTGTTAACCCTTAAGTTAACATGATTACAGTGGAGGGCTCACCAAATGACAAAGTCCCCACTTAGAATTGAATTAGACACGTGTTCTAATCCAACTTAAATAAGAACTATCACTAAATGACTATACATGAACTCAGAGTGCGGAAGCATAAAAAGTATAACATCCATCCAATACAGTATAAATACAATAATACAGAATAAGTAAAGTGCTGAAAGAGAAATATAAATCTGTATTATTACAACAATTAATAAGTTTAAAAGAACTGAAAGGAACTCTCAATCTCACTAAAAGAAAGAAAACTAAAGCTATAAATCTTCAAGTACGGGCTCTTCCTCTAATGGCAAGCACTCCACAGGATCAGCTGCTCTATCAAACTCAGAGCCTACCATTATCAGTTTCATAATGGTAGGGCCCCAGCCAACAAAAGAAAAACTGGTTAGACTATTGTCTAAGCACATTTTAGGGCAAACAATTTTATTAAGTTAAATAGATATCACCATAAAAACAGAACTGAGCAAAATAGGTGCAGAAAAGTGTACAAAAGAACAGTGATAAGTTATAAACTACAGTTTATAACTAAGCAAAAATAGGAAGTAATACATACCTCCTCTAAGAAACTGCAACAAAGATAGGTAAGTAAAAGAAAAGTAAAACTGTAAGAAAATGCAACCTAAATAGGCATGGCCATAGACTGTCGGACATTAAACCCTCGAAAGGTTGCCGACCTGAACGGGTTGATCGAAGAGGTATACTAATCAAGCTACACCTTACAAACCACTTGTGAAACAAAAACTTAATGCTACTTATGAATGTTCCAATTTAACGTAAGATATTTATCAAATATCTTAAGTACATAATATATGTTCAAGTATAAGGCTCAAAATCAAGGAATGCGAAGCATCAAAATCAAAGTGAGCAAGAAACTCTATCTAAAACACAGGTGATATCCATTATTATCTACTTTATTCATTCTATCTACTCTAAGTTACATAAGTTTCAGAATCATCAATTCTTACACATTTTGTAACTTAGAATCATGAATCCTACTAGTTGAAGATAATTAGGACTGTCCAAGTCCTAATTATAACATAATCAAAAGATAACTATTTAGTTTAAGTGAATAAATCATCGACCTAGTTTTGTAATTTAATTTACCCCAAACCTCAACTTGATTAGCCAAATCAAGATGAAAAGATTAAGAATTAGACTCCAGATGATGGGATCTAATCACTTAATCCAAAGGTATTACTAAAGATCTAAGGTTTAGAACCCAAAACTCACAGATTAAGTTAAGGCAAGTCCTAATGATAAATCAATTCATTAGGATAGATCTCTATTCTTAATTCTAAAGTTTAAAGATCAAATAATCATTTAATAAACTGAGAAAATCTAGAAACTAGTAAACTCAAGGTTTCACCGATTGAGTAACCCAATTTACTCAATAGATGAATTCTAACCTAAAATATATTCCTAATCCTAGGAATTAAAGATCTTAAATTCTAAGAGTATCTCTCAAGACACACATCCTAACTAATGTTATAATGACCTAAGGGAAGGTCTAAGAATGATTAAAGAAGGAGAAATCACTCAGTTAAGACTTAGGAATTTTCTTAAGGAGTTAAAATTGAGATTTTAATCAAAAATTTAATTTAAACTTGGATTTGATTAATTTCAATTCTAAATCATTCTATTTACTGATTTTAGTGATTAGAAACTGAATTTAGGGCTTTTAAAGGCTAAACCCTAAATTTGGGCAAAATGACCATTTTGCCCCTACTTAAGGGTTCAAAAGATCAAATTTTGATCTAAGGCTTTAATTCTGAAATTTTCTTTTTGAAAGTATTTCTTAATGTCTAATGTAGGATTAGACATCAACTAAATTAATTTTGGGTGATTATTAAGCCATATGAGATCAAATTAGTGAATTTGACTCATAAGGGCAAATTAGTAATTTGACTAGGTAAAAGTTAAATTTTGTTTAGATTATTGTTCTTTACTGCCTAAGCTTTCCATAGAATCTAAATTTGCTAAATTTTGATAAGTATTGACCAAGTTATGGCCAATACAAGATTTAGGGTTTAAGGTTAATTAAGAGATTCTTAATTATGGGTCAAAAATCCTAACTTTGCTAATTAATGCCCAAATTGAGCAAAATCAGTGGCTATGGTTTACAAATAGTCCACTGATCAAAATGACATGTGGTAAGTTCAATTTGGACCTAATTTGGCTAAGTTATGACCTAATTAAGGTTTAGGGTGATTAGTGAGTGATTAACAAAATTAATCACTCAAACATTAATCCAACCTTACAGCTAAGTTTTTAATGCTCTATGACTCCTCTGAAACTTAATCACTCAATTTGGATTATTAAATTTGCTAATATTTACTAATCAATATTTAGGGTGATTAGGGGTGTTTAGCAAATCTAACTGTTGGATCCTAAATATTTTTGTAGATTTCTGTAGATTAAGTTTTGCTGATTTAAATTGGTGTTTGGATCATCTAATTTGGAGCTAAGATGACCAACTTATGGTCATTTGAAGTTTTGTGTCATTTAAGGTTCAATTTAAGGGTCCTAAATGTCACTATATCAAATATAGCTCCAATTGAAAATTTAATAGTGCCAAATTATTCCTTTTAATTTTCTGAATCCAATGGTATATTTATTTGATATAATTGGACTTATATTTATCAAAATATTTGGATTTGAAGTTTAGATATATATATTTTAATTATTTTTATTTAACTATATTAACTTAATCAAATTTAAATTTAATTCGAATAATTATATTTTCTTTTAAGTTTTAATTCTTCTGCAGGTTTGGCGAACCCCACAGTATTCTGTCAGCGGCAGACTGGTTTCATTCGAACACGTGGCGGGCGATGCATCCACTTGTGGGACCCACTCCATTAAGTGATAGCCACGTGGAAGGTGCTGGTGTACCGGGCCGCTGAATCGGGTCGAGAAGACCCGAAGGAGATCGGGCTCCTTCTTCTCCTCTAGAGGCGCAGACGCAAGGATTAGGGCATACTCCAGATGATCGGATAGAGCTTCACACCGCACGATTTTTATGCCAGATGGAAGCACATACTCCCACCAATCTACTGAACCTAAAATCTCAGTCATAACTTCGTTCTAACACCAGTTAACAAGAAGCCCTAGCGCATAGGGTTAAGCCAACGGTGAAGGAAATTAATAGAGGAAGATAATAACATAACCTTGAATTTGAACACAAAATTGACATAGAATGAATATGAATATATTGCAATGATATAATGAAGATAGGTTTAAGAGTCGAAGGAAGTCATGATACCTCGGGGGTTTCTTTAGCCTTTGAGAAATTCGCACGATCTGCTAAAGCCTATCCAGGATACCCTGAGATCACTTGATCTACCTTTTTGATTCAATAAGGCAAAAAAAATTTGAGAGAATTAAAATGCTGCGTTAGCTGGTTTGTAGGCGGTGGTCGACACCTGCTCGAGAGGGGAGTTCGACACGTGTACAGGGGACTCGACACGCGCCCTATCCTTCGCAATCGGGGAAGGAGAAATCGTGGCCGTCCAATCGGGCGGCCCGATCCAAAGGCGCAGATGCACCGTTCTAGAATAACGGCCCGGCCCGTTAAGTTCAAATGGCGGGCCGAAAAAAATTTAAATATACATATATATTTATATATATAATTACATTATATTTAATTAGTTTAGCCTATTTCATTGATTAAATTTAATCATCTAAATACATTCCAAAAATTTCCAATAAATCACCCTTAGCTAAATGAAGGGTGTTGAACACAACGGCGCACTCGGATTTTTGATCCGACGAGTATTTAATTATTCGAATTTTCAGGTAGTTAAATAGTATTAAAATATTCGTCGAAAATCAATTACCTCCAAATGCATCCAAAACATCACCCTTTGCTAATTTTGGTGTTCTGAACACAATTGCGAAGTCAGATTTTCAATTTGAGGTCTAGATAAAAAGTCAAAAAAAATTTTTCTAGGGTTGGAATTTTCCAGAATTTATGGTTTGACTCAGTTGACTTCTGGTTTGACCTAGGTTTCAGAGATGAGTTCTAAATTACTTAATTAGTGACTTAGAACCTTAATTAAGACTTAGATTAGTCTTAATTGAGCCAAGTAACAACCTGGGTTGTTACAAGCACGACGATTGTTATTTTGCCATCGCTGGAAATTCTGAGAATTGGGTGCTGGTGGCTGTGTGTGAGCCACTTCAGGAGCAGGGGCTGGCATTATGGCCAGATTTGGTTCCCTCCGATTCAGTGGAGTTCCCTGGAACACCTGCTTCTTATGATACGGCTTCATTTGAACTCCATCTATTGTTTCTGTGTGGTCGCACTGATAAAATCGATGGCCTGTGCGCCCACAATTGAAACACCTCTGGACAAAGTGATAACACTTGCCATATGGATGTGGTTTGGCGCAGTTCTGAATTTGTTTAGTTGTAGGTGCAGCTTCTAGCTGATATACTTTCGCGGTGTTGGACCCGCGTCTTTTGAAATTTCCTCGCTGGTTCAGATTGGTTTGCGCCTTTTGCTTATGATCTTCTTCGGATTGTTGATGTTCAATCACCTTAGCTGTTTCCACTAGTTTGAAGAAACTAGTTAGACAAAGTGGCACTATCTAATTCTTCAACAAACTTCTGAGTCCACAAAGGAAGCGATGACACTTCGCTGACTCAGAGTGGGTGACTTCTAGTGCAAAACGGATTAATCTACGGAACTCTCTTTCGTATTCCGCCACTGAGCGACTTCCTTGCGTCAAACTCATGATCGTATCCGTAATCATGTTTTGTGCGGACGGGGGAATAAACTCAGTCTTGAATGCTTCAACAAATGCATCCCAAGGAATGTCGTCTAATTCATAATCGACGAACTGGGTGTTCCTGACTTCTTCCCACCAATATTCTGCCTCGGTGTGAAACAGATGGGTGGTGAGACGGACGGCTTCAGAGTTTGGAATCTTCAGACTAACTAGATCCTTTTCTGCGGCCTTCAGCCAATCGGCCGTATCCATTGGGGACAAATTCCCGCCAAAGGTTGGAGGTCTTAACCTCAGGAAATTAGGGAGGAGATTATCTGTTGTATGGTGTGAAGACAAAGCAATTTGTGGAGCATGGACTGTTGGAGCAGCGACAGTTGCTGGAGTTACATGATCATTCAATAATTTTTGCATGACCAGTGCCTGCTGAGCTTGGTTTTCTAAGAGAGTTGCCACCATGGCTCGTAGATGAGCCACCTCGTCGTTAGAACTGCCGGAGGCCACAGTGTTCTTGATTGGAGTAACAGTGGGTGGTGATCCAGAATCCATTCTAGTTTTAATTAAGAAAAGAACAACTCAAAATTTACTCTAAGGAAGGAAATCAAAATTTCTCATTAGTTATAAAATTTTAAAATTACAATGCCAAACTGTAAATCAAATGAAGTTGCCTGAAATTGAAATAACATTTAACCTAATTATCATTTAAACTTTATCAATGTACTCTGCCCTAAAGGCTACACAAAAATCCTCAAAGGTGACTTCTCGCCGCTTCCTATTACGCTTCTTCTCGAGCTTTGCCATAGTCTCGTACCACCACACTCCGGCATAGTCCACCATCAGGTCAGTCACAATATTTACGTAAAGTGACTCGGGACACTCTATGTGCTCCATAAGGGACTCTACTCGGCTCAGCCATTCTTGCGCATATACTGGAAAGTTGAGCCCTTGATATACAGTTTGTCGTAGGAGCTTTTCTAGGACAAAAATTCCTCTTGATAAAACTCCTTCGATTTGCCAGTTGTTTTCCTGCCTCCATTTGAAGCTACTGTTCTAAGCACTCCTAGAGATACGCTGATAGTAGTCTATATCGGACTCTTCTGATCCCATCTGACTCTGGGAACAGAATTTTACTATTTGTATTAGACTCTAAATGAATAAATTTATTAGGTTGGGAGTATTCTCCTCTTTCATTGTGCATAGAGTTACTGGCACTACTATGTTATGGATGTCACTTATATTGATGCATGTATTTCAGAAGAATGATCCATTAGGTAGAAAGGAATCATAGATCCCATTCCGACACCTTATGGTGTTCTCTGATACAAACTGTGGGGCCCCCATACTGACAATAAGGAAGTACGGTGCTTCAACTGTGGCAAATCCCCAACTTAAGTAAAGTTAGGCGAACCCAACTTGCCTTAAGGCAAGGACTTGTCACCAAGTGCTATAACATTCATCAATATAAATATCAAAGTGGTGGAAGCAATATAAAATAGGGTAACATCCACAAGCATACATAGTAGGAAAAGAAAATGCAATATAGTAACTCATCACAATGCAGAAAGTAAAGTACATCCAGAAATTTTAATTATTACAAACTAAAATGAATAACTGAAAATGAAAGACTCTCATCCTCACTGGAACAACAAGACAAAACTAGCTAGACAGCAACTGGAAGGTCCTCCTCCTGAACTAGCTCCTCCTCAGCGACACTGCCCACGAACACGTCTGAATCTGACATTTGTCGGTATCACAAATGCTAGGGCCCCAGCCAACAAAATAAAAAGGTTACAGTTAGACAATTGTCTAAGTACATTTTAGGCTATTTAAAGTGAACTGAATATTAAAGGATATCACATTTAAATTTAACCATACATGCAACAGTAAAGGGGTGCAACAAGCTATGAAAGAATATGGATACTATAAACTGTCTATTTATAGCATGCAACGTGTATGTGAAGTAACATACAGAACTCAAAATAAGCAAGGTAAGGCTAAGAGCAAAAAAAATAACTGCAACTACTGAATAAACATGATCCTAACATGATTATGATCGAAGTAAAACATGCTGAGTATAAAAGAACACGAGTACTGAATATAATAAAATTCTAGCATCCTAAATATGTCATTTATACATATATCTAAGCCATAAAATATACATACAACATGCAGATTAATATGAAAAGAAAGGCCACTGAGACATGTGGCAAAAGCAAAGCAATATATGATAAGTAAAGCCACTGAGACATGTGGCAAAGCGAGCAAATACTGAAAAATAAAGCCACTGAAGCATGTGGTAAAACAAACTAGAAAAACCAAAACAATACAATACAGGTAAAGTAGTAATATGCCTAAGTTCTAGTACTGCCATACCAGCCAATAGGCCATACAGGGCCTCCAATATCAATCAATCAATCAATCCCCAGCCTAGCCATCCAAATATGCTAGGTCTGAGTCCAGTCTATATAATACTACTACTGAAGAGGTAGACTAAACTAGGTCATATTCTACTAATTGTGACAAAACAAAACTGAATGATATGTAAATTCAATACTAGCTTAGGATAGATCATCCTAAGTTTTCCTATTATGCTCAAGGGCTAAAGCTCAAAATCCAAGGTATGCAAAGCAATCTAGTCAAAGTAAGCAAGAGACTCAATCTAGACTCATGTAATATCTGTTGTTGTCTAATTACCAAATCTAACTACCCTGAGATGGTACAAGCTTAGGATCTCCAATATCCAGCTATCGAGTAGACTCTCAGATTTACATCCTTAAAGTCAAATTTTAGAACTTAACAAGTTCTAATCAAAAATCATGTGACGACTATATAGTTTAAGTAAGCAAATCAACGACCTAATTTTATGAATATTTTACCCTCTTACCCAAATCTTGATCAAATAAATCAATATTTAAGGATTTAGAACTTAAACCCTATGTTGAGTTCAAATTCTAAATCCAAGGTGATACTAAAATAGGATCTAGGTTTCTCACTTAATCCCAAGGGTAAAGGATCCTATAAGTTGAAAGATTCAGGAACTAAGATCTTAGTGAAAGGCTATTCTACTAATTATAAGATAAAATAATCAATTAAGAACTTGAGAATCTAAGATCTATATTCAATCTTTAAGATAACTCCATTATCTTATTAATTGAATCATCCTATACCTTTCAAAATATTAAATAATCAATCATTAAAGAATTTTAATTGGAGGTTGTTTGATTCAAATTGAAGATCTAAGCCTAAGATCTAAGATCTAAAGATCTGAAGTTTGCTCACTTTAGACTTTTAATTAGAGTTTTAACTTAAGGGTTTCCATTTGTGATTTTCTTTATAATCTAATTTCATAATTAACTATAAGGAGCTTATTAATGTTAAGAACTGACAATTCCAAGTATTAGATTAACATTAAACCCATTTTGACCTTCTTAGGTTACTAAAGATCTATGGGTCTGAGTTTGATCACATTAGACATTTCCAATTACTCTTCTTTTAACACTTAACTCTTAAGTTATCTTAACTGAACTTATTAGTGAGATAATTGACCCTTTTCGATTATTAGATTTAAGGTTTAATGACAGTATGATCTTTATAAGTAGAACTTAAGATCTAAGTATCTTTATTAAAGACTAAATGAAGATCTCATGGATTAAAGATTATTATTGTTCTAGGATTTCAGAGAACATTTCCACCCTACATCATAGTGGTTTACTGAAATTTTCAATCCTTAAGGAACATTAAATCAAATTTTGGTCAAAATGACCAAAATGCCCCTCTTAAGGCTAAAATTGGGATTTTAGGGTTTAACTATCCAAAATTGCTCTAAATTGTTCTAATGTATTTCATATTACTTAATGAAGTGGGAAACACCTTTAATTTAGGTTTTCATGACCTAAATAGTCTTAATTAGCACTAATCACTTAATTAAGCCTCTTTGGGTGATTAGTGAAATTAGGGTACTTTAGGGCAATCCAACCTTATACTTAGGTTATAGTAGGTCTAATATGATATTAGGAACCATCCCCATCTAAATCAGAGGCTTAATTAGGGTTTAATTCACTAATCCTTGATTAGGGTGATTAGAGAGTGATTAAGAAAATTAATTGTCCAAAATTAATTTTAAGGGCTTGAAATTATTCCTTAGGGTACCAGGAGCAATCAGAGCTCTTAAACTCAGAAATTGGACAATTAAATGATTTTATATTATTTAATTAAAAATAGAGAAGGTTTGGCAAACATTTTTAAATCCAACTATTGGATCTGAAATTTTATTTCATATTCAGATTCCTTGAATTTTTCTGATTCAAATAGTATATTGGATCATACAATTTGGATCTGTATAGCTAGAGTTATTTAATTAATTTATTCTGAATGTTTATTTAAATTAAAACTATATGGTTTAATTAATTAAAATCGCAACCATTAAAAATGCTATCCAATAATTAATAATTAGGCGCTGCCCAAAATCAGAACCGCGTGGATCACGGGTCGGCCCGGCCCAGAACCCGCGACTTCGTCTTCAACCTCTCGACGGGTTCCGAGCCCGTCGAATTTCAAAGCTGAAATTCTCAGCGCTCCGGCGACGGCAGGGGCTCAAATGGATCCCTACACGTTCACTGAGGCAAGACGCATCGATTGGACCAAGAACCCCCATCTGGATCCCTCTGGATTGATGGGGTCTAACTCACCCGAGACGTCCTCTTGTGAGGCATCTCAGGTCGCCTGTGAGGGGGAAATTCGCCTCACAGGGACCTCGATTCGCTTGGATTTTGATCCCTACACGCTCAGGGGGACTAGACGCGTCGAACCCCCAACCTATCTTAACCCGAGACGCAGCCATTCTCTGGGTCCTCACTCGGACACAGCATTGGCTCGTTGGCTAGCTCCATCGATCGATATGATCGGCTCGAGCTAGCCTGGCCCCAGGCGACAATCACAGGGGTTTCCTAGGTGGCTAAGGCTGCTTAGACGGCATTCAGAGCTCATTCCAGAAGAAAGCAATGATGGGAGCTTCAGAAAATTTTAATGGAGGAAGCTGTACCTGAAGTCGGTGGTACAGGCCGTGCCGAGGGAAATTGACGAGCGCTGAAGCTTCCTAGACAGTAGATGAAACTCCACAGGGGGTCTGAACACCAGACGGACCCTCTATCAGCGGTTCTAGCCTTCTGAAAACGCCGGGAATTTGTCGAGGAAGGTGAGAGCACTACGGGGTTCTAGCCGCCAATTCAGGGATCACTGTGAGCAAAGAGACTCACTATGATCCTCTCAGGGTATTTATAGGCCCAGGGGGCTTTGGGGGTGGCTTCTAGAGCTTGGGTTGGGAGGGAAGGCTCAGCCCGAGGGGTTCCCTCTATTTCCCGAATTGGGGGTGGACCGGAGCTCAGGCTTGGCTGGGACTGCTCAGGAAGCAAGGGCAAGGTCGCAACGGTCTTTCCGACGTGGCGCGGGAATGGTAGACCGGCTAGAGGATGTGGGAGTACGGGAGGATTTGGCTGTCGGGCGCGGGTTGGGGGAAGGAGACGATCCACAGTAGCGGGAGCTGTCGGAGTCGTCTGATGGATCGTTGGTTGATGCAGAACGGTCCAGATCTTCCGACATCTAATGAACGATCGAGGATAAAAGATCCGCCGTTGGATCCAATCGGGGAATCTAACGGTTGATCGAAGGTATTTACGGCGGATCGCTTAGATGCCGTCGGATCGGGATCTTGAAACCGCGGAACGGCGGAGATTAGATGGATTCATCCAACGGTGCGGGCCATTGGATCAAGACCGCGAAACGAACGGCCCAGATGGCGCCCGCAGTTTGGGAAGGAGCCGGCCATTGGGGAAGGGTATATTTGCAATTTGGAATTGTCTAAAACCCTAATTTGCAATTAAACCAATTTAAATTAAATCCAAAATATGACTAAATGACCTCCAAAAATTCCCAAAAATTTATCCTTAGCTAATTTGGGTATGAGGAATTCAAAAATGAAATCAGATTTCAATTTGGAGATCAAAATATTTTAGGTATTTTTCAAGTCTTAAAATAGCCAAAAATACCAAATTCTCCAAATTAGCTCCAATTAATTTCAAACTTCTAGGTTTAGATTTAAATGACCCATTGAATCCAATGGAATCAAAATCAAACCTTGGTTTAGCTTAATTAATCTAGTCTTAGCTTGGTTAACAACCTAGGGTTGTTACAGAGATAGAGGACAATCCATGGGATATGTTCATGGAAGCATTTCACGAAGCTTTCATTCCAGCCTCAGCACAAGCAATCCTAGAAGACAAACTTCTTCACCTCACGCAAGGGAGTAGGTCAGTATCTGATTACGAACAATAATTTAGGAGACTGTCAAGGTTCGTTCCAGATCTAGTGTGAACAGAAACATCCAAATGTCACTGCTTCATGAAAGGTCTGAGAGATTCTATTAGAGCACACCTAGTCTCACGGCCGTTCAAAACTCTAATAGAATTAATTGAGGCTGCCTGTCTATAAGAAGGATTTTAGGGTCAGCTGGATCATAAGAGAAAAGCAATAGTCGCACAACCACTACACGAACGCTTTGGTCATCGTAAAACGGCCAGAGTCTACAATATGGATACTACGCAATCGCAGTCTCAGAATCCTGAATGTAATAGGAGGCACTTGTACGGAAAGTGCTACCACTTCGGTGGAGTATCTTTTACTTGCGGTCGTAAGGGTCACCGCTACTTCGAATGCAAAGAATAGAACACCATTGACGGCGTGCTTATCGATCACTCCCATCATAAACAAACCTTCCGTGCTCAACCATTAAACCAAAGAGAGCCTGCTCCTGCTATAATGCCGGCTCCAGCCACTAACTCAAGGGCCAGTGGGCCTGGTCAAAGGTCGGCATACAATCGTCAAGATTCAGGGATGCAGAACAAGCAACCCTCAGCTCCTGCCAGAGTATATATGTTAACTTCCACTTCTGCTCCTAAAAACAACGAGGTGGTGTCAGGTACGCCTTAAACTTAATTCTCTTTTCTTGCTGTATTAATTGTTCCCTACTATTTGAGTGCTTTTATTCTTGAACAATTATCCTTAAATAAAGTAGGCACATTAACGGTAAACAACACAACTTGTAATGTTCTATTCGATACGGGAGCAAGTCATTCCTTCGTATCGGAAGAATGGTCCAAAAGACTTAAACTGAGGACTTATCAATTAACTAGTTCCTTAAGCATCGGGCTACCTTCTGGAGCCCATATGCAGTCCCAGCAATACTGCAGTTTAGATATTCCCATTAAGGATCAGATTTTTAGGGCTAAGTTAATTCTATTGCCAATCACCAATTTCGACATAATTCTAGGCATGAACTGGTTAAGCCAACATAATGCTTCTATAAACTGTCAGAAGAAAAAGATAACCTTGGGCAATGGAAGAAATTCAACATCTTTCATTGGAAAATTTAGCATACAGTCATCGTTAATCAATGCCATGATCGCCAAACGGTTAGTTAAGAATGGATGCAGTGCGTATCTTATGACAATATTAGGGGAAAGGAAGGAAGCCGTACCTCTTTCCGAGAACCCTATAGTATGTGAATTTCCTGATATTTTTCCTGAAGATCTACCAGGTCTTCCTCCTAGTAGAGAAGTAGAGTTCGCCATAGAATTAATTCCTGGAACTCAACCACTGTCGAAAGTTCCATATCGCATGGCACCAAAAGAACTCCAAGAGTTGAACAATCAACTTCAAGAATTATTAGAGAAGGGTCTCATCCGCCCAAGTTCATCTCCTTGGGGAGCGCCAGTATTATTTGTTAAGAAGAAAGATGGATCGATGAGAATGTGCATCGATTATAGGGAGTTAAACAACGTAACTATTAAAAACAAATACCCTTTACCGCGTATCGATGACCTGTTTGATCAGTTATCTGGAGCAAAAGTCTTCTCCAAAATAGACTTGCGATCTGGTTATCATCAACTACTAGTTAAAGATTCAGTTATTGAGAAGACAGCATTTAGAACCCGCTATGGACACTATGAATTCTTAGTAATGTCTTTTGGCTTGACAAATGCACCTTCCATCTTTATGGACTTAATGCAGCGTGTGTTGAAGGCATATCTAGATAAATTCGTCATCGTCTTTATTGACGACATACTGATTTATTCTAAGAGTAAGCCAGATCATAAGAATCACCTTCGTATAGTACTTGAAGAATTCAAAAACCATGAACTCTATGCTAAGTATTCCAAGTGTGAGTTTTGGCTTGATTCAGTTGCTTTTCTGGGTCACGTCATCGACGCTCAAGGAATCAAAGTGGATCAGAACAAAGTCAGCGTAGTCCAAGATTGGTCACAACCAAAATTAGTGATGGATATCAGAAGTTTCTTAGGACTGGCAGGCTACTACAAAAAATTCATCAAAGGTTTCTCACAAATTGTGTCTCCTCTCACCAAACTGACTCAGAAAGTAGTACCTTTCATTTAGAGTCCGGAATGTGAGAAAGCGTTTCAAACATTGAAAGATGCTCTTTCTTTTGCCCCAGTTCTCACCTTACCCAAGGAAGGATTGAATTACCAGGCCTTTACTAACGCATCTGGTATAGGTTTGGGAAGTGTTTTGATGCAGGAAGGAAGAGTTATAGCCTATGTGTCTCGATAATTAAAACCACATGAGGAGAACTATCCTGTTCACGATCTCGAACTAGCAGCGGTAGTATTTGCTCTAAAAATTTGGCGTCATTATCTTTATGGCGTCCAGTGTTCCATATTCACCGATCATCAGAGCCTGAAATACATTTTCACCCAGCGCGAGTTAAATTATCGACAGCGAAGATGGCTCAAATTGATAAGTGACTATGATTTAAGTATACAATATCATCCAGGGAAAGCAAACATTGTAGCAGACGCACTTAGCCGTCATACTACGTTATCCACTATGATACTATCTAGTTCCTTAGAAGAAGAGTTTTGAAAGTTTGAAATCAGGCCAGTGCGAGGAAATATGTTAAGCACACTGATATCTATGAGCTCAGTTGAACCCACTTTCCATCATGATGTTTTCACCTCTCAAACCAAGGATGAAGATTATTTGAAGTTTAAAGTGGATATCGAAAGTGGTCGTCGCTTCGACCTTCAGCTTCGTGGTAATGTAATTTATCAAGAAGATTATCTATGGATTCCTAGATCCATACATCAAGAGATCCTCGTTGAAAGCCATAATTCTGGTTACCAAGTGCATCTGGGTAGTACCAAGATGTATCAAGATCTGAAGAAATCATTCTGGTGGCCTGGAATGAAAAAGAGTGTGGCAGAAATTGTAGCTAAATGTCACGCATGCAGTTTGGTTAAAGCCGAACATCAAAAGCTTGGAGGACTTCTTCACCCTCTAGCAATTCCTGAATGGAAATAGTTCAACATTTCTATGGATTTTGTCATGGGTTTACCTAAAGCAAGATCCGGTGCGGATTCAATTTGGGTCATTATTGATCGATTGACCAAGTTAGCTCATTTCATCCCTATGCGTCAAACTAATTCTGTGGATAAATTGGCAAGGCTGTATATCAAGGAAATTATCAGGCTCCATGGAATCCCAAGATCCATCGTATCTGATCGAGATAGCCGTTTCACCTCTAAGTTTTGGCAAGCAGTTCATCAAGACTTGGGGACTACTCTAGCTATGAGTACCGCCTTTCATCCTCAGACAGATGGTCAGACAGAAAGAGTCAACCAAATTATGAAAGGTCTGCTTCATCTCTGTATTCTGGATTTTGAAGGCTTTTGGGAGAACCACTTTCCTCTTGTAGAGTTCGCATACAATAACAGCTTTCAAGCAAGTATCGGTATGGCTCCATATGAAGCCTTATATGGTAGAAAATGCAGTACACCATTAGCATGATCTGAAACTGGCAGTGTTCAGCTTTACGGATTAGAATTAGTCGAAGAGACAAATCGTAAGATTCAACTATTCCAGCAAAGAATCAAAGCTGCTCAGGATCGGCAGAGTAAATATCGCGACGCTCATCATCATGCTCTGGATCTTGATGTGGGAAATTTTGTGTATCTTAAGGTTAGTCCAATGAAAGGTGTGTATCATTTTAGTGTAGCTAGGAAGTTAAGTCCTCGTTACGTCGGACCTTTTGAGATAATAGAAAAGATTGGTTCTGTAGCATACCGGCTAAAGCTTCCTAAGGATTTCTCTACAGTTCATAACGTATTCCACATCTCCTCTCTACGAAAATGCCTTCGTGATCCATCTCACTTAATTCAACTTCCAGCCGTATCACTCCAACCAGATCTTTCTTATGCAGAAGAGCCAGTTATGATCTTAGCTCATGATCAAAAGCAGCTAAGGAATCTCTCAATCCCTATGGTGAAAGTTCAATGGAAGAATCGCTCTTTAGAAGAATCCACATGGGAGAAAGAGGTGGATATGAGAAAGAAGTATCCTAATCTCTTTAAATCTTCAGGTACTCTTTAATGCTAAAATCTTATTCACATTCTTCATTCTTCTCGTAATTGTCTTCTCATAAGATGATGTCGAGGACGATATCGCTCTTAAGTAGGGGAGTCTGTAACAACCCTAGGTTGTTACCATGCAAAATAAATGTTGATTGATTCAATTTTTAGCATCATTGCTTTTAGATTATCAAGATAAGCCTATCCGGAAAATTTGAAGTCCATTGGACTTCTCTAAATCAAAAATTACAATTTGATCAGTCTAAATGCCCTACTCTAGACCCAAAATATTTTGATCTCAGAATTAAAATCTGATTGAATTTTTGAGTTCCTCACCCCCAAATTAGCTAAGGGTGAAATTTTAGTGCAATTTGGAGTTCATTTGGGCAATAATTCAAATTAATTTAAAATGGTACATTTGCACTTAAGGGCTCCATACAATTTAATATTGCATTTATACCTTCGGCCATTTTTAAATTTAATATTACAATTTAATATTGCACTTAAGGACTTCTTGTCTAACACGGGGTACTTTTGGGATCCGGCAATTTGCTAGATCCTGAGCAGTTGGTGGAGATAAGTCAGGAGGATATGCCAGAGACTCAGGAGGAGCATGTGGAGCTATAGAGGATTGAGCACCTCTTTTTACTTATTTACTCTTTTTCAGCTTATTAGCTAGACTTTTATACTCAGTATTTGAATGGTTTGTAATAAACTATGGATGTACTTTTTACCTTTCTTTTTCTGGATGGATATTTACTACTGCTTGTGATGAATGTATTCTGGATGTTTTGCTTTTAGTTTCCGCACTCTTTTATACTATTATACTTAGTATTGTGATGTGATCAGCATACTGGAAATGCTGATATATATATATATATATAATGTACACGGATTCTTACTCAGTTCCCGGGATCTTGTGTATGTGCTAGTCTAATATCTAAGATAAGTATTTTCTTCTTATCTTAGGTATTAGCTCTCGATCCTACTCTTAGGATTCGAGTTAGCAGCCTTCAGCATGGCTCAGTTCCTTTTTAGCCTAGTAAAAGAATAGTATAGTAAAAGAACATACAAAAGAACCTAAAGTATTACAAATATTAAATAAGTCTTAATGAAAATGATAAATCTCCCATTCTCGCAAAAATAAAATAGAAGCTAAGCTAAAGATCTCCAATAGCAGCATACTCCCCCTCTTGAATCAGACCTTCAGAAGGCTCTACTACAACCATTGTTGGTTTCATAATGATAGGGCCCCAGCCAAAGAAAAGAAAATTCTGGTTAGACATATTGTCTAAGTACATTTTAAGCTGAATATTTTATACATGTTATTAATGTCACCATTTTATTTAAATAAGACAAAAATCCTAACTATCATAGGAGTAGTAAGCATACAAGAAAGAGGATAAGTTATAAATACAACATTTATAACTAAGCAGGATTTGAGGCAAAAAGGCACACCTCAAGTAAACTAAGTAATGATAGACATACATATATAATACAGTAAGTAAAAGTACTAAAAAAAATCTAATCCTAAATATGCTGATGATCATTTGACATATGCTGATTTATAAGGAATTAATCCAACAATGGTACATATAAGTAAGCAACAAAGGTCTAGCATCCTATAATAAATAAGTAAACAAGAAAAGTAAGGTAGACTAAAGTTAAGTACAATGGTAATAGGAAACAGCGAACCGTAAATAGTAAACAGTAAACATATATGTAAGTACTGCCATATCAGAAGAGGGATAATCTAGCCTACTGATATCAAAAGGATTCTTAGCGTCAACACGGAGGCTAAGGCAGTAAAATATTCCTAGCATCATCTGAGGCTATGCAGGAATAACAGTACTGAAACTGAACTGAAGAGGCAGTAATCTACACATGCAAAAATATTTTAATTGTTTACTTTACTTCTGTGGACACATCTAGAAGTAGATGAGGAGTCAAGCATGTATGCAAGATTATATAGGTTCCAAACTTAGCACAGCACTCCTGAATGAGTAATGCCAATTACTCCTTACTTCTCCTTAACCCTATCCAGTAGAGTAAAATGTGCCAGATCAACAAGTAATTGAACAAGATGCAAATAGTATCCTGTATTTTCTATGTTTTCATTTTATGCAACAACATTATCTTGCATGACATGTTCAAGGAATAAGGCACAAAATAAAAGGAATGCGAAAGCATAAGTAAGATAATAATGAGCAAGGGACTCTACTATATTAAGTGACATCAGTTGTTATTTATTAAACTATTCTAATTATTCCAAGTTACACAAGTTCAGGATCTCCAATTCCTACTATCGAGTGTAACTTAGAAGCATGGCCTTATAAGTTAAAAGTAATTATAACTGATCATGTTCTAATTTAACTCAGTCAATAATGACTATAAGTTAAATAAGAAATCATTATGTCCTAACTAATGGATTTAGATGTTTTGAACTAAGATCTGATTAAGATCTACTAAGATAGGGATTAAGAATTATACACCATGAGATTGGAGTTATTCACATAATCCCAAGGTAATACTTAAGCACTATGGTTTAAATCTAAAATGTGAACTAATGATTTAAGCAAATCTTATCAAGCAAAATCAAGGCTTAATAGGATGAATCTCCTAGTCTTAATCTAAAATTGAAAGATAAAATAATCAGTAATCAAAATTAAAATCTAAAAACTAATAAAATCAAGGATTCATTCATTGAATAGCCCACTTTATTCAATGAATGAATTATAACCTAGGATCTTATCCTAATCTTATGGAAAAGGTCCTAAGGTGAAGTGAAGATTCTAAAGGAAGCTCCTAATGAAAAGATTTAGAGAGATTCTAAGAGTTAATTAAATATATTTTAATTTAACTTAATTTGCTATTTTTTATTTAATTAGGGAAGTTAAGAACAAATTTTAGCTAAGTAAGGTATATTATCCTCACTTAGAGATTTTTAAGCCTAAATTAGGTTATTTGACAAATTATTCAAATTATGGGATTTAAGACTTAAATAGATCTTAAATCAATTTTTTTGTTGTTTTTAATGATTTAAATAATATTTTAAGGGTTAAGAATATTTTACCTAAATTTTAGGCAAAATAACTATTTTGCCCCGACATAAGGGTTCAAAAAGCTATTTTTTATTTAGAGCTCCAAATTGGATTTTATTGATGCCAAATGATTCCTTGCTGTCTAACATGAAGATAGACAATAGGTACATCAAATTTGGACAAGTATTAAGTCCTATGGGTCCAATTTAAGAATTATAATCTATAAGGGCATTTTAAAAATTTTACTTGGTGAAGTTTAAAAATTCAACTTGTTTATTATTATTTGTTGTTCAAGGATTCCATTGAATCTAAGAACACTAAATTTTGAGGTCTATTAGATTAGTTATGAATGTTCTAAGTTTAAGGGTAAATGTGTCATTTCTAGGGTTATGAGGGGTCAAAAATCTAACTTTTCCATTTGAGATCCAAATTCAACAAACTCAGTGGCAATAGCTTCCCTATATCACACTGAGTTTTTTAACTGGGAGTAGACCCAAATTGGATTTCATTTAGCCAAGTTATGGCTTAATTAGGGTTAGGGGTATTTTAGTAAACTTAGGTTTCTAGAGGTCAACACCAAATTTTATTTTAGTTTACTATTGGTACTAAAGTTCTAACATAGTTAGCATCTTAAATTTTGTAATTTGGAGTCCAAATGATTAAGTTATGGTTATTTTAATATTAGGGTTTCATTTTCTTGAAAAGGGTCAAAACTAAATTTTTTTGTAATAATTAAAATTCACATATAATTTTATACACTGCTCAATTTTACTAAAGCTAGGTTCAATTTTGATATAATTCAGCTCCACTAAGGTCCTAGGGTTCTTAAACTTTGAAAATTATGAATTTTTGACCATTTCATTTGGTTCTGGACCAACCCGGACAGTTCTGGGCGCTACGGCGCGCTAAAGCCAGGTGCTACGGTGCGCTGCAGTGGATTTTGGCACTGTGGCGCTTTGTAGCGGGTTTCGGTGCTGTGGCACGCTGTAGCGAATTATGGCGAACTCAACTCAAAGTTTGGGCACCGTGGCGTGCTGCAGCGCGCGATGGCGCTACGGCGGACCCGATTTTGAACCTCGGGCGTTGCGGTGCGCTGCAGCGCTCAACTGTGATTTTGCTTGTGCGAAAACCGCAACGAGTCATCTTTCGGGCTCAAATACTCTCAACCTAGAGCACTTCACATGCAGTGCCATATATTGATGGAAAGGTATTTCTGATACCTTTCCATTTATACTAAAATTGGCATAAAGAGATTATGTTATTAATGCAAATAGTGGAGTTAAATATTTAGGTATGTAGAAAGGCAGAAAAATAGAGCAGGTTCATCTTCCTAAATTCACAAACTTAATGAGCTCTAATGAACTCCATATCCAAATTACAGATTTCTAAAGATGCAAACAAAGCATAAGAGCAAAAATGAAGTAGCCATTGAATCTGTTAAATTGGGGAAAGGGAGGTACCTTGGACTGGCAAAAGTGGAAGTTCCTTCTAGGGATCCTTAGGAACCTGAGAGCTTGAGGGGTTGGAGAACTTCTTTTTAATAGCTAGCACAGCAAAATGTGAAATGGGGGAGAGCTTAAGCTGGGCAAATGGAGAAGAAGAGGAGCTGAAGGTTATTTTAAAGTGGGAGGGAATGCATGGCTTCCATTAATGAGCCTTCCCATCAGCATGGATGGGAAGGAGAGGGGCAGAATTTCACTCAAGTGCAAGGGATGTGGAGGAAGCTGCTGAGAAGAGAGGAAGGGATATCATAGGGTTCAGCTAGGAAAAGAAGAGGGAAATGAAATTTTTTATTTATTTTAATTTAATTAATTATATTTCTAAAATAAAAAAAAATCAGATTTTAAAATTGTGCTCCGAAAAATCTCAAAAATTGACTCCTAACTAATTGGGGGGTGAGGGACACAGAGGCGAAGTCAGATTTTTATTTCGATGAGTATTTAATTTTCTTATTTTTTTGGGGTATTTAACTACATTAAACTATTTGTGGAAATCCAACAACTTCCAAACATGTCCAAAATATCACCCATAGCTAATTTGGGGGTGACAAGTGCAATGGTGAAGTTGGATTTTGATTTCAAGGTCAAACGAAATATTTTAATTTTCTAAATAATTAAATATTTTAAATATTCCAATTGTTTGATTAAGCTCTGAATCGCTCCAAATCTCCGGAACTGGTTCTAATGACTAGATGAACACAATAAAATGATAATTATGATGCGATTAAGCTAAAATTAAGCTAAGTAACAACCTAGGGTTGTTACAAGTGTGGACTGCGAGCATCCATCAGAAGCCAAGTTGTGTCCCTCCGTCTATCAGACTTCACTGAGCTCCTAGAAATAGCCAAAGTGGTGGAGTAGGACCAAGCGGCAGAAGGACGCAAAATGAGCATTGGGTCAACCTATTTCTAGCGTGACCACCCAAAGAGGGTTAGAGTGTACTAGCTCATACTTGAAGCTCCACCTGTCGATCCCTTCAGTGGATGCACTTGACCCCATCCCTATGATCAATGCTACCATGGAAGTCGTGTCTGCTTCACATGTGGGAGGTCTGGTCATTGCTATCTTCAATGCACTATGAAGGAAACCATCAATAGTAATCAACTTGATCACACAAGGTGTCGACAAGTCTTCGATATATGCTGAGGGAACCCCTAGCTGCTAGAAGCACTACCTCTCCCACCGCTCAATGATGTGAGACAACCATTATCCCTTGCCCGAATGCTCCAAACTGCCACCACGATAGACTTACAATAATAGGTCTGCCGGTCCCGCTCGTGTCTATGCTCTCACTCTAATTGAGGATGCTGAGGATAATCATGTAGTATCAAGTACACACTTTTGAACCAATCTATTTTTATAATTACTTAATGTAATTAGTAATTTATTGAATCTATAAATAGGTTCTATATGTGTAAATAACAAACCTTGCAACTTACTATTCGACACTAGAGCTAGTCACTCATTTATTTCTAAAAGTTGGTCAAAGTCCCTCAACCTACCATTATATCGCCTAGCAAATCCTTTGAGCATTGGGCTACCATCTGGAACCCATTTGCCAGCTTGCTAGTTTTGTAAAATACAAATTACTATTGGAGATAAGGAATTCAAAGCCAAACTAGTAGCAAATTTCGATGTAATTCTGGGTATGAATTAGTTAAGCCAACATAATGCCACTATGAACTGCCAAAAGAAGAAAATTATCTTAAGCAGTCATAGTTAAACCAAATCATTTTTAAGATGATAAAACTCCATGTAAGGCTATAATTTCCATCACATGATTTGGATGCAAAAATTAAGTATGCAGAACTATAACATTACAGTTCAATCCCACACTCCGAGTTGACTATTTTGTAAATCAATCTTGTTTCATAGCTCAGTTTATGCTAATAGTCTTATTTAGGAGAAAATCAAAGATCTTAAGACCTAATCAAGATGGTAAATCAGAATCCTTTCTTATAGTTTACTATTCTAAGGTGAATATCAAATTAGCATGTATTAATTAAGTTCATGAAAATTATTGAATCTTAATTAAAATCTTATTTTCTAATTTATTTTCCTAAAGAATTTATTCTGAATGCTTTTAATTAAAATCTAATTTTTTTGGTTTATTTTTCTTAAGGAAAATAAATCCAAAAATTATTTTTTAATATTTAACGGAGGTGGCCTGTTCAAAAAGGCTCGGGTCGGCCAGCCTAATAGTCCAACACTATTGCACCACATTGATCA
Source organism: Gastrodia elata (assembly GCA_016760335.1). NCBI lineage: Eukaryota > Viridiplantae > Streptophyta > Magnoliopsida > Asparagales > Orchidaceae > Gastrodia > Gastrodia elata. Next base: position 12,850,257 of record CM028686.1, read on the forward strand.
TGAAACTGCCCGACCCGCACTATGCGTCATCTTCCTCCCGACCACTCCCTACTGCTAAGAATTATGATTAACCATAATCATCCAAATTCTCAAGCTCCAGGCTGTGCCATCACCTCTGGTTGATCAAAACTTTATTTTTAGGTTGAGGCGCTTCGATTGAGCTCCAAATCCTTTACTGAAATAGCCGGGATCGATAGGGACCTAATTTCCCCAAATCGACTAAATCCCTAATTTAGGATTCCACTATGGGGAGAAATTTTCCTCACAAAGACCAAGGCAAGGCAGTAGCTTAATTCATACACCATTAGGGCATCAGGACAAATTGAAGGCCTAGCTTATCTTAGTCTAGGATTATCTAGACTTTTGGGACCTTACTAGGACTCTAGCTTTGCATTGTGGTGGAGATCAATCGATTGACCTGATCGATCAGAGCTCCATCAATTAATAGAATACTTATGGTTTAGTCTAATGACCCTAGCATGTTAGTGCATGAGTGAATGTATTAGACTGGAACTCTCTAGTCCAAAGGAGCTATCCAACTTCCATGAACTAGAGCTCTATCCAGATGGCAAGCTTTCATTTTCTGGACTGAGCCAATTCACCCAATCCATTGCTTAAGTGGTTTTTGAAGCCTAATGCAGGTTGTTCTCATTTCATAGGACTAACCTAAGGTGCGATAATCGACAATCAAACCCACATGGCTCTATTGGGAAGAAGAGGTACCTGAAAGGCTGAGTTGGTTTACTGATCGAGGAGTGATTCCAAAAGTCACTAGAGATCTCTGGCACTTCCTTAGGACCTTAAGAGTTCAGTTGAAGCTTGATTGTCAAGCTTAACCCACTGTGAAGTTGGGAGGATGCCAGAACTTTGCCTGGAAGTTGCGACCATAGGAGTGACTGGAAGCTTCAATTAGGTTTAGGAGGGACATCTAAGAGCTGGGAAAGGAAATTGGGATACACAATGAGCAAAGGACTTACTGCTTCTATCCCTAATGCTATGTATAACCTCGGGAGGTGGCTAAGGGCTGGGTAGCGGGCCTCAGCTTGGGCCAAGGGATCCGTGCCCTGCATTCTCTTGAGGTCAGATTGAGCCTTCTTGACCCAACGAGATGGCCTAACTAATTTGGGGAAGGGGCGTAACAGAATGGTTGAAGTGGAAAAGGAGTGGGGGATAAGCTTTGGTGCCAGCGTACAAGCAAATTCTACTATCGGAGGCACGAACACTCTAGGGAAGAAGATCCATAGTCACGTGAGGGGTGTTGGACGTCTAATTGATCAAAGGAAATGTGAGACGGTTCTGATCTACCAGATCCTAATGGCTACTTGAGGGGGTGATCCAGGCCATAGTATTAATGGGTAAGATCAGATGCTCAAGATTAAGCATCGTAAGGATTAATCCAGACTGCTGGATTAACGGTGCAATGAACTGATGAGCTTTGAATGCGCTATCGCGAGACCCAGAATCTGTAGCAAATCGCCCACGGTCTGCACAGCGGGTCCCAGATGGGTATTTGCTATTGAGTGTTTAAATGTAATTATGAAATGTTTCAAACCTTTTTGTGTAATTTTCCATATTTAAATTAAATTCAATTATAGCCTAAATGGCCTCCAAAAAAATTTTAACTTGCACCCCTAGCTAATTTGGGGGTGAGGATTTCAAAAATGCAATCAAAATTTTATTTGGAGATCAAAATATTTTGGTTATTAAATAGGGTCCTTAATTTTGTAAAATTATCATTTTGACTTAGGGAGGCTCGATTAACCTCAAAATTTTAGGGTTAGATTATAATAACAATATGAATGTAATGGATTAGTTTTCATGGTTTAATTAGGCTTAAGTTAATCTTAGTAATAGCCTAGGTTTTTATATGCTCACCTTGCTATCTTGTCACATACTGAGGCCAACTAAAGCAGCACATAGCTTCACTTTCTTCACTGTTACCACTTTTGTAAGCATATCTGCAGGATTATTTAAAGTGTGAATCTTCTCCAATACTAGTTGTTCTTCTTTCAACAATGTCCAGATGAAATGGTACCCAATTTGTTTAAGCTTCAGCCTTGTATGAAATGTTGCATTCTTCGCTAGGTGAATAGCACTCATACTATCACTATAGATCTTCACCTTCTCTAGCTCCTTGCCCAATTATGCCAAGAAACTCTTCAACCAAATAATCTCCTTACTTGCCTCTATAATGATAATGTATTCTGCCTCCTTAGTATATTGAGCTACAATATTTTGTAGCCTAGAGATCTAGCTCACCGCTGCACTTCCTAATATATATACATATCCAAAAGTGCTCCTCCGCCTATCAACATCTCCAACAAAATTTGAGTCTACATCCCTGTAGAATAATGTCAGATTTTCCAAAGCATAGCGTTTTACCTGTTGTACCTTTCAAATACTTTAATATCCACTTGGCTGCATCACAATGGTGCTTTTCTAAGTTTCCTATAAATCTACTAACCACTCTTACTACATCATGGGCAATATCTATTCTTGTGCAGATCATCGTGTACATCAAGCTACCAATTGCTAAAACATAAGGAACTCTTAGCATGTGCTCCTTCTCTTCTTTAGACTTTAGCATTTGTTCCTTCGATAAGCTGAATTGACTCGCTAAATGAGTGCTCACTAGATTTTACTCTCTCATGTTGAATCTTTTCAGCACCTTTTCAATATAATCTTTCTGATATATCTTTAGAATCACCACACTTCTTTTCCTATTAATTCTTATCTCAATAATCTGTTTGGCTGACCCCAAGTCCTTCATGTCAAACTCCTTTAACATCAACTCTTTCAGCATCATTATCTCCTCCATGTCTGAGCTTGTGATCAACATATCATTCACATACAACAACAAAATGATTTATGACTTATAATATTTCATGTAGCAATAGTGATCCGCTTAGCATCTTTTGTACCCAAACTAAGACATAAACATGTTAAATCTTTTGTACCATTGCCTTGACACTTGCTTTAAGCCATAGAGGCTCTTCTTGAGCTTATACACTAGTTTAGCTAAGCTTTATCTCAAAGAAATAGTCAGACTGCATGGCATCCCAATGATTATTGTATTAGATCATGGTAGTCCCTTTACATTAAAGTTTTGTTGAATGGTCCAATGAGATCTAGGTTCACAACTCTGTCTAAGCATTACTTTTTATCCTCAAATGGATGGGTAGACTGAATAAGTAAATCAAACTTTGGAAGATCTTCTTCATCTTTGTGTGTTAGATTTTGGAGGCAGTTGGGATGAACAAGCCTCATTAATTGAATTCACTTACAATAACAGTTTCCAAGCAAGTATCATAATGGCTCCATATGAAGTCTTATATGGAAGAAGATGTGTCACCTCATTGTCATATAATGACATCGGTGAGGGCAAATTCTTGGGCTCATATATTATGATTCAAGCTATGGAGAAAATTAGATTAATCCAACATCAAATGAAGGAAGCCCAAGATAGGCATAAGCAATACTTTGATTCCAGTCATCGTCACATCAAGTTTGTAGTGGGAGACTTTATGTATTTTAAAGTTAGTCCATATAAGAGAGTTTCAAGGTTTAGAGTCTCCAGAAAAATAAGTCCAAGGTATATTGGCCCATTTAAAATTTTGAAAAGAGTTGGGTTCAGTTGCTTATGTGCTCCAATTGCCTCCACAATTATGTTCGATGCATGACGTCTTCCATACCTACAAACAAATCTCTATTTTGTGATTAAACCTGAAGAAAGCCTAGGCCGAGATGTAAGACAATTGCGTAGAAAATAAGTCCCATAATGAAAGTGAAATGGATGAATTACCGAAGTGAAGAAGTAACTTGGGAAAAAGAGTCTAATATGAGAAAACAATTTCCTCAACTATTTATGTAAGAACTGTAAGTAACTAGAACATTATTTTCTTTCTTATCAATTGTTGGATTAGTAAAATTGTAAATTTGATGTCGGGACGACATCCTCATAAATTTGGGAGAATGTAAAATCCCAAGATTTTGAGTTAATAAATTTATTATTCATTTTCTTAGTTAATTTGAGTAATATATTAGTTATATTTGCAAAAAACAATTTATCAAGTTGTTAAGAATAATTTTTGAGAATTTTAAAAAATATTTGGAAATTTTTTCATGAGAAAATTTTCTCGATTATTTTATGACAGATTTAAATCAAAATTATTATAAAAACTTTTGAGTGTCAATTTTATACTATCAAATTAGCTAGCAACAAAAATTTCATAATTTTTGAAGCTAAAATGAATGAGTTAGGATAAAAATACATTTTTAATAAATAAATAAAAAATTCAGTCATTACGGCACCAACAAAGTTGATTTTGACCAACTTCAAACTCAGATTCTGGGACAACTACTTGGCCAAATTAGACAATTTTAGTGTCCATGGATTCCTCTCAATGAGATCTAAAATTTAGAACCTTAAATTAAATTTTTGAAGGTACATTTTTTATTAATTTTGGGAAATACTAAAATTTATTGAGTTAATAAAATATCATAATTTTAGGGGCTTTTACCTTTAAATTATCTAATTAAATGCACCAAATGATAGTCCATAGATATTATTCTTAATTAAGGATGAATTTAAGTCAAATTATTATAAGCTATTAAAATTTCATCTTGATCAAATTTACACTATTAGATCTTTACTAAAACCTTTTATGAATTCCTAGTCCTTCTAACCCTAAATAGAAACATAAAACCCTACCTCTATTTTCTTCTTACCACAGTTTGAAAGCATTTGTCAAACCCCCTTCCCTTTCCTCTTCTCCTTCTCTCCAAACCTTAAGAACTTCATCCATAAGTAAATCTCATGACTATGAGAAAATCTTAGAAGCTCTAACCACATAAATAAGGAGATCTATATTGCATTATCTTATTCTTTCCACGACAAGGAAAAGATCTAGACTTCATCAAAATTTCTTTGCTTCATGGTAATCTCTTCTTTGATTGTCTCATTATTTTCATCTTTTCCCATATATATTTCATGTTTAAATATATATAATGATCGAATAAATGATTTTTTAATATTAGTAGGTTTAATGCCCATCAATAATGATATTTTAATTTGCATAATTCATATGTGTAGATTCATAGTATTCTAAGAAAAAATTCTTAAATTTATTCAAATATTTTAGAATTTTTTATTCATAATTCGTGCTATCATAATTCTTATTTACTTAAAATTAATTGTTGTAATTTTGTACGCACATTCTAATATGTATTGCTAACAAATCACTATAATACACTACCATTTAGTTTTGACTTTAGGATATTCAAAAATTACCCCAATGTTGAGAAAAATATCCTATTTTATTTAAATATTTTATTCCAAAATTTTCTATTTTTTTGTTAACTTTGGAGAGTTGTGACCTTTCAACTACTAAAATCTGGGTGATATAACTTTGCATGATTAATGTCCTATATTTTGTGAATAAGTTCATAGAAGACATTACCGATCCATTTGGATTCTAAAGTCACCATTTATGCACTCAAACTTCAGTAAACACCAATTAAAATCTAGAAAATAAATTTAGATAAATTTTAAAAATTTTCTTATTTATTTTCTTAAAACTTTTAAAAATTTTCATAACATATAATCTAACCATTGGATTTAGCTGATTTTTGGCATGGTTACTCTCAGTTATGTTAGGAACAACTTCATTGTTGAACACAAAACTTAGTTTTTCCATTTATATTTTCATATTTAGGTATGAAGTTCAGAAAATAATGTGATTGTTATTTCTTAGAAAATTTCAGAAATAGTCAACATTTTTGTCAAACTTTGCACATTCATAACATTTAAAATAATTTAAACCAATAGCTGTAATTTTAGCATGCTTAATCTCCTATCAATTAGGAATAATTTTTATTTTGACATCAATAGCTGAAAATATCATTTGTACCTTCATTAAGGTGTTCACGGTTCATTAAAAATCCTAATCGTATCACATAACCAATTTTTTTCACCCAAGCTTTGTAATGTTAACCCAAAATCCTTATATTATAATTTCTTAGGTTTTAAATAGTAGATTAATATATAAGAATTAATTTTGTAATTAATTTATATAAGAAAAGTTTTGTTGAGTAAACGAACAAATCAGGTATGTAAAGTTACTCTAATGTATTATTCTGAGTTTACTTCCTTTGAATGTATACAAACATTGCATGTACCCTGGTGTTATGCTAAGTTAAATTGCATTTTTGTATTTTCCAAAAATACTTGTAATAAATATATGTTGTGAGAGTCTTTAGAGGTAGAACAAAACTGAACATATATAAGTAAGGTTTGCTAGCAACCTACGATGAAATAAGAAGGGGTCTACTTCACTAGGAATTGGCAAAATATCCAGATGAAAGGCTCCTCAAAATGATATTTAGGTGAATAATTACTGACAAATAATTGTATACCTTACTAGAATAATTTTGATGCTAATATCTAGGTTTCCCAGCGAAGCTTGGGGGTCCTATGCTAAAAGGATATATTTATGTCACACAATAATCTAAACTAAGTTATTTCCATCCGTGTCAATTTATATTTATGCTAAGTTATTTCCATTCATATCAATTTATATTTTTGCTTTGAAATTATTTTAATCGCTTGAGCATTGTAAGTTTCTTATTATTGAAATTAGCATAAGCCTCAAATTATAATGTTGATGTTTTCTTCACACTTTATTTCATTGATTTTGTAACCTATATAGGATGCTAGAAATTAATATATTTAGATGCTCTATGTACTCCTGCTTGATTGACAATAATAATACTTAATACAGGTGGTGAGAATTAGAAGCGGAAGCTAACTTGATTTCAAAAGCTAAAATGGTTTATATTATCAAGAGCGAAATGGAGTCATTATTATATTTATTTAAGTAAAGGCAATTGTATAACTTTAATTTAAATTTTAGATTTTGTGATGTATGAATATTATTTTATTTAGTAATTTTTGTGATGAATATTTATTCTTGAATTATTACTTGAAATCTCTCAACCCGATCTTCAGGTCATTACACCGTAACAAAATTGTTAATGAGAGTTTTAATCTTTTTTATAACATAATTAATCATTGTAGTAACTGATGAATCCATAAATTACATCTAAAATAAAGGGGAAAATTCATTTACTTAAGATACTTTTTGCTATTCCTAAATTAAATTTCTCTATCTTTTTCAGGAAATGGAATCCAAAGGAGCTCTAGGGCATTTCTGCAAATTTTCTAAAAATATAACCATGAATTCTGCTACAGCGCGCTGCCGCACGCGGTCGCGTGCCGCAGCAGGCTGCAGCGGAAACATTTAAACTATAATAAAATGGGGGCTCAAGTAATTGAATAATGTTCTTTGCTGAATTTATCGCTACAGCGTGCGGTCGCGCGCTGCAGCGGTTTTTCGCGGAAACATTTAAAGATTATTAAACAAGCTCCCAACTAATTGAATAGTGCTTTCGCGTAATTCACCGCTCCAGCGTGCGGTCGCGCGCTGCAGCGGTCTATCGCGGAAATATTTATGATTATTAAATGGGGGCTCAACTAATAGAATAGTATTTTTCGCGGAATTTACCGCTACAGCGCGCGGTCGCGCGCTTGCAGCGGTTCATCGCGGAAAATTTGGCAATATAAATCGGGCCGCCCAACTAATTGAACAGTGTTTTTTGCGGAATTGACCGCTACAGCGAGCGGGTCGCGCACTGCAGCGGGCAGCCGCGGAAATATTTCTCTATATAATCGAAAAAAAAGAACTAATTGAACAGTATTTTTCACAGAATTCCCCGCTACAGCGCGCGGTCGCGCGCTGCAGCGGTCTACAGCAGAGGACTTAGCTAAAATTGCTTGAAACCAAGGTATGCTAAGTCATGCAGCAGAGGCGCTACAGCGCGCTGCAGCGGCCCGCCAAATTTTTTCCAGTCAGAGCATTTAATGCGGCTGGAGAGATGACCTCTATCCTAAATGTTGTCTCCAGCCACCATATCCTGCAGCAGCCATTTTTGTAAAGCTTTGAGGTGATGTGTGGCTAAAAAAATGGAATTATTGTCAGCTCACCCTAAATTAAAAAGTAATGCAATGAAGAATTCAGTATTTTTAAAGGAGAAATCTGGTTGCTTATGAGGAGGAGCATGCAGCCCCCCCTTCCTATAAATACCCCTCCTCTTGACTGGAGGAGGGTTCACAATTTTAGCAAGAATTGCCTAAGTAAAGAGGAGAACCAAAGGAAGAGAGAACTCCCCAAGAGTGACAAAGCAAGCTTTTGCAAAAGGAGAAGAGGAAGAATGCAGCACTAGCATCCTAAGGAGAAGGTAATCAGAAGGAGAAGAAGAATCCCGAAGAACTTCTACGGAGCAATCCTAGTATCTTCTAAACTCAATTTTGTATTTTCTTTTTAGTGACCATGAAAGGGTTTTTTGCTATGTATGTGTTTTCCTTATTTTCTTGTGTAATGAGTAGCTAAACTCCCCTTGGGGAGGGTTGGGCTGAAGTCCCATTTTGCATGATCTAATATTATTGTGTGAATGTTTTCCCTCAAGCATGATGTAATTGTGATTTAAATGTCTTACTAAGAAATTTATATCAAATTAGTCTTGATGTGTTTATAAGAAAAGAACTAAATAATCTAAGATCTAATAGTCTTGTGCTCCTTAGCTCACCTTTGGTTGGATGCTAGATTTTGAGTGCATGGACGCTTAGAACCATGTGAGAAGGATCTTGAGCTCAATGCACCTCAATCTAAGCTCAACCAAAGAGTTGATGCAAGTGATGCTAAGACTCACTAATTGAGCTCCTTAGCTCCACATAATTGAGATTGAGAAATAAAGTGTTGAGTGCTCATGTACTAAGTGATATAGTCATTGAGCCTAACATGTGATTCTCTCATATCAACTATGTGAGATGCGAAGTGATGCTCGTAGTGGAAAATCAATGCTTGTGAGATCTTGAGATTTAAGAAAATTTAAACTCTCCTTAAATAAGGAGAAAATGAATTAACTTTAATTCTCAAGAATCTTACAAGATTCTTTGTGCTAAAGTAGAACCGAATGTGAGTTCATTTTGTGCACAAAATTTGAACTTATAAGCCTTTGAGCTAGACTAAAGGACAACAATGTGCACTTGATTTCAATTAAACTAAATGATAAAACTTGAGAAACAAATCCACACCAGTATTATATCATTGCATGTGGGATGGGCCCAAGTCTCCTCTTTCTTTAAATCTTAGTATTTACTTAGTGAATATTCGTGCTAATTTTAGACCAACCAACCAATATAAACTATAGCTTAAATATTAGTGAGAATAGATATACTTTAGTGCCAAATCAACTAATTCTCTGTGGTTCGATAAATTCCCGGAAAGTCACACTTTCCACTTATTATTTCAGACCACGTACACTTGCATGCAAGCGCAAACGTGTATTTACAGTCTGTCAGTAACTTCCAACCAACAAAGATTTATGGAGTGAGAACATCTTTAAGAAGGATGATCCTACCCCCTCAGAGAGAAATTGGTGCTCCCACCCTCTAAGCTTTTTGTAAACATAATCAAGATCTTTATAAATAGAGTTTTTCTTGTGACTTTTGAAAATAAGAATGCCAAGATATTTTAAATAGAATTTTCCATTTTTGAAACCCAATTTATTTGCATTAAAAAAGATAGTGTGTTGAAAAGCCTTATCACTTATGCAAAATTGGGATCCATTGCAGTTTGCTAAGACCACTATCTCTTTAAAGAGCTTGGAGAAGAGCATTTAATTTATCAACAGCTCTTGTATCCCCTGTTGAGAAGATGATGAGATCATCAGTATAGACAAGATGGGATGCCATTAGTTTCCCTCCCAAGTTAAAGTGTAAGCTAAGGTTTTGTTTAAAAAGGTTGTTGATATTGAGGGACCAATAATTCATTGAAATAATGAAGAGGGTAAGAGAAAATGATCTCCTTACCGGTACCTATTTACAATGATAAAGAACAAAATGTTATCAATATAATGACTAATTTTAGTAATGAATGAATCATCAAACCCATAGGAGTTAAGGGCCCTAAACAAAAAATTACAGCCAAATTTATCAAAATCTTTTTCAAGGTCTAATTCAAGGAAGATATTATGCCCATGCCATTTATTTTTTAGACTATGGAACATTTTTTAATAAGCTAAGATGTTGTTTTAAATTTTCCTCACATGGGCAAATCCAAATTGATTAAGTTCAATCAAATGAGAAAGTAATTTTAGAAATTATTTTGTTGAAGGTAGAGCACAAGCTAATATGTATAAACTATGTTCACTAATTGTTGTGGTTATCTTTAAGGTTGAGGGAGATGGTTGTGTGAGAAGAATTTGGGAAGTGAAATATTGTAAAAAAATTCCTTTAACACCATTGCATATTTCTTTTTTGATTATGTGACAAAGCTTGATGTAGAATTCCCCAATGAAGCTGCATGGTCCAGGATAGCTATTGTGCTTTAAAGATTTGACAACCTACCAAATTTCCTTATAGGGCTATAGCATTGAGTTCAAAATTATCACCTTTGGTAATGATTTAAGGAGGTGAGAAGAAAAAAAAAGATTAGACAAGAATCAAATTTTGTAGAGGTTTTGAAAACAGTCAACGGCAAAGTAGATGTCATTCTTAATGGCAAGTATGAAGCTATCAAGGGAAATAATTTCACCAATCCTAATAATGTGTCTGCATTTATTGACTTAGTTATATAAAATTTAAGATTTTTTTCCTCATAAGTTTCTGATTGAGATTGCATTTTTGTTTCAAGAAAGCTTCCTTGGCATTGTGAACTTGGATTTAGGCACTCTTGGCCTTTGAGAAAGCAATCCTATTATAATAAGTGGGACAAATTACAAGAAGAATTTTAAGGTTAGAGACAATCAACTTGCCAATTGCAAGTCTTCTTTTTTAAGCTTAACTTCGAGGAAGATGGAGGAAGATGACGTTAATTTTTTATGTTCCATAAAAATTGTTTGAGCCTATTCCTAGAAGAGACGTTGCCAAGGCTCCTTATATTACAACAAAGAATATTTATAATTAAACTATAGAAGGCCCAGAATGGACCTTCAAACTATCAACATTAGATCTAGTAACTCTTTTATTGTTTGTCTGAGTTAAGTTTTTGTCTAAATATCAAATTCTTCTACTTCATTAAAACCGATGAAGGGGATGCATCTATTAGAGGAAATCACATAATTCTTATTTTTATGGGAGGCCGAGCAAATTTCCCTTATCAAGTGAGCCCAAAATAGGAAGGGTCTGTTTCACTGGGATAAGATCTCTGCAAAACACCATTAGCAGAAACAATAATATCGTTGCAATCAGCCAGATCCTTATCGAAGTAGTCGAATGAGTCATGTTAAAATTGTTAGTTTGTTCTGATGCAGCATATGAACAGAGTGCATGCTACTTTGTATACATATCACCCAATGATTTTAACAAATAGACAGTTTTTCTAATTGCAAGTAGACGTTGAGCTATCACGCATGCTAAAAATGAGAAGATGCTATAGTGCTTCTCTTGTAAATAATGAAATTTGGGTGTTAGATATGAATATTATAGAGTTTTGAGGGTTAGTACATGTGAAAATTCCATAAAAAATGCGTTAGCTTAGCTTACAGCTATCTACCTAATTTATATAATTAGACAGAAAACAACTACAAGTTCCATGAGGACTCACCACCATAATATTACAGAAAGCAACACAATAATTAGCAAAACCACCCTATAGCTCTAACATTCTTACTAGTTTGTTTTCTCTGCATGACCGTTCTCAAGAGGGACCTCAGACCTTCCATCATAGCCGTGGAAGAAAGCTTCACTCATGGGTTGAGGGATCGGACGACCAACAAAATCTCGAGGGAAGAACTCAAAATCCGGTCCGAAATTAAACCTTACCTCACAACAGGGCTGGTTCGGCAGGGTGTAGAGTGACGCCGCTGGGTAGTAACGCCCTCCAGAGAGGTCATTGTAGGCCGTACCCTGGCATTCGCCGTTCTTGAAGAAGGAAATTCCACTCCCTGCAAATCAAATTAAGCGTAAACAAACAAGAAGAAATTAAAATGATTAGGCTGGGTGAATGATAAATATGTAAATAAAATAATGAATTAAAAAAAAATGCTGGAGCCAATGGCTCGTGCAAATGAAATAAATCAATGAAGGAGAAGAATACAAAGGCCTCCTTTGTAAGCACAACCCATAATTTGATTAGGGCTTTAAAACATTTGATGTTTCTTTCATTGTATCTATAAGATTAGGTCATGGTCATCCACTCTAAAATATTTGCACTACTCGCACAAAAATATATAAAATGCTAAAAAAACTCACAAAAATACATTAAATATATTAAAATATTCAGAAGTAAAATTGATGCGGGGAGATGTTATGTATCGATACTAATGTTGATGATAAGGCCAATGATGGTTGAATGTACTGCAGTAATTCCCCTCTACTAAAAAAAATTGAAGCTGAAATGAACAAGTCAGTGATTAAACATAAACTGCAAATATTTTATTTTTTTAACACTAGTTTTTTTAAAAATATAACTAGATGGGCTGCAAACAGGCCACATAGGCCCAACAGATCACATGTAAAGGGTGTTAATGGGTTGAAATCGGATCAGTTGGTTCAAATGGGCAGTACATGCACGCACAAAGAAGGCTGTTGACAGGTTGGTCCTGAGTCAGTGGACCTAATGAGCTCAGTATGTGAGCTCGATGTACACATATTCACTATCGGGTCTGAGTGACCCACTAAAACTCGATCATTTAGATGGAAAATTTGAGGGCACCAAAGCTTACCGGATAGGCAGTTTTTGCTGAATTTGATAGGGAAGCTCTTGAAAGACGATGGAAGAGCTGGCAAGTGTTAGACAAGATTTTGTTATTGCGAAATTGTGAGGTCGCTGAATCTTGCAAATTGATGTTGGATCTTTGAAGAGAGCTCGTTTCTTGAAGAAGGATTGAAGCACCCCACATAAGTTCAAGGAGTAGCCATTAAGCTCTGATACCCGAAGTTTGATTGTTGACGCCGAATCGCCGAAGATAGCTCCATGGACAGAAAACTCCAGACTAGCTTTAGTACAAGAAAATAGCTGGATGTTCAAATTTTGGATCTGATGCAAGTGAAAGAAAGCAGTGGATGAGGAAAGGAGGAAGAAGAGGAAGAAGATAGCTGTCGATCACCAAGCGCCAGGGAGAAACTTTTCATCAAGCGGACCTCTAAGGAGCAACCATTAATCCCACCTTTGCAAGCACACAGCCCCAATCTAATTAGGGTCCAAAGTATTGAGCGCTTCATCAGTTTCATCCGTGAGTTTAAATAAAAAGTTTTGACAGTCCTTGACCATTCATCCATATGATTAGAGCATGGACATGAGCTCCAAAATACTCACATTACTCACACAAATATATAAAATGCTAAGAACTAACAAATATAGATCAAATATATATAGATAATCTACAGGGTTTAATGATTAGTAAAAAGTGCAGAAAAAAGAGAACACAGAGAGAAAAGCTAGCATAATTATTTTAGTATGTACGACACCAATAATACTTTAAGACTTTCAAAATAAATTTTCAAAATTTTGTTGGGGCCTTGCTAGAAGAAAACAGATTGTTACCACTGCTTAACGAGCATCTACAACTCTCATCAATTACCAAATTAAAAACAAAAAATTAATTCAGTTTTTAACCAAACAAACAAAATAAAATAAAATAAACAAAAGGAAAACTTACAGGTTTAACACCCAGATTTTCTTATTTATATACTTAACACCCCAGCTTTGATATTTACAAAGTTAACACTTAGTCTTGCTTAAGACAAAATCCCATTCCCTTTTAAAATTGGAAGAGACCTAAGCGGGTGCTTATGTTGGTGCAAGCAAAGATATGAATCTAAATACAAGAATAAAAAATACTTGATTACAGTGCAAGTAATTGTTCCAAAATTATAGGAAATGATTCTGAACGTGTCCCCTTGTTAACATTGAAGAATCCATATTATTATTTTGTAAATCAGAAATATTTGCGTTCCAACAGCAATTCCTTTTATGCAGAAACTAGTTGAAAATATAAGGGATGAGATAACGTTGGATTCAACCTATTAACTAAATAAATATAACATTATTAAGATAGTATTAAATAACAATTAAGTTTTGTACGATACAACAACCTAGCCAACATGACGCCGACACAAGCAAAAATGAATATTAATATTTAAACAAAAACATATAACACATCAATCACCATTATGAATAACGATATTACTAGAGCACAAATGATAAGACAAACAGACAATTATGTTAAATAGAATTCATAGATTAAGGTTTTTTTGCAATCCATATTACAAAATTGTCAAGTAGATTATCCTAAATAAATTAGGTTAAAGTGTGTTTAACAAAAAAAACAATTAAGGAACAAAAGTTTGCACGTGCATCACCAATGAATAGGGATAATATAACTTTAGGATGATATATTTATCTCCTCTTAATTTAAGATATGCAACTTTAGGACTTAAAGCTCTAGTGCAATTATTAATCAAACTTATATCCTAATGTTTTTCCTGCTTAATAGCTTAAGAAGAATTTCCACATAAATATATGTTAAAACACACCGGAATTTTCCCAAATATCTCCTTGACTATTTTATCATGGTCAATTTAATCCCAAATAATTCAATCTAACATATTTAGTCCCTTGATAGTTCAAGGTGTTCAATTTAATCCCCACAATTTATTTAAGTCAATTTATCATCATTAATAGTTAACTCGTTCATCAAGTTTGAAATATTAACATCCTTCTCCAATCAAGTTGAGAAGGTTACTTAACTGAATAATGCCTTAGGAAGAAATCATCTTAATATCAATGAGCAGATTCAAACAAATGATGTTTTGTCCCATAAATTGTATATCCAAGTTCCACAATGAATTTTATATCATTTAAGGCAAATTTATTTATTCATCATCACATTGTTTGAGCAAACCAACAATTATACACATTAATAACAAGCATTGCCAAACTTTTTCAAAACACTACACAGGCAATACTTTTGAAAGACCAACCTAAATCGCCCATAATTTACATTGCCAAGCTCCACATATAAAATTACATCATTTAAAGGGGTAAATTTATGTACCAATCATTACATTATTCGAGCAAAATCAAAACTATAAGCATTAATTACAAGCATTGCAACAATTTTTGAAAACACTACCCATAAATTAATCAAACATAATGTCCATTTTCGATGAAGTCACAAAATCCAACAAAGAAAGACTATATTTTCAAAGGAATGCCAACGTAAATGGGCCAATAAATATAAATTCCTATTCAAATGATATAAATGGTGAATGATTTTTGTTAATTTATCAACGATCTAATCATGGAGTAAGAAATAAATAAAGTAGAACAAAACAGCATACGAGCAACAAAAAAATAAAGATAAGAAGCATTAACTTTATATCAATTTAAAGAGAGGGACATGATTTATTATCAAAGAGAGGGATTGTAGAGCACATGATGCCAATACAAATAAACTAAACCATATCCAAGGCCTATCTAATTCATCGTGACTGTAGAGCACATGATGCAAAAGAGTTTTAGGTGCTTCTCCTGGGCTGGCGAGCAGTAAAAAATCAATCTACAGGCTTACCAAAGAGAGGGACAGCTACTGATACACTGACAACTTTAATATACGTCTGTCGATAGGCAAATAAAAATTTTCATATTATTCGCACTTAAATTGCCCTTTTCATATGAGCAGAATTCAGTTTTGTATTACCAACCAGTGTAAGATATGAAGCCATCATACACAAAATTTGGAGGAGAGCTGGAAATATACTAAGTTGCAGTAAATGATAAATGGAAATAAAACAATAATTCGATTATCCACAAGCCAAATAGAATCCCCATTAAAATACCACAATAAATCACCTCCGCTCATTCCCAACTCACGAGCCATGGACACTCAGCAAGAGCAAGAGTACAGAGATAGTTTGCCAAAATACTGATCAAAAGAAACACCTACCAAGTTGAAATGAAAACAAACAGAAAAAATAACAATTTTAGTCACAGTCTAAAGAAAATGCCATCCTAAATAGCAGTAATGGTTCCCACATATGGCCACTATCCCCTCATGTGCGCCTGCTTGCATGCATACCAGCATACATCATTACAAAACATGTAATCCATGATATTTAAAATTGTTAAGCCACTCCTATAATGACCATACGTCAAACTATACATCACTCCTAAGATAAACATTTTAAGTAGAAGGTTTGTTCACTCTAGTCCTTTCTTTTCTTTTATTTACATAAATAAGAAGCCTTACAGCAAAGATTCAAAAAACACATTTACCTTAAACCCTTGATCCCTATCACCACCTCCTCTAACGTGACTTTATAGATAAGACAAAACACATTAATAACTAAGGATAACACCTAAGAAAATTAAGCTGCTAAAAATAGCATTCTAACAGTCACCATATTCAATGGCAAGTCCAAAGTAAATTGTTAGATGGGTGGGAGGGAGAGTTTTGAAAGCAAATCAAGCGCAATGCGAACAAACAAAAAGATGAATTTGAGAATGCTCAACAAAAAGTCACTCACCAGGTACGATCTTTGGAGGCTCATCCTTGCCGGTAGCAGAATACATGTACCTTTGCCCCTTATACCAGACAAAATTGGGAGGCTTTGGAGCATAGAGCTCTCCCTCTGGAAGACTTATGTAGAATCCAATAACATCCCCCTCGGAATAGCCTTGCTTCCCATACTCCTCCCTCAAGGCCTTGTGAATCTTACACCCATCAATATCCCGATACCCATAACTATTGCCATCGTACCCTACAGGCGCCTGAAGATCCCCATTCTCCGTAGTCCACCCAAGCCTCGTGTGGCCGGACTCTCCGAGCTTAACCACCCTTACTTCAAAGTACCAAGACCCCTCCACAACTCCGCGCGTGGCTCGAATCATTCTGTACCCCTTCGTGCTCATGGCGGACAGTCGATCATCGCTCAGCTCGACTTTCTCGGCCTTGTAGACGCGGGAGAGGCAGATCGGGGCGTCGGGAGAATCGTCAGACTTATCGGGAAATCGAGCGATGGGAGTGATGAGCACGGTGTCTTCCGGATTCTGAAGGGTCAAATTCGTTTTGCCCTTTTTCTTACCTTTTCGGGACGTGGACTTGGACCAGACGTTGTTACTCTTCTTCTTCGGCTTCTTGGACACAGCGGAAGAATTCGGGAGTGCAGGGAGAAGGGATTGGGGATCATCTGCGAAGGAAGAAAGAGGCTTCTGCTTCTTAGAGACGGATTGCGGCTCCTCGCCGGATGAATAGGAGAAGTAGACCGGAGGATCGCCGACGGCTGGGGAATCGGACTGATTATCTTGACATGTTTGTTTCTGCGCGGGCAGGGCGAGATGTATCAGAGATGCCGGATGCATCTGCGGCAAATGAGAGGGAGAGAAGGGGATGTTGCCGACGGCAGGCGGAGAGGAAGAGGGATTGCGATCGACATCATCTGACCATCGATTGTCCCTGTCGCCGTTGCAGGAAGATTGACGAAGATTGTTCATGAATTTTGCTAGAGGGCAGAGCTCCTTTCCCAGATTAAGAGCAGGTAAAATAGGCCTAAAATCACACAGAACTGGGCTCCACGCCTTCTTAGCCTTAAAACGCCTTCTTAGCCTTAAAACTCTTTTACTATATATATATATATATATATAAAATGCTACACCAACGGAGGTTAATTGGTAGTTTGTAAAAACAAATTTTTAAAGATACTTTTTGTGAAGCATGAAAAATTATATTTAAATAAGTATTATATAATCTACCTTTTAAACAAACATCACAATCTTGTAAAAGAGGCTTCGTCATAAAGAAGTACTTTAGAGCTTATAATTCAAAATCAAGCTATCATTTCTTCTCAAATATAAAAATTAGGAAAAAATATTAGAAACTTAATATGGCAATTATATGACTAGCTCATTTTGAATAGCAAAACTTATGTGCATACTAAATAAATTTATAATATTTTAAGTGGAATGCTTTGCTTGAGTTTGTTATGCAAAAATTATTATTGAATAAGCCAATTGAGACCAATTAATTTGTGAGCAAGAAAAGAGATGTAAAATCTCGAATATATGGATGAAACGGGTGACAAAAATCGAGAATATATGATTAAAAGAACTTGGATCAGATCAAAATAGTTTATAAGGTATCATAATTTTTAAATTTACAATGCTAACAAGCAAAAAACCATAAAGTTGCACAAAACTTTTTCTAAATCACAAACTTGCTTGGAGCTGGCAGGCTCTAGCTCTTATTCAACGACATCACAACCTTTCTGGCTTAGAAGAACTGCCCACCACCTCGGATAGACTGCTTCCAGACAAAATCCACTTCCTAAATAGCATTAGTTGTTCCCACAAATGGCCACCACCCCCTCATGTGCGCCTGCTTGCATGCATGCCAGCATACGTCATTACAAAATATGTAGTCCATGATTTTTAAAAAATTGTTAAGTCACTCCTGTAATGACCATATGTCAAACTTTACATCACTCATAAGATAAACATTTTAAGTATTAGATTTGCTCATTCTAGTTCTTTCTTTCCTTTTTATTTACATGAATAAGAAGCCTTACACTATAAATTAAAAAAAAAAAAAACACATTTAACTTATACCCTTAATCCCTATTATCACCACCTCCTCTAACGTGAGTTTATAAATAAGACCATATGCCAAACTTTACATCTCTCATAAGATAAATATTTTAAGTAGTAGGTTTGCTTACTTTAGTCCTTTCTTTCCTTTTATTTATATGAATAAGAAGCCTTACATCAATGATTTAAAAAAAAACATATTTAACTTAAACCCTTAATCCCTATCACCACCTCCTCTAACATGAGCATATAGATAAGACAAAATGTATTAATCACTAAAAGTAACACCTAAGAAAAATAAGCAGCTAAAAATAGCATTCTAATAATCACCATCTTCAATAGAAAGTCAAAAGTAAATTGCCAGATGGGCGAGAGGGAGAGTTTTGAAAGCAATCGAGCGCAATGCGAACAAACAGAAATAAAAATTTGAGAATGCTCAACAAAAAGTCACTCACCAAGCACGATTTTTGGAGGCTCGTCCTTGCCGGTAGCCAAATACATGTACCTTTGCGGTGAGATCGTGATAGGTGATGTAAGAAGTTGGGGGGTCATCATGGATGGCATTGAGCCGCTTGTGCATCTTTCTGTCCTTTGATCGTTAGGGCATCTTCCAACACCTCTTCGTCGGAGGAGCTTCTTCCTGGCCTTTGATCAGTAGGGCATCTTGTAGCACCTCTTCGTCGGAGGAGCTGACGCAAATCGTCATCAACAGAAAGCGATGGGGTGCGAGCGTTCAAGAGGAAACCTAGAAGAAAAATAAGTACGGTGAATTGCGTCCAGACGAAAAGAGAGTATCTTGCTTATATAGATGAACTTCGACTCGCATCTCTTTAAATTCCATAAATTTTTTTGTTGCAAATTCTGCTTTTATTTTTGCGATTGTTTTCTCTTTTTCTCCGGCCACGATGACAAAACCGCAAATTCTTAGCCTCCCATTCTCAGACTTCCGCAAAGCCCCCACTTTGCAGCGTGTGAGAGCAGCGGAAAGCAGAATGGGAGATGCTCGGCAATAAAAAAACAATAAGAACCAAAAGATAATAATTCTATGATTTTAAGAATAAAACCTGGAGAATATATGATAAATATTTGATTGAAAGAACTTGGATCATAAATTCTATATAAGATTGTAGAAATTAAAAGCGTTACTTGGGAAAAAATTAGATATATGCTAAACCCGTTCTTTTTTGGCTTGAGTTTCATAGTCGCAATTTCTTCCAATGCAGTCCCTTCATTTACGCTGCTTGAACAGTTCATTTTCACCATTTTTGCTCTCAACGGGCATTTATATGTGATTCAAAAATTGAACTCATAATATAAGATAATAAACTCAAGACTTTAAGATAACTCCAGAACATAAATATTTTAACAGTAAGAAAAGCATAGAAGATATATGATTAAGAGTTAAATATTACTATTAATAGTATATTTTTAGATTTTATATGCTGAAACAACAAAAATACCACCAAAATTATATTTGGATTTCTTCTGGAAATGATTTATTTGTGTAAATGAGAAAAACCTATTTTATTCTCTTTTCATTCATCTTTGGCAAATCACATCTTCTGAGAATTTGGGGATAGAAAACATATAGTTTAACAATTAGATATAAAAGTGCATTCCCAATTTAAAGAACGTGGGACTCAAGTACCTCAAGTGAGAATGCGGCAGGGCAGCAATGGCGTCTTCAACCGGAATCGCCGTATGCTTTTCCAAAAAATATTCACTTGTATCGAAATAAATTAAATAAATGTCACATTTGAATATGCATTGGGAAACACCGGGGTTCCAACCCGGTAGGTCAATGTAAGAAATACAAAATAAACTTGGATTCTGCAAAAAATTTCATATGGCTCCGTCGATGTCGCTCATGAGAATGAGAACATTTTTGGGGCACTGAGCTCCGAGCTCGATGAGCTCGACGGTCCCCTCATCCTCCTCCCAAACTCCAAGCTCCTCTTCATCCTCTAATCTGAGATCTTCGCCTGAACTTGGCAACCAGAGCTTATTGTGCGGGCCCTTCTATGGTAGCCCAGCACCCTATCCACCATCGCCTCATGTATTGACCGCCTCCCTGATTCCACCGACATCACCGTCTTCACCGGTGCCAGGTCACCGACTGCACTTGTTCAGGAAATGAAGGGAAGGGCTTCGTTTAAGATGAAAATGCCTGACGGAATCAGAGTTGGCCTCACTGAAGAGGAAGAAGAACATCGCATCCTTTTAGTTGTCTTTTTTTTATTGAGTAAATGAAATTTCTATATGCCGTGGTTCGTAAACCGCGGCTTCCTGAGGTGTGCGTGTAAGTTCTCTCTCCCATATGAATATATATATATATATATATATATATATTAGATATATTAGATATTAAATTATATTAGATTAGATATATATATATTTATTTATTATCTTGTTATAATATTAAATTCTTAGAACAATATTTTTATCGATTTCTTATTGAATATCCAATATAATTAATGTTAATAAAATTAAAATATTAAATTGATAATAATAAAAATTATAAATACATTAAAAATATTTAATTACTTAAAAAAAACAATAATAAATAAAAGCATAGAGTAGGTACTGAAGATTTTTTATTTTATATAAAATGAAGGCCGACACTAAGGTTATTTAAATTGGAAAAATATTACTTAACTTTTAAATATTTTTTAAAAAGTATGAATGATTAGGATTTAAAATTTAAAAAATATATTTTTATGGGTCCCATAAACAAAAGTGGATTTAATAAAAAAATTTTATTTCACTTAACTCCATAAATCCTAATCATCAATACATTTTGGAAAATATTTGGAAGTCATATAGCAATACTCTTTAAATAGTATTCCACTATGGTACTCACTCCTATGCTCTATTAGAGCACTAACATCATTAATACATTTAAAATTAATATTTAATTTATAATAATTAAAATTTATTAATTTAAATCATAATTATAATTCTATTAAAAATATTTAATATTTCATATTGATAAGAGTACCCAAGCATACATTTAAAGATGCATCTTGAACAACACAACTGAAATTTTAGCATCATAGTTAATACTACTAAAATATTATATTCAGAAAAAAAATATATTATGCTTACACAAAAATATACATCTAAAAATATTCAGAATTAATAAAAAAATTTTATTTTTTTATTTTTTATGGACGTTGCTACAATACCCCCCCAAATGCCCCAAAATTTTTAGGATGATGTGGCATCTGACTTGGCACCGTACGCCACGTCAGACCACGTTATCGTAATATTAATAGTCGCTACTTTCTTTCGCGTTTTCGTTGCATTCTCTCGCGTTATTCAGATCACTTGGTTCTTTCGCGTGACCTAAATCCCTAAATCCATCGCCGCATTCTCTAGCGTGACCTAAAATCCCTCGCAGCTGATCTCCCGCGCCATTGCTCGACTGCGAATCGGGATCTCCCGTACCGTTGCTCGTCTGCGAATCGGGATCTCCCGCGCCGTTGCTCGTCTTAACCTAATCTACCAATCAGCGTTGCTCGTCTGCACCACATTCTTTTCGGCGAGATCGTTTCACGATAAGGAGCTCCACTCTTTTTTCTGACGTCTCTCCTCTATTTTTCTGGTGATTCTTGTAAGTATTGTTATTTTTTTTTGGATTTAGGGTTCGATGGTTTGATCTATTGTTGCTTCAAGATCATGCATCTGGAAGCATTATGGCTCTATGTTTGATGTTGGGATCTGAGAACTCTTATATTTATTATTTTTATTTCAGTGCTTTATTTTTTTCTTATGACCATTATACTTCAATTAATGTTCGACTGCCATAGTTCAACAGCATCTCCATGCCTTCATTCTTCACTAGGGTTTAGGGTTTTTTCTTATTTCGATAGTGTGGAATAGTTTAACTTGTTATATATTAGGGTTTTGGGGTTGTGGCACTCATCTGCTAGCATAGAGATGGACTGGCTATTCTTATGGGGCTGTAGCATTCGTAGGCATTTTCTTTATATTATGCTATGTTTAACTTTAAGTAAATGCTATTAAAGTACTGTTATGAGTTCTGCAACTGGCTATTATTATGGGTTCTTCTAATATTAGATGCAGCAGTTTACACAATTTATAAATGGACTAGCTATTTTTATGGGGCTGCAGCATTCATATGCATTTTTCTTACATTATGCTATATTTAACTTTAATTAATTGATATTAGAGTGCTATTATGAGTTCTGCAAATGGCTATTCGTATGGGTTCTTATACTATTAGATGCTGCACTTTACACAATCTTAGATGAACTGATTATTCTTATGGGGATGCAGCATTCATATGCATTTTTTTTACATTATGCTATATTTAATTTTAAGTAAATACTATTAAAATGTTGTTATGAGTTCTGCAACTGGTTATTATTATGGTTTCTTTTAATATTAGATACTTCAATTTACACAATCTTTAGATGGACTGATTATTCTTATGAGAATTTTTGTTATTTTTCTTGCAGTTAGTTTTATATGTTGCCAAACTCAAATGTGAGTAAATTCCCTGCTCCAAATGGATAATACAAAAAATGTATGTGTTTTCTACTGTAATCTGCTTCAGCTCTATAATGAATATACATTTGAACTAATATGTCTCTAATTTTTTTTAGATTGCTGCTCATCATTTAAATAGCATTATTACATTGGCAGTAAGTAATTGCATATACAAGTTTTGGCAGTGCATTTTTTGTTATTAAAACATATTATATAAAGAAATAAAATTGGAATTGTCCAACTAACTGAACCCATCAATAGTTATAAAAATCTTCTTATTGAGGCAGCAAAGCATTAAATAAACATAAAAAAAAATAGTTTGATGTTGGATTTTTAGATTGCTACTCATACTTTAAATTAATATTGTAGATTTTTATGTTATTATGATAAATCTCTGATGTCTAACAAGAGCAAGAGTAAGCCATTTTCACTATTAAGTTTTGGGGATATTTTCGAAGCTTCATGCTCTTCTATAGTTCATTTCCCCTATCTGTGGGGAGCCATCCCGATTGAGTTCCTATGTGGTTTTTAATTTTGGATTTCTTTTTTGCGTCAGCTCAATTAAATTTGATTTTAGCTAGTTTTTTCATTTACTTTACGATATATCACTTTCACTAGTTCACTATATTCATAGGCTACTGTTCTTATTTTTTGGAAGCTTTACGCTCTTTTTTCTATTTTCTTTGACGATTCTTGGTTATATAATGGAGAACATGAGCTAAACTCATCATATTAGAGAGGCAAATGGAGATGGAAGCTTATGAGTCTAAGCAAATGAAAGACAAATTTCTAGTGAAACAGGTAAGTGGTTCTAGTGCACACTTTGGATTATCATTTTTGCATAGCTTAGAGAAACAAGTGATTTTTTGAGATCTGAAAACGTCAAATATCCTCCTTGACTCGGTATAAATTCTTTTATATTGCCTTATCTACTGCTTGATGGTTTCATTGATCCTTGAGACCCTTGCTTCTGTGAAGAGTGACATATACAGCTTTGGAGTTGTGTTGCTTGAGCTACTTTTCGAAAGGCAAGCTGTGGAAGATGACAAGGGTTCCTCTGAAGACACAAAGCTTTAGGGCCGTTATTCGAAGAAAGGAGCTCAGACGATAGCCGCTCTTGCCTTGCAATGGGCAATATGATTGTACGAACCATGGATATAGCAACGTTCATCTTTGACAGTTGCTTTATAATTTGAAGTTGTATGATTTTTATAAACAGGATGTTTCTATGACTTTGGAGAAATTGTATTTTGATTTGAAAATAATTAAATGAGTCACATTTATAACTTATTTCCTTTTTTTAAGTTCTGCAAAAATATGATTTGGGCTAAGCTCCTTTCACTTGTTTGGCTATATCTAAATTGTTTGTCCATCATTTTATATTAAGCAAATACATCTAAATGCACAACTTCAGCGATTACGGTAGAACTATAGAACTTTTGGCATCACAGCCTCCAAGTATAATGTTCAACAACTTTTTATTCATTGCACAATTTCAGTGTTTCTTATATTCAAAGTGATTTATCAAAAGTTTTCCATTCATTAATAAATTTGTCATAGCTTACAACAAATGCACTATATTTTTATATTTTAATTATTTATATTATCTAAAAAACTTTATAAGCAATCCCATAAAAATCCAAGACTCGATCACATCTTTATTATGTAGATAATCTACCTTAGATACTAAAAAGTCTAATATGACTAGCAAACTCCCTAGTTTATACCATATCAAACAATTGTGTTCGACCTTAGATTTCACAAGGGCCTTTAAGAATTTAAGTGCGAAGAGTGGTTGTATGAAATCATGCAATTCTAGCCTTAAACAAGTCTTTAACGTATTATTTCATAAGGCTTCCACAATTAACTTGGATTATCATTTGGTTAATCTTGGCATATTCAATCAATGGGCAGCATATACCCTTTGAACGATTAACTGCACGATACTATGGAAAAAGTAAGATTTAAATCAGAGGCTAATGCACATGAGCAAAAAAAGAACAAGTGTGGGGAAATATGATAAAGAATGAATTAAGTCAAAGTTTTTTTATTGATAGTTCATACCTTTTTTTCTTATTTTAGAATTTTTATATTACCTTAATAGAATGATTAGGTCGGTGACACTCAACATTATTTTATTATATAAATTTGAGTACAATCGTCATCTCATACATCTGCTTCAAATTTGCTTGGATACAAATAGTGAAAATGTGGTGCCCCACCCCTTAATTCATAAGATTAAGCTAAGGGGTAGTGTGTCACTCTGGCTAACACTTCACTTATTATTGGATTAGGATGAAAACCTCAAACCACCTAATAAGGGAAGGAGTAAGCACAGAATCAAAAAAAAAATCAGTAACTATCTAATAAAAACATACAGAGTGCGGAAGCAATTTACAAATGAGGAACATCCAAGCATCATAGTATAAATAGTAGAAAATATAACTCGGAATAATCAGCATAGTAATCCAAAATACACAGTCAAGGGTACCTATTTTATTACATCAATTTAAAGTTTAAGTAATGAAAGCAAAAATGTGCTCATCCTCACTTATAAATAACTATGCAACTTCTTCCAAAGGCTCCTCCTCTGGATAAAGCTCCACTCCTAGCTCTTGATCGTCTAACTGAAGAGGATCTGCCATTGTCGGTTTCACAATGTAGGGCCCCAGCCAAAAAAAGAAACTTGTGTTAAACAAATTTCTGTACATTTTAGGCTGATACATTTTATGGGTTTTGTAATATCACCATTTAACATCTTCTAAGCATCATCTATATCAAATAAGGGAGCAACTAGCAATACAATAAGAAAGAAATAAGCTATAATCAACATTTATAATTTTAAGGAAAAAGGAGGCTAAGACATGCCTCAAATATAAGCTAACAAGGCAGGGCATATATAATCAACTAAACAAGTACTAAAAGAAAATACTACATTCTAAATATGCTGGTGATCAAAAGAAATATACCAATTTAAATAATTGAAACTCAGCAATGATACATATAATTAGCAGCAAAATTCTAACATCCTAAAATATATATAAGCTGAACAAAGGAATAGCTGACTGAAAAAATACTAAAAAGTAAACAAAACACTAAAACTATATATATATATATATAAACATCTGTGTACTAACTGCATACATAAAAGTGCTAATCTAGCCCACTGAATATCAAAAGGATCTTATTGTCAACAAGGAGACCAAGCCCAAAACTATATACTCCTAGCGACATCAAGGAGACTAGGCAGGACATAATGTTTTCTCCTAGTGTCATCAAGGAGCCTAGGCAAGAAAACATAACAAATCTTCTCTTAGTATCAACAAGGAGACTAAGCAAGAAGATATAAGCAAAGTCTTCTCCTAGTGTCAATAAGCAGCCTAGGCAAGAAGGCATAACTGAGAGGCAGCTCTAACACATATAATTATTATCTTTAATCAATCATTTTAATATTTTCATAAGGAATCTAAGGAGTCTCCATATTTTCCTAACATTTTATTTATGCATCAAATGTCTTATATGATATGCTCAAGGAAATATAGCACAAATATACAAGGAATGCATAGCACAATCATCAAAGTAAGCACAGGACTCTACTAATATAGTAATATTATTTGTTTTCTAATTAAACCATTCTAACTATTTTAAGTTACACAAGTTCAGGATCTCCATTTTCATACTATCGAGTGTAACTTAGAAACTCGTCCTTATAAGTTAAAAAGGATTAGAACTGATCAGGTTCAAATCTAATTCAATCAGATGATGACTATGAGTTAAATCAATAAATCATACATCCTAATTTTATGAATATAGATGTTCTATCTAAGATCTAATTAAGATCTTCTAAACTAAAGATTATGGATTGAACACCATAAGATTTGGCTTAATTACATAATCCAAAAGGATAAGACCTAAGTTTTAAGTATTTTTCTTAAAATGATCTACTAATTAAAGCAAATCTTATTAAGTTATCAAACTTAATAGTATGAATCTCCTATCTTAAATCTAAAGTTAAAAAACAAAATAATCAAAATAAGTTGTAAAATTCTAAAAACTAATAAAAACAAAGTTTTATCCATTAAGTAACCCATTTACCCAATAAATGAAATCTAACATATGATCTAGTCCTAATCTTAGGAATAATCCTTATGTGAGGTGTAAGAGACTAAGGAAAAAACTTAGAAAGATTTTTACAAATTTTACAGTTTTTGACCTAAAGACTGATTTTACTCACTTAAGTGATTATAATATAGTTCTCATGTTAGTTTTAGCGTTCTAAAAGACTGATACAAAGTTAAGGGTGTCTAACCTAAATTTTGGGCAAAATGACTATTTTGTCATTTTGCCCCTACTTAAGGGTCTAAAAAAGTCAACTTTTGATTAAAGAGTCCAAATTGAAGTTTCTTAGTTTCAAATGATTCCTGACTATCTAATTTGAAGATAGAGAGTAAGTACGTCCAATTTGGACTTCAAACGATCAAGATATGATCTAATTAAGGCTAGGGATATTTTGGTTATTTTTTAAACTTTTAGGGTTCAGATCCTAAATATTATTTCAGTTTACTATTGACATTAAAATTCTAAACCAGTTAGCAGCTTAAATTTTTAAATTTAGAGTTGAATTGACCAAGTTATGATCATTTGAATTCTAAAGGCATTTTGGTCAATTTTTCCTTAAAGTCAACTGTGAGATCCAGAGTTGACTTTTCATCCTGATATATAAATGGGAAAACTATTACTACCATAGTGATGGCTGCTATTCTCCTGAATATTTTAAGACCCATATTGACTATGTTTGGATGTCTAGATTGAAAGTTATGGGGTCTTAAATAGGTCCTAAAATGCTACTTCGTTATGCGTACCCGAAATTAATTTTTACATTACGCCATTTGATCCCTTTTATTTTTCTGAGTAAAATGAGACCCATATTGGATATATTTGGATCATCCTACAAAAAGCTATTAAATATTTAAGTTTTATTTAATTTTAATTAATTAATTTATTGTTCAAAAATACAATTTATATTCTTTTACTATTCTTTTATTCAATTTGTATTAATTTACTATTCATTCCTAAAGTTCAAATTATATTTTTTTTGTATTTAATAATTAATTAATTAATTTGTAATTAATTAAATTTAATTATTAATTAATTATTAATTAATATATTGTTTAATTATTTTAAATATAATATTATCATTATTACTATTTAATTAAGGTTAAGTTAATTATTATTTAAGTTAATTTAATTATCTATTAATATTATTTAAATATTTTAATTAGAACTAATTAATCTCAATTAATTAATATTAATCCTAATTTTACTGTTTAATTTAATTAGTTATTAATTACTATTAATATTTAATTTATATTAACATAATCCTAATTATCCTCTAATTAATTATAGCTAATTAATTAATTACATAAGGTTATTGTTTAAAGGTCATTAGCACTAATTATAATTAATTAACTGCAAATTGAAATAAATGACTAATTAACTGCCATTAATTAATTTAAAGAACTGTTTGAATTAACAGTGGGCCCACTAGTGATACGTGGCAGGGCCTGAATGGGCAATGCTTTGCGAGGGGGCCCACGGCGGCCACGTGTCAGCGCTTGATTGAACGCTGCTCAGTGAGTGGGCCACACGGCTGCCACGTGTCGCACCCTTAGGATGCCACGTGGCAGTGTGGGCCCCACAGCCAAAGCTGAAGAGCCGCGGGCTCTGGCTGGTGGGCCCCACGGAACACGTGGCATGCCCGGAGGTTGCCATGTGGCGCTGTGGGCCCCACGAACAAAGCCGAACCATCGCAGTTTTCTGGAGGTGGGCCCCACATGACACCTGACTGCGTCCGGAGGGTGCCACGTGGCGATGCGGGCCCTACAACCGAAGCCGAAAGGTTAGCTTCCGACGGTGGGCCCACACTGCCAGGTGTCGCACCCGGAGGGCACCACGTGGCACTGCGGGCCCCACCTGGGCTTACGTGGACCCGAGGGCTTTCGGGGTGGGCTTGTGTCAACCCGTCCCGACCCGGACTTCATCCGCTTCGCGGAGAGTCCTGAAGGCCGGCGCCTTGGGCACGGCTTTTGCCGGCCTTCCTGGCGCCGGATCGCCTCGGCCCGCTCGGCCGACGGTAGCCCTCGTCGAGGCCTACACGTCGGTGGGTGCACCAACGCCAGGGTGGCCGGAGGCGGGGGCTAGGGTCAACCCTAGGTCTAGGGTTACGGGGCGTAAGTCCTAACGGTTTCTACTGTGGACCTAACCATAACCGATGCCGATCCGGTTGGCTTAACATGGCTCGGAGCCAGTCGATCCCTAATCGGGAGTATGGAATAACATTGAGAACAAAGATTGCAATAATTGCATGCGCATCGAAGGAGATCAAAGGTACCTGGATCGACGGCTAAGGGTAGAGGAAGATGTCCCGACGCTCCGAGCTCCAAATCGTGAAAAATGGTGGGTTCTACGCGTGGGTGAGGACCTTAATGGCTCCCAGACGGAGATACCGAGGCTGGCGATCGCTGGATTGGGCGAATGGGGCAGTGTTGCGACGAGTGGAGACCCGTGTGTGGGTCGCGGAGACGACGAAGCGGAGCCATTCGATCGCTCGATCGAACGGCTTGTGACTCCCGTCTGATCAGACGGGAGCGCTGACGGAGCGCCTCGCGGGAAGATGGTGCTGGGACGGCGCCATCAATTTTAAATAATTAAATATTAAATAATTAAAATATTTATATTAATCTATTTATTCGAATCCTAATATTCATAATTAATATTTAACTTCAAAAAATTCCCAAATATTTACCCATAGCTAATTGAGGGGTAAGGAACGCAACAGCGAAGTAGGATTTTTGATCCGACGAGTATTTTAATTTCCCAATATTCGGGGTATTTAAATATTATTAAAATATTCATCGAAATTTCGATAAGTATTTTAATTTCCCAATATTCGGGGTATTTAAATATTATTAAAATATTCATCGAAATGTCGACGAGTCCCGAATGACATGAAAACTTCACCCCTAGGTAATTTGGGGGCAATGAGTGCAATGGTAAAGTCTATTTTTTAATCTGAGGTCTTCTTAGATAGGTCAAATTCTAGGGTTTTTTGGATTTTCCAAAAATCAGGATTCGATCCATTTGACTGCTGATTTGAACTAGGTCTTAGAGGTTGACTCCAATTGACCAAATTAGCACTTATGTTAGATTTAAGATTAAGATTAGTCATAATTGACCAAGGTAACAACTTGGGTTGTTACAGACTCCACCCCTCAAGAACGATGTCATCATCGACATCACTCAGGTGGGAAAATAAGAAGGCAAGATTTAAGACATGACTTAAAATTAAAAGCTTGAATGCTAAGAAAGAGTACCTAGATTTTTGAAGAGATTAGGGTATTTAGCTTGCATATCGAACTCCTTCTCCCAAGTGGCTTCTTTGCAAGAACGATTCTTCCACTGGACTTTAATCATATCGATAGCACGATTTCTGAGTTGTTTGCGGTCACAAGCTAGGATTTGAATTGGCTCCTCGGCATATGACAGGTCTGGCTGGATCTGGATTTCTGGGAATTGCACGAAGTGAGATGGATCTCTAAGGCACCTTCTTAAGGATGATACGTGGAATACATTGTGTACTGCAGCAAAATCTACTAGTAGTTCCAACTGGTATGCTGCTGACCCAACTCTCTTCAACACTTTGAATGGCCCGACATACCTCGGGCTGAGTTTGCCCGCAACTCCAAAATAATATACACCCTTCATAGGGCTAACCTTTAAATATACAGAGTCTCCTTCTTGGAATTCCAAGGGACGTCGATGGGTGTCGTGATATTTGCTCTGCCTATCTTGAGCAGCCCTGATTCTTTGCTGTATGAGGTTCACCTTTTTGTTTGTCTTCTCTACCAATTCGGAGCCATACAACTGAACATTTCCCATTTCCACCCATGCCATTGGCGTTGAACACTTTCTACCATATAGGGCTTCATAATGAGCCATCTTAATACTTGCCTGGAAGCTGTTATTATACACAAATTCTACTAGGGGAATGTGGTCTTCCCAGGATCCTGCGAAGTCTAGTATACAGAGACAGAGCAAATCTTCCAGAACTTGGTTTACTCTTTCCATTCGACCATCTGTATGAGGGTGGAAGGCTGTGCTCATGGCTAGTGTAGTACCCAGATCTTGATGGATTTCCTGCCAGAATTTCGATGTGAATCGACTATCTCTATCCGATACAATAGTCTTGGGAATACCATGAAGTCGGACTATCTCCTTGATATAGATCTTTGCAAGCTTCTCAACTGAATCAGTTTGTCAGACTGGAAGGAACTGCGCAGATTTAGTGAGACAATCTACGATGACCCATATTGCGTCGGCTCCAGACCTCGCACGAGGTAGTCCCATAATGAAATCCATGGATATGTCTAACCACTTCCACTCTGGAATTTCTAGTGGGTGCAGCAAGCTACCTGGTTTCTGGTGTTCTGCCTTTATTAGTCAACACACATGGCACTTAGCCACAAAATATGCCATGCTCCTTTTCATCCTTGGCCACCAAAATGATAGCTTCAGGTCCTGATACATCTTTGAGCCCCTGGGGTGAATCTGGTATCCAGAGTTATGGCCTTCAATCAGTACCTCCTGGTGCATGGACTTAGGGATACATAAGTAATCCCTTTGATAGATAGCACCCTTATGGAGTCAAAGATCGGTACGGCGACCACTTTCAATGGCTTTCTTGAAACTCAAGTATTCTTCATCTTTGGCTTGTGAGATGGACATATCTTTGTGGAAAGTAGGTTCCACATTGATGTTTGACAGTGCTGAGTTGAGTTTGTCCCCACCAGCAGGCTTGATATTCATTTTGCAGAATTCTTCTACTAATGGGCTTCCTGATATGATGGCATTTAGTGTGGCCTGACAACTTAGAGTGTCAGCTATGACGTTGGCTTTCCCAAGATGATATTGTATATCCAGATCGTAGTCACTGATCAGTTCTAGCCATCTTCTCTGCCTACAGTTCAGTTCCCTTTGGGTGAATATGTATTTTAGACTTTGATGATCTGTGAAAATTGAGCATTGAACCCCATACCGATAGTGACGCCAAATCTTCAAAGCGAACACTATAACAACTAACTCCAGATCATGTACGACATGATTTCTTTCATGGCTCTTCAGTTGATGGGAAGCATATGCTATGACATTCCTTTCCTGCATCAATACAACACCTAAGCCTATACTAGAAGTGTCATTATAGACTTGGTAGTTTACTCATTCCTTAGGCAATACTAGGACAGAGGCAGAGGTAAGCGCATCTTTTAGTGCCTGGAACGCGGCTTCACAAGCTGGCGACCATTCGAAGGAAAGCCTTCTGGGTAAGTTTGGTTAGTAGGGAGGCTATCTGAGAGAAGCCCTTCACAAACCTTCTGTAATATCCGACCAAGCCCAAAAAGCTTCTGATTTCTATCACTGACTTGGGTTGTACCCATTCCTGAATTGCACTGACCTTGTTTTGATCTAATCTGATCCCTTGAGCATCCACAATGCGACCTAAGAAGGCGATAGTTTTTAGCCAAAACTCACACTTTAAATATTTGGCATACAGCTGGGGGCTCCTTAGTTCTTCAAATACGGTCCGGAGATGTCATTAGTGTTTTTTCTTCGTCTTAGAGTATATTAAGATATCATTTATAAACACGATGAATAAATTTGTCCAGGTACAGTTTCAGGATACGCTACATTAGGTCCATAAAGATGGAAGGTGCATTTGTCAGTCCAAATGACATCACTAGGAATTCATAGTGACCGTATCTAGTCCAGAAAGTAGTTCTTACAATATTAGAGTCTTTCACCTGCAGCTGGTGGTATCCTGATCGCAGATCGATCTTTGAAAATACTTTTGCCCTGGCCAATTGATCAAATAAGTCATTAATGTGGGGTAGTGAATACTTGTTCTTGATGGTCACATTCTCATTGACCCATCTTTCTTTGTCACGAATAAAACTGTAGCTCCCCATGGAGATGAACTTGGCCTGATAAGACCTTTCTCCAGTAACTCCTGTAGTTGCTTATTTAGTTCCTGCAATTCCTTGGGTGCCATTCTATAGGGTGCCTTGGAGATAGGTTGAGTTCCTTGAACCACATCGATTGAGAACTTTAGTTCCCGTATAGGCGGAGGACCGGGTAGATCTTCGGGAAAAACATTGGTGAATTCACAAATGACAGGATTTTAGGATATATGAACTTCTTCTTTCTTTTCTCCTAGTATCGCTATGAGGAAGGCACTACAACCTTTGCTTATTAGTTTCTTTGCTTGAATAGCATTGACTAGGAAGACCCTTTTACTAAAGTTATCTACAAATGACTTAGATTGTTTACCACTGCCCAGGGTGATCTTCTTCTTTTGGCAGTTGATGGTGGCGTCATGCTGACTTAGCCAATTCATGCCTAAGATAACATCGAAATTGGCTATCAGTAGTACTACCAACTTGGCTTCAAATTTTGTTTCTCCGAAGGGGACTTGTAGCTTACAGAATTGATTAGCTTGCAATTGAGCTCCGGATGGTAATCCTATGCTTAAATGTTTTGCTAAGCGATGTACTGATAAATTGAGAGACTTCTTCCAGTTCTCAGAGATGAAGGAGTGACTTGCTCCAGTGTCGAATAGAATATTGCAGGGTTTATTATTTATATAGATAGTACCTAATTATGGATGCAGTAGTTTATAAATTACTAGCAAGTAATAATGAAATGGTAGATTGGTTCAGAAGCGTGTACCTCACACCACATGGTGATCTTCAGTGGCCTCAGTAGGTGTGAGAGCATATACACGGGCCTGACCAACATGCCTATTGTTGTAAGGCTGCTTGAACGGTGGCCTTGAGGTGCTAGGATGAGAGGTAGGAAGTGCCTCATGTCGAGGAGCAGGAGGTGGCAAGGCTGGACGCGCTGTAGTAGCGGCAGAAGCTCGTTGGTAAAGATCAAATGCTGGCTAGCCCTGCACGCACTTGATTGGCTTGCCATCAAACATATCAGTCATATGGCATTGGGTATAACCATGCCCTGGTCTGCCACAGGTGAAGCAAACTCGCTGCCCGTGGAAACACCGGCCGTAAGGATGCAACTTTGTACAACCGTTAAAAGGATCGGTAGTAGGGGCTTCTGCCTCAAATTGATAAACTCTAGCTCTCTTTGGGTTATCTTGATGGTGCACTGCAGAGTTGGCAAGAGTCTTAGCTTCTCTATGTTGGTGCTTTTCTATCACTTTGGTAGTCTCCAGTAGTTCCCGGCAGTCGGTCATGCGGAATGGCACAACTTGGGATTATATGGAGGGTCGGAGATCGCTCTGGAAACGGTGGCACCTATCCGATTCAGTGGGAACTAGGCTCATGGAGAATCTGGTGAGCCTCTTGAACTCCGCATCATACGTAGCCACCGTACGATTCCCATGCTGCAGTTTGAGGAATTCCTCTGCCATGTTGCGACGCTCAGACAATGGAATGTATTCAATGCGAAAAACCTCCTCGATCTCTTCGTAAGAGATTTCCTCCAATCGGATGTCGGCAAAGTGTGTGGTACGGATGTGGTTCCACCAGTGCTCGGCTTCGCCGTAGAGTAGGTGTGTGACCAGTCGGATCACTTCCGTATCCGGGCACTTGATTCTTGTCAAGTTCTTCTCTACCATCCCTAGCCAATCCTCCGTGTCTACGACCGACAAACTCCCGTTGAATATGGGGGGTCTCAGAAGAAGGAAGTTGTGTAGTAGTCCGTTTGCAGATTGTATATAGTGATGGTGGGAGTATTACAGCGTCAGGGTAGCTTCCGCCATTGTACAATTCTAAGCTATCTGGGACACCAAGAGTCATTCCATTCACTCAGCTTTCTTTGTCTGGGCCTTTGCAGCCTTCCTAGCCTGTTTTTGGCTTTCCTTTACTTGCTGCTGGTGGGATTCCACCATCATCTTCACTGCCACCAACGAGGATCTGGAGAGAGCAGGTGAGGGGCTCTGGCCTGGGTTCATGGTTGGTTTGTTAAAATCTGAATAAAAAATAACATACTTTCAGCATTTTAGAAAATAGGAGATCATAATAGCCCATCTCTTTTATTAATTAAAAGATGAATGATACATCATTAGAAGTAGTAGTTAAAACATGAGGAAGGAAAGACAGATACTGGAGAAAATACAGAATCTATCATATGTATTTTTTCGTGAAAGCCTGGAAAAAGTCTGCGTATGTCATCTAGCAATGGCGGTGCACAAATCTACGTTCGAATACCCATACTTTGTGAGCCCACCACTCTCCATGTAGTCTTGGAGGAGAATGCCAACGATGTCGAGTCGGACTCAATCCAGGCATTCCAGCTCGTCGAATACTTTGGTCACCCTTTGTAACCACTCCTTAGCTAGGTTGGGGAAGTCCAGTCCCCGATACACTGCGTCTTTTAGTATCCTCTCTAATACATTGGCTCCTGCTAGGGAGACCCCATGGACTTCTCTCCCATACCTTTTTGCTAAGTACACATCGAACTTCCACCTGTCTTTAAAGTGGGCAAAAAGGTCATATCCTATCATGCTCGCACAGTAGTATTCCTAGATATCCAGATTAGTGATGTAAAAATAATTGCTTAATTCAAAAATTAGGTTATAAAGATGCATAAGGTAGTACAAATAGCATGTGAATAAAAGCTAAGATATCTATCCGATATATCGGGTAGTAAAGGCGCGACAAAAGTCTTCATAAGTGACTTATATTCACATTCCTTCACATCGACGAGTAAGTGCTCATAGGGTGATGCTCCACCAATCTTCGGCTCCATCCTGTAAGAGGCGTTTCACAATAGGGATTCTAACATTATCTGGGAAATTCATAGTCTCAAACACATAATCTATCCTTTTTAGCCATTCCCGAGCTACAGCGGGGAGATCAAATCCCCTGAATACGCTTTGCTAGAGCTATTGGTCCAGCTTCCACTCTTTGGGGCCCAACACTCCTTTTAGGTACCTCTCATACCGCTGGCGAAATTGGACGATGAATTCCCAATTATCTTCAAATCATTGGTGATGCTGCCTAAGTGTTATCCTGGTGTATCTAAGTATGTTTACTGAAGTAGTTAGGTTGGGCAGTTAAATATTAGGATTTTACTCGATATAGTTGCTTGTGTATTTTTATTATTAGACTTCTTATTCTGAGTTTCATATTGCGGTGTCATGGATGTGACTCCAATATTTTCTAATATAGTGTAGCGCCCCGTCCTGTCACCGTGTGCAAAATACGAGTATGATTCATAGATTGGCGGCGGGATGGTGCACTACTCGAGGACGGTGGGCCATACAAGTAAAACCCATCGTCCCGAATAGGTTTAAAGAGATTAAGCCATACTGAAGGCCGCTGACTCGAACCCTAAGAGTAGGCTCGAGAGCCAATACCTAAGATAAGAATGGAACCCTTATCTTAGGTATTAGGCTTAGTATGTACATAAGGTATAAGGGAGGAGAGAAGGACCCATGTACGTTACAAAATATATCAGAATTTCCAGTACGCCGATCACATCACAATACTATGTATAGTAATATAACAGAGTGCGGAAGCTAAAAAGCAAAACATCTAGAAATACATTCATCCCAAGCAGTAGAAAATATTCATCTCAGAAAAGAAAAGTAAAAGTGCATCCAGAGTTTTATTATAAACCACAATATTGCAGAATATAATGAGTCTAGCCAAAATGCTGGAAGGAACTAGAAAGTAAAAGTAGGTGCTCGATCCCCTACAGCTCCAAGTGCTCCTCCCGAGTCTCTGGGACGTCTTCCTGACTTGTCTCCAGTAACTGCTCGGGATCTAGCAAATTGCCGGATCCCAAAAGTATCCCGTGTTAGACAATAAGTCTAACACATCAAAGCTAGCTATACAAGCTAATCTAAATATAATAAATACGCAGAACATGAAGTAAAAATGCAGGAAAACTGTAAAGCATCAAATAACTGAACTGTAAGAACTAAGTAAAGAGAAACAGCATCAAAACTAAACACTGAAAGTAAATAAAAATACCAGATGCTCATACATCAATGTGAAAGGAATGTCAAATGCTGAGAAGGATGCTATAAGCTGCGCTATATGCTACTGAAATAATGCTCACAAATATGCTATACCATAGTATATCACAGAACTATCACTGAAGGTTTATGAGTAGTACGGTCCAATGTAAGTACAACAGTTAGAAAGTCAATATGGTGACGCAGATGCACCCTGAGTTTCCCCAGTCTGTGTATATATAATATTTTGTATCTCATACTGTATCACTGATAACCATGTGTCACAACAGAAGGAATGAGATCAACTCATGCTTATGCTTATGCTTATGCCATTGTATGGTATGAATGAAAAATCCCGAAATCCTTGAAGAATATAGTAAGAAAAATGAATCCTAAGTCTCCACTGTGCAGAATCCTGCTAAAAGGATTCTGACTCCAAATATTTAGATCAATATTTAGTTAAAATTGCTTATTTACTTCCAAGATCACTGGGCAGGGTGATTGT
This sequence comes from Gastrodia elata, assembly GCA_016760335.1. Lineage (NCBI taxonomy): Eukaryota > Viridiplantae > Streptophyta > Magnoliopsida > Asparagales > Orchidaceae > Gastrodia > Gastrodia elata. Next base: position 12,887,950 of record CM028686.1, read on the forward strand.
ATACACATATTAAATATGCTACAAAGATAGGACATAATATTTAGTTTGATTACGCCACCCTAATAAAGCGATCTTCATTAGGAGGCACCATCTGATGATGATTTGTATCTCAAACTAAGCATCTAGTCTCTAAACTCTCAATCATACTTAGTGTCTTAAGGAAGGTAATTCCCCTTTTTCTTAGTTTTATTTAAGCCATACCTATTGAAGCGATCTTCGCCAGGAGGCATTGCCTGATGGAAACTGTCCTTCAATAAAACTAAGAAATGGGTACCCATTTAATACACTCTTAGGATTGATTGATTTATTCTAAGCGAGGTTATGTCCGCCTAAGCCCGCAGGATAACAACAAAGACAAGTCTTACTTAGAGTGACTCAACCAACCCAGATTATTACTGGAGACCAGTAATATGGGTATACTATACTACACTTACCCAACAATCGTGGTTCAATCAAATCTATTTAATATAACAAGGATTTATCAATACTACAAGTCCTAAACTAATAGGTAAGTTCTATATAAGGTTTCACAAATCTACCACAAGGAGAGGTATCTCTTCTAATGTCTTGAGTGATTACTACCACAAGGAGAATTGATCAAGCTATAAGGTGAAGGGATCTTCTATACTTCTACCTCAAGGATTCATACAAGGTCTCCTACCTCATGATATATAAATTTAGGTCTTTTATATAATTTAAGACGATCTTATGAAGAGAGCATCAAGATCTCTTCTTTAGGTGTTGATATTAGACTATCAGGTTCTGGTTCATTATTAGATTTAGAATGATTAGATCAGATGATAGAATCATCTGATCACACTACGATGATTGGGTGCTATGTTTTCCCATGAAAGATTTGGAGTTTCTTCCGCTACCCAAAGTTATTTTCTTCTTTTGGCAATTAATGGACGCACCATGTTGGCTTAACCAATTCATACCTAGGATTATGTCGAAGTTGGTGATTGGTAGTAGAATTAGCTTAGCTCTGAAGTTTTGACCCTCAATAGGAATATCTAGATTGCAGTATTGCTGAGACTGCATACAATCTCCCGGAGGTAGCCCAATACTTAATGAACTGTCTAGTTGATGTGTCTGTAGTTTTAGTGTTTTTGCCTATTCTTCCGATACAAAAGAATGACTTGCTCCTGTATCGAATAAAACATTACAAGTTGTGTCATTTATGGTTAAGGTGCCTATAATTGCGATAATTGGTGTAAGGATAGCTCATTTGAGAATTTAAATGCGGAAATAGTGAGGGACAAATATTTAATACAGCAGGGAAAGAGAATTTATTTAAGGCGTACCTGACACCACGTCGTTATATTCAGGAGCAGAAGCTGGAGTTAACATATACACTCGGGAAGGTGCCGAGGGTTGCTTGTTCTGGGTTCTTGAATCTTGACGGTTGTATGTTGACCTTTGCATTGGTACACATGCCCTTTAGTTCGTTGTAGGAGCCGGCATTATGGCAGGAGCGGGCTCCCGCTGGTTCACGGGTTGAGCACGAAAGATTTGCCTATGGCGGGAGTGGTCGATGGACACGCCATCGATGGTCTTTTTCTCCCTGCATTCATAGTAATGGTGGCCCTTACGGCCACAAGTGAAACATACACCATAGAAGTGGTAGCACTTCCCATATAGATGCTTCTTCTTATATTCAGAATTATGAGGCTGTGGTTGTGTAGTTTCCATGTTGTCGACTCTGGCCGTTTTGTGATGACCAAAGCGTTCGTGCCATGGTTGTGCGACTATGGCTTTTCTTTTGCGAACCAGCTGGCCTTGGAATCCTTCTTGAAGATGGGCAGCCTCTATCAATTCTGTTAGGTCCTTGATCTGACGAGATACTAAATGTGCTTTGATAGAATCTCTCAGACCCTTTAGGAAACAATGACATTTGGATGCCTCCGTTCTTACTAGATCTGGTACAAATCGTGACAGTCTTCTGAATTCTTGTTCATAGTCAAACATAGAATTATTACCTTGGGTGAGATGGAGGAGTTCATCCTCTATGATTGCTTGTGCTGAGGCAGGAATAAATGCTTCACGGAATGCCTCCATGAATAGGTCCCATGGAATGTCTTCTATCTCATAATCAGCAAATTTGCTGTTTCATTCATTCTCCCACCAATATTCCGCCTCTTCATGGAATAGGTAGGTTACGAGGCGTATCGCCTCAGAATTCGGGCACTTGATGGTGGGCAAATTCTTCTCCACCAATTTGATCCATGTTACCTTATTCATCGAATTTAGCGCTCCGTTGAAAGTAGGGGTTCGGAGACGAAGAAAGCTGTGTAAGATTCCGTCTCCTGAATAATGGGATGATAATCCCGAAGGGGGTGTAGACAACTGCTGCACTGAGAGTATGAGTGCACGTGTCTCTTGTGCTTACTGCGTATTACTATCAATCAGGGCTTTGAGTAAGTTGGCCATGATGTTGGATCCTTCAGATCCGCCTGAAGATGCTACTGTATTCTTGATGGGAGTAGGAGCAGCTGGAGAACTAGGATTCATGACTGCAGTTTATGGTATAGATTCAAAAATATAACGTGTTACTAAAATTTCATTCATCTTTAAATTCTTTCTCAGAGGAGAAGATACATGGATACATCAAAGTGCTTAAACTAAGTAAGAATAAATGACACTAAAATATTCCTAACATCTAATTACAATATTCTACCCAAAATGTAGCACAAAAGTCATCATAAGTTACCATGCGACCTTTTCGAGTGAGTATCCTATCGACCCAATACCACCAACGACTCGCTGAACCCCTCAGTAGGATCTCTACAATTCCCAGGCGGTACTTCTCTGGACAGGCTATCTCTCGAAGTGCCGTAGTGACGCGATCCAGCCACTCTTTGGTGAGTGCCGAAAGACTGGTACCTCAGAATGATGAATGAACCAGAATCTTGTCCAGTACTACGACTCCTTGGGGTGATACTCCATCCACCGTCCTCCCGTAGATCTGTCCATCTCGAAGGTCGTCTATCCAATAATCATTAAACCTCCTAAGGTAGAACATAAATGCTGACGACGAATATTCCATTCCCTAAAATAATTTAACCCATAAATATTTCATTCATTATTCTTTCAAAATTCATTTAAATCCTATGATGTCATTTTATGTTATCTTTTTATGTGCGTTTAATTCCTAAGGTGTCAGTATCGTAGACATAATTTTTCATTTCTATTTTTGAGACAGCTTAATGAATCTTTTGGATGTTTTCTTCGCACTACACTTAGTAATTGTGATCTTGTCTTGTCGCAGAGAACCAATTATAAATTAGATAGGAACAAGCTCCTTATCCGATACTTTATAATATTTCTCTGATACCAACTGTAGCGCCCCGTCCCGTCACCGTGCACAAAATACGAGTATGATTCATAGATTGGCGGCGGGACGGTGCGCTACTCGAGGATGGTGGGCCATACAAGTAAAACCCATCGTCCCAAATAGGTCTAAAGAGACTAAGCCATACTGAAGGCCGCTGACTCGAACCCCAAGAGTAGGCTTGAGAGCCAATACCTAAGATAAGAATGGAACCCTTATCTTAGGTATTAGGCTTAGTACATACATAAGGTATAAGGGAGGAGAGAAGGACCCATGTACGTTACAAAATATATCAGAATTTCTAGTACGCCGATCACATCACAATACTATGTATAGTAATATAACAGAGTGCGGAAGCTAAAAAGCAAAACATCTAGAAATACATTCATCCCAAGCAGTAGAAAATATTCATCTCAGAAAAGAAAAGTAAAAGTGCATCCAGAGTTTTATTATAAACCACAATATTGCAGAATATAATGAGTCTAGCCAAAATGCTGGAAGGAACTAGAAAGTAAAAGTAGGTGCTCGATCCCCTACAGCTCCAAGTGCTCCTCCCGGGTCTCTGGGACGTCTTCCTGACTTGTCTCCAGTAACTGCTCGGGATCTAGCAAATTGCCAGATCCCAACAGTATCCCGTGTTAGACAATAAGTCTAACACATCAAAGCTAGCTATACAAGCTAATCTAAATATAATAAATACGCAGAACATGAAGTAAAAATGCAGGAAAACTGTAAAGCATCAAATAACTGAACTGTAAGAACTAAGTAAAGAGAAACAGCATCAAAACTAAACACTGAAAGTAAATAAAAATACCAGATGCTCATACATCAATGTGAAGGAATGTCAAATGCTGAGAAGGATGCTATAAGCTGCACTATATGCTATTCAAATAATGCTCACAAATATGCTATACCACAGTATATCACAGAACTATCACTGAAAGTTTATGAGTAGTATGGTCCAATGTAAGTACAACAGTTAGGAAGTCAATAAGGTGACGCAGATGCACCCTGAGTTTCCCCAGTCTGTGTATATATAACATTCTGTATCTCATACTGTATTACTGATAACCATGTGTCACAACAGAAGGAATGAGATCAACTCATGCTTATGCTTATGCTTATGCCATTGTATGGTATGAATGGAAAATCCTAAAATCCTTGAAGAATATAGTAAGAAAAATGAATCCTAAGTCTCCACTGTGCAGAATCCTGCTAAAAGGATTCTGACTCCAAATATTTAGATCAATATTTAGTTAAAATTGCTTATTTACTTCCAAGATCACTAGGCAGGGTGATTGTATACACATATTAAATATGCTACAAAGATAGGACATAATATTTAGTTTGATTACGCCACCCTAATAAAGTGATCTTCATTAGGAGGCACCTTCTGATGATGATTTGTATCTCAAATTAAGCATCTAGTCTCTAAACTCTCAATCATACTTAGTGTCTTAAGGAAGGTAATTCCCCTTTTTCATAATTTTATTTAAGCCATACTTATTGAAGCGATCTTCGCCAGGAGGCATTGCCCGATGGCAACTATCCTTCAATAAAACTAAGAAATGGGTACCCATTTAATACACTCTTAGGATTGATTGATTTATTCTAAGCGAGGTTATGTCCGCCTAAGCCTGGAAGATAGCAACAAAGACAAGTCTTACTTAGAGTGACTCAACCAACCCAGATTATTACTGGAGACCAGTAATATGGGTATACTATACTACACTTACCCAACAATCGTGATTCAATCAAATCTATTTAATATAACAAGGATTTATCAAGACTACAAGTCCTAAACTAATAGGTAAGTTCTATATAAGGTTTCACAAATCTAATATGATTAGGGATCACTTAACCTGGATTCTACCACAAGGAGAGGTATCTCTTCTAATGTCTTGAGTGATTACTACCACAAGGAGAATTGATCAAGCTATAAGGTGAAGGGATCTTCTATACTTCTACCTCAAGGATTCATACAAGGTCTCCTACCTCATGATATATAAATTTAGTTCTTTTATATAATTTAAGACGATCTTATGAAGAGAGCATCAAGATATCTTCTTTAGGTGTTGATATTAGACTATCAGGTTCTGGTTCATTATTAGATTTAGAATGATTAGATCAGATGATAGAATCATCTGATCACTTAGACTAAGATTATGGAAACTAAATCAAGCATATTGTTAAGGATTAGAACAATTGTTTAATCAGTAAGATTTTAATTGTCTTCTTATGCTAGTCTTCTTTCTTAAGAGAAAATCAGGGATCTAAAGTTTAGATTCAGATCAAGCAATCACATAGATTATTATTAACCTTAACATGTCTAATTCAAATGTTTAGGATTAATAGTGAATCAGATGTATTATTGGAAAGTGTTCAATTCACTGTCTTGTAATCAATATAGTTGAGTTAGGGTTGTTATGGTTTTAGATTTGCCTTAAGTAGATTAGGGATTGACTCCTTCTCAAGTCTTAAGTCAAATCAAGTGTATATTTAAAGATCAATGTCAAATTAGTGGATTAATTATGTGTTATTGGTGGAAATCCTAGATCTAGATCAAGTCTTAAAGCTTGATCCAAATCTAAAGATTTCTTAAGTTAATTAAGATATTTAAGATTCTAGTTTTGGATTTGTTCAAGTATGCTTAATAGGTTTATAAAAGGTGAATTCATTTCATTTTGTTTATTGTTATAAGTCAAAATAATAATTAAAGTCAAATAAGCAGTGTTTATTTAGTGCTAACCAAACCTTAAACTCAAGCAAAAAGGATTAGCACATAAATAAAGATCCAACCATTCAAATTACATGAAATTTGGCATGCAAGTCCTAATTACTCATACAAATAATCAGAGACTGAATTTGCTATGATCCAATGTGTATAAACCCTAAAATTCACTAAATATGATTTGATAAGATTAGGGCATAACTACATTTACAGAACTCAGAAAAATATTATACTTAGCACATGCAATCTAATTAACATCTGTGAACTAATGGCACCCTAATCATGCAATTTGGATAAGTAAAATTGCTAATCTACCATAATTAACATTCACTGTAATTAAGCAATAATTAAAGATCTAACCATCAGATGTGTGATTTTATTTTATATTTAAGTTCTTGAGATTTTCTGAACATTTTCATATATTATATCATAAAATTCTAACCAGTGGATTAAAAGTTATTAAGAAAATACATTCTGTATTTTTATTTAATCAAATTCCTATGATTTGATTAATCGAATTTTTTTCCTTAAGGAAAATAATTCCATTAATTCGATTTAATTAAACAGCTCGGCCCGAAATCGAAAACGCGCAGGTTGGTCGCGACCCGGGAGACCCGGCACTATCGCACCGCGTGGGTCATGGGATGACCCAGCCCGCACAGTGTTGTCGTCCCCGATTCTTCTTCTCGCGGATTTAGTCAATTAGGAGAAACCTAATTGCCAAATTCTGTTGCATCCGGTCCACGGATCGGTCAGCATTCGATTGCTACACCATCATTATGTCTAAACGCATCGACTGGGACCTGAAGCCCCTTGTGAGATGGTCTGGATCAGCCGGACCTTACTCACCCGAGGTGTTCGCCCTTTGAGTTACTGTGGGGAGATAATTCTCCCCACAGAGTCCATGCCAGACCCCGGGCTCGATCCCTACACCATCAGGGTGGTGAGGCGGATCGAAGCCCTCTGGTCTGGGGGTCTGGGTGGCCTGGATTGCTGGGTCCTTACTCGACCGAGGCAATCCAGACAAAACTGAACCCGATCGATCGATTCGATCGATCTGGGCTAACCTAGACCCTAATTATGATACCACTGAGTTTGAAATAACAATATGAGCAAAACCGCATCAAATGGAGTAAGGTCTGAGCCTTATTGGCTCAGAACCTGCAACTGGGATACCTGATTTTTGACGGATTGGAAGACGGATCGAGGCTCGCTGCTGCAGGGACTCTGGAAGCTCTTAGGGGTCCTGAACTCCAGGAGAAACCCTCTATCAGCGATTCAGGAGCACGGGAGCGCCTGGGTGAAGCTCCGGGACTTCGGTAATGGCGACAAATTTCAGAAGCTTCAATTGATCAGCAAGGATCAATTGAAGCAGATCTGGGGCTATTTATAGGCTTGGCTAAGCTTAGGGAAGCTTCTGGAGCCACTGGCTCGGGCTGGGGAGACCCGAGAGGGCGGGCCATGGCTGAGCTCTCAAAATTCCATTTCGAGCTCGGCCGGGCCACAAGGCCCAATTGGGGTCTCATGGTGTTTAGGGGAAGACCAGCAACTGTTTGCTGAGCTGGAGGCGCGCGTGGGGGACAGGGGAGGCCACTGGCAGTACGGGGAATCTTCCATGTCGGGTGCGTCTTAGCGGGGATGAAGATTCACAGTGCGGGTGCGTTGTGGACCGTCTGATGCATCGATCGGGAAGGCGTGACGGTCTTGATCCTTTAGATCCTAATGGCCGAACCAGATTAAATCTGTGCCGTAGGATCATTAGGGTTGATCTAACGGTGGACCCGCGATTCTAATCCTAACCGTCAGATGGAAAGATGCGACAGCTAGATTTGAGGGATCCCGCTGTCGCGTGCCCTAGGCTCCGCAGCGGATCGCCCGCGGTCCGCACAGCGGATCCCGACTGTTATATTAGGTATTAGGGTAAAAGTGCAATTATGGAAAGTTATAAACCCTTAAGTGCAATTAAACCATTCTAAATTAAATTGAATTATTGCCCAAATGAATTCCAAATTACACCAAATTTTCACCATTAGCTAATTTGGGGGTGAGGAATTCAAAAATACAATCAGATTTTAATTCTAAGATCAAAATATTTTGGGTCTAGACTAGGGCATCAAGACTGATCAAATTGATAATTTTGACTTAGAGAAGTCCAATGGACTTCAATTTTTTCCAGATAAGCTTATCTTAATGTTCTAAAAGCAATGATGCTAAAAATTGAATCAATCAACATTTATTTTGCATGGTAACAACCTAGGGTTGTTATACATAGTGACTGAACTGGTAGAAGAATCTTCCATTAGGTAGATAAGAATGCGAATTCTAATCTGACACCTTATGGAGTTCTCTGATACCAACTGTGGCACCCCACCCCTTAATCCACAAGATTAAGCTAAGGAGTGGTGTGTCACTCTGGCTAACCCTTCACTTATCATTGGATTAAGATGAAAACCTCAATCCACCTAATAAGGGAAGGAATAAGCACAGAATAAAAAAAATATCAGTCACTATCTAATAAAAACATACAGAGTGCGGAAGCAATTTATAAATAAGAAACATCCAGGTATCACAGTATAAATAACATAAAATATAACTCAGAATAATTATCATAGTATTCCAAAACATACAGTCAAGGGTACCTATTTTATTACATCAATTTAAAGTTTAAGTAATAAAAGTAAAAGTATGCTCATCTTCACTTATAAATAACTATGCAACTTCTTCCAAAGGCTCCTCCTCTGGATAAGGCTCCACTCATAGCTCCTGATTGTCTAACTGAAGAGGATCTGCCATTGTCGGTTTCACAATGTAAGCCTGTGGTGACCGGGGATCGAAGTTCGAGAGTCTTTAAAGAACAATTCATCTCAATTGAAAATATATTCATTTTTATAATTCAAAAAGGACATAGAATAAAATAATAAAATTCACAGTCCTTTTATACATAGAGCCAAAATATATATGAAAAGTTACAACAGTTTGAATTTTTAAAATATGAAATAAAATATCTACATTCTTCTGCTTCTTTAAATTCTTCCTCTTTTAATTTGGCAGATCTTCTAAGCTGTTTAATTATCAAAACCTGAAAAATTCAATTTACCAGTCAGGTAGGAGTACGCAAATTGTTCTTATAAGAATAAATCTAGCATCTTATAATAGGTATGAATCACATATGAAAATGACTGAAAATCTGCATATAAATAAAGCAATTGCTAAATTCAATTTCTGCCTTGCAAAATAGCTGTGAAAATCAACATATATGAAATAAATTTTATCATAAGCATTTGTAACAATAAATCAAGTCCGGAGACCCCTAAGCCCAAATGAGTAAAGCCATAGGCATAATCTGTAGGAAGCTTTCTCGCCACCCGTCGGTAGCTTACTCAAATTAGGAACTGATGGTGTGTCTTTTCTCTGGATTTGCCTACTTCCTACAAGAGGCTAAATCCCTTCATATAACTCCCAGGGGCTTGCTAGCTAGCCCAATCTGTACAGATTCCAATTTTGCATTCCACCCTCCAAAGACAAACACCACAAAATATATATAATTTTTTTTTGTTACATGCTTTTTGATATATATCTTTTGTAGATTAAAATGCGGTAAGCAGTGCAAATAATACTCAAATGGAAAATGGATCAAATAAGAATACCGAAATAAGACTTATAAGTAAATTTGCGTACCTGACTTGTTTTGATAAAATTAACCAAATTTAATTTCTTTGATCTGCCAAAATAATGAAATTTATTAATTTATTGTTTTTGTCATGATTTGTAGTATTATATTTATTTTGATTTATTTGAATTATTTTTTTATTAAGTTATTTAATTATTTATGCCTTATAAGGTCAAATTGGGAATTTGACCTTATAAGGGCATTTTAGTAATTTTGCCCTTAATATAGTACAAAATTTATGTTAGTTTGTTGAAGATTATGGGCTTTAGGGGTCTTCGGACTCGATTTATTGTTACAAATGCTTATGATAAAATTTATTTCATATATGTTGATTTTCACAGCTATTTTGCATGCCAGAAATTGAATTTAGTAATTGCTTTATTTAAATGCAGATTTTCAGTTATTTTCATATGTGATTCATACCTATTATAAGATGCTAGATTTATTCTTATAAGAACAATTTGTGTACTCCTACCTGATTGGTAAACTAAAATTTTTAGGTTTTGATAATTAAACAGCTTAGAAGATCTGCCAAATTAAAAGAGGAAGAATTTAAAGAAGCAGAAGAATGTAGATATTTTATTTCATATTTTAAAAATTCAAACTGTTGTAACTTTTTATATATGTTTTGGCTCTATGTATAAAAGGACTGTGAATTTTATTATTTTATTTTATGTCCTTTTTGAATTATAAAAATGAATATATTTTCAATTGAGATGAATTGTTCTTTAAAGACTCTCGAATTTGGATCCCCGGTCGCCACAGAAATTGGTATCAGAGCGAAGTTTGAGACTATTTAAAGAATAATTCATTAGAAGAGCCAACTATATGAATACAGTTACTAAGTTATTAGAAATTAAATTTTAAGCTGGAGAACCAACTAAGTATAGTTTATTATTTCCCAGATTATGGATAGTCAAAATAATAACAACAACAATCAATCACAGGAGGAAAATATTCCTCAAAATACTCCTAGTCACAATAAGACTGTTTCACCTAATATTGAAGCAGTCTTTCCCTTTGATCATAGTGGAGCAAATAAGATGCTCCAGTTCATGAATAAGATGAGTCAATTCATGAACAATCAACAAATCCAGAACCCTCATCCTATTTAGAGAAAAGTAGTAAATGAAGACATGCAAATATTTCTTAAACTTCAACCTCCCAGATTCAATGGCAAAGCAACTCCTTACCAAGCTGAGGAGTGGATCCAAAGAATAGAAAAGGAGTTTAAATGTGCTAAGAGCTCAGAAGACCAGAAGGTATCTCTAGCTACTTACCTTTTGACAGAAGTTGCTGAGAAGTGGTGGAAGACGACCAAGAACACCACATTCCAAAATAGAACAGAAGAAGAGATCCAATGGGAGGAATTTATGAAAACATTTTTAGGCAAATATGTGCCTCAGTCTGCCAGATAGACAATGAGAAAAGAGTTATTGAACCTAAAGCAAAGAAGTCACATAGTGACAGAATACGAAGAAGAATTCACCCGTTTAGCAAGCTTTGCTCCAGAAATGGTCACTACTAAAGAAGTCAGATGCCATTTATTCCTTAATGGATTAAGGAATAACTTTCAACATATTTTGACACCTCTTCAGATCTTAAACTTTGCTCAACTTATAGAGAAAGCCAAGCTTATGGAAGCTCAAGAAGAGCAGTACTCTTCTAGGATGAAAATGCCAGCATTCTCCCCTCATTTTCAATCCAAGAGGCAGCAATTCTCCAGACCTCAAGGAAAAGTGTATAATATTCAAGGTAACTCAAGTAGTCCTACTCCAAGAACACCAAATGCTTGCATGTTTTGTGGAAGAATTCATAGTACAGATAAATATTTTACCGATGAAGGACAATGCCACCGGTGTGGAAGGAAAAATCATCCCATATAATTCTACCGAGCCACTTATATAGTCAATGGATATCAAATCCCAAATCAAGGAAAAGCAGTTATGAAGAATCAAGGAAGACCACCAATAAATCAACAAAACAATATTGCATATTCCAGTAATCCAAGAAACAATCAAGCCCAGGCCAGAATATTCAACCTATCTCAAGAAGAGGCAAAAGAAGAACCTGACGTGGTCACAGGTACCATTTTATTATTTCAGTACCCATGTTCAGTCCTTTTTGATTCTGGAGCTATGCATTCTTTTATTACGTCAACAATAGTTCAACAATATTCATTACCAGTAGAACAACTTTCATCAGCCCTTAAAGTTAATCTACCATCAGGAGAGTTCTTAGAAACAAACATCTTCTATAATTGCAAGTTAAATATAAATGGAAATTCTTGGGAAGCTAAACTCATAGTCATCCATATAACTAGTTTTGATATTATCCTTGGGATAGACTGGATGAGTCAGAATAAGGCATTGATTAATTGTGCAAAGAAGAGGGTATATATTTATAATAAAGATAAGAGAGTAACCTTTGTTGGTCAAAGAAGTGCAATTATTAGCCTTATCCCAGCAAACAAGATTGTGAAGTTCATTAGAAAGAAATATCCTATATTCCTAATACTACTCTCAAGTTCTGAAGTTAAAACTTCAACCTTAGAAGAGACTCATGTAGTAAAAGAATATGCAGATGTATTTCCAGATGAACTTCCAGGTTTGCCACCTCAAAGAGAAGTGGAGTTTAGTATTGATTTAAGTCAAGGAACGAATCCTTTATCTAAAGCTCCATATCGAATAACACCCAAAGAGTTAGAAGAACTTAAGAATCAACTTCAAGAGTTGACTGAAAAAAGGATTTATAAGACCAAGTAATTCTCCTTGGGGAGCCCCAATTTTATTTGTTAAAAAGAAAGATGGAAGTATGCGATTATGTATCGATTATCGGGAATTGAATAAAGTTACTATTAAGAACAAATACCCATTACCAAGGATAGATGATTTATTTGACCAGTTAGTTGGTGCTTCCATATTTTCTAAGATTGATCTGAGATCTGGTTATCACCAACTTCGTATCAAAGATGAAGATATTCCTAAGTCTGCATTTAGAACGAGATATGGGAATTATGAATTTTTAGTAATGCCATTTGGGTTAACAAATGCCCCATCTTATTTTATGGATCTAATGCAGCGAATAATGAAACACTATATAGATTCTTTTATTATCATCTTTATTGATGATATATTAATCTATTCTAAGAATGCTAAGGAACATGAAGAGCATCTTAGAATCACCTTGAACTTGTTAAGACAACATCAACTGTATGCCAAGTTCTCAAAATGTGAATTTTGGCTTCACTCAGTCGCCTTCTTAGGCCATATAATTAGTAAGGAGGGAATATCAGTTGATCCCAACAAGATAAGTGTAATTCAAGATTGGCCCCAACCTACTTCAGTAACAGAAATAAGAAGTTTCTTGGGATTAGCTGGGTACTATCGCAAGTTTGTTAAGAACTTCTCTCAGATTGCAGTCCCTCTTACTCGTCTCACTCAAAAAGATGTACCTTATGTTTGGGACTCCTCTTGTGAATCAGCGTTTAAGAAATTAAAAGAATGTTTAACCTCAGCTCCTATTCTAGTTCTGCCAGTTAAAGGAAAGGAATATCAGATTTATTGTGATGCTTCTGGAATTGGATTAGGTTGTGTTCTCATGCAAGAAGGAAAAGTAATAGCTTTTGCATCTAGATAGCTTAAAGTCCATGAGAAGAATTATCCTGTTCATAATTTGGAGTTAGCTGCAATAGTCTTTTTACTAAAGATTTGGAGACATTACTTGTATGGAGTAAGATGTGAATTCTTCACAGATCACCAAAGTCTGAAATATATTTTTACTCAGAAAGAGATCAATTTAAGACAGCGAAGATGGTTAGAGCTAATCAAAGATTATGATTTATCAATTCAGTATCATCCTGGCAAGGCAAATGTAGTAGCAGATGCACTAAGCCGAAAGGCAGTTTCACATTTGCACATTTTGACTTCTAATCCTATATTACTCAAGGAAATAAAAGATCTTCAATTAGAAGTCATATTGCCAACAAATGCTAAGCTATTTTAGATAACTATAGAATGTTCATTAATGGATGAGATTAAAGAAGCTCAACACCTGGATGAAGAATATAACTCTTTATCTGCATCCATTCAATCAAGAAAACACTTAGAATTGAATTTAGATTCAAATAAGAATATTTGGTGTGGATCCAGAATATGGATACCAAATAATGATGAGCCAGATCTAAAGTATTAAAAGAAGCTCACTAGTCTAGATACTCAATTCATCCTGGAAATAATAAGATGTATCAAGACTTAAAATCACATTTTTGGTGGCTATGAATGAAAAGAAGTATAGCCGAGTTCATATCAAAATGTGAAGCCTGTAATCTAGTAAGAGCAGAACATCAGAAACCAGGTGGATTACTCCAACCTCTAGCTATACCTCAATGGAAATGGGAAGATATTTCTATGGATTTTATAACTGGATTTCCTCGCTCAAAATCAAATAATGATTCTATTTGGGTAATTGTGGATAGGCTTACAAAATCAGTGCACTTTTTACCCATTAAGCAAACAGATTCAGTAGATAAATTGGCAAGAATCTATTTAAAAGAGATAATAAGGTTGCATGGTATTCCAAAAACCATCATTTCTGATAGAGATATTCACTTCAAAGTTCTGGAAGGCAGTTCATCAAGATCTTAGTTCACACCTCTGTATGAGTACAGCTTTTTATCCACAGACTGATGGACAAACTGAGAGAGTAAATCAAACTCTAGAAGATCTTCTTCGCCTTTGTGTCCTAGATTTTGTAGGAAGTTGGGATGATCACCTTCCATTAATTGAATTCTCTTATAACAACAGTTTTCAAGCAAGCATTGGAATGGCTCCTTATGAAGCCCTTTATTGGAGGAAGTGTATCACTCCTTTATCTTGGAATAGTATTGGAGAAAACAGGATAATAAAATCAGATTCTTCAGGCAACAGAAAAGATAAAAATAATTCAGCATCGAATGAAAGCAGCTCAAGATAGGCAGAAGCAGTATTTTGATGCTCATCATCATCATGTTGAATTTTCTGTTGGAGATTTTGTATATTTGAAAGTAAACCCATTCAAAGGAGTTTCTAGATTTGGAGTTTCTGGGAAGTTAAGCCAATGATTTATTGAACCTTTTGAAGTTTTGAAAAGAGTAGGCCAGGTGGCATATCAGATCAAGCTTCTAGCACATCTAAGTCTGATGCATGATGTGTTTCATATCTCCTCCTTAAGAAAATGTCTATCTGAACCTTCAATGAGAGTAGAAGTAGAAGATATCAATTTGCAACCAAATCTAAGCTATGTGATCGAACCAGAAGAGATTTTAGATCGAAATGAAAGAAAATTAAGAAGTAAAACTATTCCCATGATAAAGATCAAATGGAAGAACTGTTGTAAAGAAGAAGCTACATGGGAAGAAGAATCAAGTATGAGGAAAGCATATCCTCACTTATTTCACTAGTAAGTGACTCTAGATCTTGTAAATCTCATTAAATTTTAGATTGATGTCGGGGCGACATCTCTTTTAAGTTGGAGAGAATGTAAAGTACCAAAATTTCATTCTCAATTGACTTCAAATTAAAAATCTGACTCCGCCATTGCATTCACCACCCCCAAATTAGCTATGGGTGATATTTTGAACGCATTTGGAAGTCATTGAATTTTTGACGAATATTTTAATATTATTTAAATACCTGAAAATTCGAATAATTAAATACTCATTAGATTAAAAATCTGAGTGCACAATTGTGTTCAGAAGACCTCAATTAGCTAGGATAGATATTTTTTTAAAATTTTTGAAATATAATTATTAAGTTAAGATTAATTAATTAAATTAATTTGAATTAAGTAATTATTTATTTAAATTTTTTTTTAAACGGCGCCGTCGGATAATTAAACCACGCCGTCTGATTCTCCTTATGCCGTCACTTCCCATCGGCAGATCGTGGGATAGAATTTGGGCCGTCTGATCTTAGATCAGACGGCTAAGATCAGACGGCCAAGCGTGCGTCTTCCTCGATCCTTCTTCCGCGTGTCGCGGAGGGACGCGCGTCGCTCGGACCCTCGATGCGCGACACCTTCTCCCCTGTCCAAATGGCAAACCACCACTCTAGACGCTCATTAAGAAGCCTAAGAAGATCTAAAACCCATCTTCTTCATTTTTAGCAATTAATTTCAAGCCGTGTGAACTTCCAAATCATCTTCCTAAATCGCAATCACCTCCAACCATTCATCTTAAGGTATCTGTAACTTCCAAAGTACTCATTCAAATACTACAATTTTTGCTTAAATCTTGATTTCATGAATTTGATTAAGTTATGCACTGGTCGGATTAGTTTAATCAAAACCATATGATGCGAATTTAATCGGAACTCTACAGTTCTTACCATTATGCGTATTCTTCCCAAAACCTAAATTTAGGGCTGGATGTTTCTCGCAACCTAGGTCACCTCTGTCGTTGATATAGGTGTCATTAGATAGAGCTTTGTATTCCCTACCTAACACTTTGTGGTTCGACTTCTGGCCACAACCTTAGGGCCACCATATGGAGTGCCCTAGATGGATTCCCCGATCCTCTTTTCGCTCAAAATCGGGGATGATCCACAGTAACTGGACCGGTCCAGGCCAGACCGGTCCCGTCCTGAACCGTGACGCATCGAACCGGCCGCATATCTTTTCAATCGCGGGACCCACACCAGCCACCGCGCGAATAAGAAGACACCGGGTGGATCTTCTAGAAGCAAGATTGCTGTCGCGTGGGGCCCACCTGCTGCACCTCGGCGAATAGCAGAGCGCCACGTGGAGAAGGGACCCACCAAACGTCTAAATCCTGCAGAAAATAAGAAATAATTAATATTAATATATATATATATATATATAAATATATCTAAAATCTTATATTAAAAACTATATATAATAAAATATAGAAAATATAATATAAATATTAGATTTAATAATAAATAATAAATTAAATCAAAATAGATTAATTAAAATAATACATTTAATTTCTTATAATATTAAAACTAATGATAATATATACGTGTATATATATATATATATATATATATATATATATATTACAAATATAAACAAATATAATAAAGTAATAATTAATAAAAATAAATAGAAAATAAAAATAATTAATAATTAAATAAACTAATATAGTAATTAATATATATTCATAATTAGAAAAATAAGTATAATTAATTAATAAAATATGTAACAGTAATATTAATATAAATATATTTATAAATTAAAATATTAATTAATAAATAGTCAAATTTTAGAAATTCATAACTTACAAAATACTTAACAAAATTTAACAAATAAATATATTATTTTTATCAGCAAAAATCAAGGAATTTATCAATGCTATTTAATTTTTGATATGACTTATATTTTGCATAGTAACATTTTTGGATATTAATTAATTAAGGAAAAATATTGCAAAAAGTTCAATTAACCATAACTTTGAACACACTATCCCAAACATATTATATGTGGGTCTTAAAATACTCAGAAGATCCTAAGGAATTATTTAGAAGTATTAGTCTTTCTGTTTGGATTAAAATTTGACTAATCACAATTAGAACTAACCCTAATTAACCTAATTTAACCTAGAACTTCAAATAGCCATAAGTTAGTCAATTTAGCTCTAAATTAAGTGATCCAAATATCTATTTAGATCAGAAAAACCTAAATTTCAGTAAACTGCAAAAATATTAAAAATCCAACAGTTAGATCTCCTAATCAACCCTAATTACTCTAAAAACTTGATTAGTGAATATTAGCAAATATAATAATCCAAATTAAGTAATTTCAATTTTAAATGATTCATAAAGTAAATTAGAACCTAATTATATAATTAATTTAATAGTTTTGTGACAAAAATCACTAATCACTCTCTAATTATAATAAAGCTTAAATATTAACCCTAGAAATTAGACTAACTATTACTTAGCCAATTTAAATTAGAATTTGATAAATTCAGGCTCTATAGAAACTTTAAAACATAATCTTCAACAAACTAACATAAATTTTGTACTATATTAAGGGTAAAATTACTAAAATGCCCTTATAAGGTCAAATTCCCAATTTGACCTTATAAGGCATAAATAATTATATAACTTAATAAAAAAATAATTCAAATAAATCAAAATAAATATAATACTACAAATCATGAAAAAAACAATAAATTAATAAATTTTATTATTTTGGCAGATCAAAGAAATTAAATTTGGTTGATTTTATCAAAACAAGTCAGGTACGCAAATTTACTTATAAGTCTTATTTCAGTATTCTTATTTGAGGTATTTTCCATTTGAGTATTATTTGCACTGCTTACTGCATTTTAATCTGCAAGAGAATTATATTAAAAATCATGTAACAAAAAGAAATTATATATATTTTGTGGTGTTTGTCTTTGGAGGGTGGAATGCAAAACTGGAATCGATACAGATTGGGCTAGCTAGCAAGCCCCTGGGAGTTATATGGAGGGATTTAGCCTCTTGTAGGAAGTATGCAAATCCAGAGGAAAGATACCATCAGTTCCTAATTTGAGTAAGCTACCGACGGGTGGCGAGAAAGCTTCCTACAGATTATGCCTATGGGTTTACCCATTTGGGCTTAGGGGTCTCCGGACTCAACTTATTGTTACAAATGCTTATGATAAAATTTATTTCATATATGTTGATTTTCACAACTATTTTGCAGGACAGAAATTGAATTTAGTAATTGCTTTATTTATATGCAGATTTTCAATCATTTTCATATGTGATTCATACCTATTATAAGATGCCAGATTTATTCTTATTAGAACAATTTGCGTACTCCTACCTGACTGGTAAACT
Organism: Gastrodia elata; assembly: GCA_016760335.1. Classification (NCBI taxonomy): domain Eukaryota; kingdom Viridiplantae; phylum Streptophyta; class Magnoliopsida; order Asparagales; family Orchidaceae; genus Gastrodia; species Gastrodia elata. Next base: position 12,906,510 of record CM028686.1, read on the forward strand.
AAATTTTTTAGGTTTTGATAATTAAACAGCTTAGAAGATCTGCCAAATTAAAAGAGGAAGAATTTAAAGAAGCAGAAGAATGTAGATATTTTATTTCATATTTTAAAAATTCAAAATGTTGTAACTTTTCATATGTGTTTTGGCTCTATGTATAAAAGGACTGTGAATTTTATTATTTTATTTTATGTCCTTTTTGAATTATAAAAATGAATATATTTTCAATTGAGATGAATTGTTCTTTAAAGACTCTCGAACTTCGATCCCTGGTCGCCACAAAGCCCCAGCCAAAAAAAGAAAAATTTTGTGTTAGATAAATTGTCTAAGTACATTTTAGGTTGATACATTTTATATATTTTGTAATATCACCATTTAACATCTTCTAAGCATCATTTATATCAAATAAGGGAGCAACTAGTAATACAATAAGAACGAATAAGTTATAAATAACACTTATAACTTTAAGAAAAAAGGAGGCTAAGACATGCCTCAAATATAAGCTAACAAGACAGGGCATATATAGTTAACTAAACAAGTACTGAAAGAAAATATTACATTCTAAATATGCTGGTGATCAAAAGAAATATGCTAATTTAAATAACTAAAACTCAGCAATGATACATATAATTAGAAGCAAAATTCTAACATCCTAAAATATATATAAGCAGAACAAAGAAATAGCTGACTGAAAAAAATATTAAAAAGTAAGCAAAACATCAAAACTGTAAGTTTTAAGTTTTATTCTTAAAATAATCTACTAATTAAGCAAATCTTATTAAGTAATCAAATATAATAGGATGAATCTCCTATCTTAAATCTAAAGTTAAAAGACAAAATAATCAAAATAAGTTATAAAATTTTAGAAACTAATAAAATAAGGTTTCATCCATTGAGTAACCCATTTACCCAATAAATGAAATCTAACCTATGATCTAGTCCTAGTCTTAGGAATAATCCTTATGTGAGGTGTAAGATCATAAGGAAAGGACTTAGAAAGATTTTTACAAATTTATAATTTTTGACCTAAAGACTGATTTTACTCACTTAAGTGATTATAATATAGTTCTCATATTGGTTTTAGCATTCTAAAAGACTAATTAAAAGTTAAGGGTGTCTAACCTAAATTTTGGGCAAAATGGTCATTTTGCCTCTACTTAAGGGTCTAAAAAAGTCAACTTTTGATTAAAGGGTCCAAATTAAAGTTTCTTAGTTTCAAATGATATCTGACTATCTAATTTGAAGATAGACAGTAAGTACATCCAATTTGGACTTCAAACGATCAAGATATGATCTAATTAAGGCTATAAATATTTTGGTCATTTTCTAAACTTTTAGGGTTCAAATTTTAAATATTATTTCAGTTTATTGAGGACATTCAAATTCTAAACTAGTTAGCATCTTAAATTTTTAAATTTTGAGTTGAATTGACCAAGTTATGTTCATTTGAATTTTAAGGGTATTTTAGTCAATTTTTCCTTAAAGTCAACTGTGAGATCTAGGATTGACTTTTCATCCTGATATCAAAATGGGAAAACTATTACTACCACAGTGATGGTGCTATTCTCTTGAGTATTTTAAAACCCATATTAACTATGTTTGGATGTCTAGGTTGAAAGTTATGGGGTCTTAAATAGGTCATAAAATGCTACTTCAGTTATGCATAACCCGAAATTAATTTTTGCATTACGCCATTTGATCCATTTTATTTTTCTGAGTAAAATGAGACCCATATTGGATATGTTTGGATCATCCTACAAAAAGTTATTAAATATTTAAGTTTTATTTAATTTTAATTAATTAATTTACTATTCAAAAATACAATTTGTATTCTTTTACTATTCATTTATTCAATTTGTATTAATTTACTATTCATTCCTAAAGTTCAAATTATATTTTTTGTACTTTAATTAATTAATTAATTAACATTAATTATTAATTTAATTAACATTAATTATTAATTAATTATTAATTAATTATTAATTAATCTATTATTTAATTATTTTAAATATACTATTTTCATTATTACAGTTTAATTAGGGTTAAGTTAATTATTGTTTAAGTTAATTTAATTATCTATTAATATTATTTGAATATTTTAATTAGGAATAATTAATCTCAATTAATTAATATTAATCCTAGGTTTACTGCTTAATTTAATTCATTATTACTAATTACTATTAATATTTAATTAATATTAACATAATCATAATTATCCTCTAATTAAATATAGCTAATTAATTAATTACATTAGATTACTGTTTAAAGGTCATTAACACTAATTATAATTAATTAACTGCTAATTGAAATAAATGACTAATTAACTGCCATTAATTAATTTAAATAACTATTTGAATTGACAGTGGGCCCACCAGTGACACGTGGCAGCGCCTGATTAGGCGCTGCTTTGCGAGTGGGCCCCACGACTGCCACGTGTCGGTGCCTGATTGAACGTTGCTCTGCGAGTGGGCCCCACGGCTACAACATGTCGCACCATTAAGATGCCACGTGGCACTATGAGCCCCACTGTCGAAGCTGAAGAGCTGCGGGCTTTGGCTGGTGGGCCCACACGGGACACGTGGAATGCCCTGAGGGTGCCATGTGGTGCTGTGGCCCCACATGACACGTGGCAGCGCCTGGAGGGTGCCACGTGACGCAACGGGCCCTACAGCCGAAGCCAAAAGTCCGGCTTCCGGTGGTGGGCCCCACGCTGCCATGCTCGCACCCAGAGGGTGCCATGTGGCCCTGCGGGCCCCACCTGGGCTTACGCGGACCCGAGGGCTTTCGGGTCGGGCTCGAGCCGACCCGGCCCGACCTAGACTTCATTCGCTTAACGAAGAGTCCCGAAGGCTGGTGCCTAGGGCACGGCTTTTGCCGGCATTCCCGGCGCCGGAGCGCCTCGGCCCGCTCGGCCTACGGTAGCCCTCGTCGAGGCCTACACGTCGGCGGGCGGACTCATGCCAGAGGTGGTCGGAGGCGGCGGATAGGGTTACGGGTCGTAAGTCCTAACGGTTTCTACTGTGGACCTAGTCATAATCGACGCCATCCGGTTGGGTTAACATGGATCGGAGCCGGTCGATCTCTAATCGGGAGTATGGAATAACATTGAGAACAAAGTTTGCAATAATTGTATGCGTATCGAAGGAGATCGAAGGTACCTGGATCAACGGCTGAGGGTACAGGAAGACATCCCGATGCTCCGAGCTCCAGATCGTGAAAAATGGTGGGTTCTACATGCGGGTGAGGACTTTAATGGCTCCCAGACGGAGATGCCGAGGCCGGTGGTCGCTAGATTGGGCGAACGGGGCGGCGTTGCGACGCGTGGAGACCTGTGTGCGGGTCGCGGAGACGATGAAGCAGAGCCGTTCGATCGCTCGATCGAAGGGCTCGCAACTCCCATCTGATCAGACGGGAGAGCTAACGGAGCACCTCACGGGAAGACGACGTTAGGACAGCGCCGTCAATTTTAAATAATTAAAATATTTATATTAATCTATTTATTCGAATCATAATATTCATAATTAATAATTAACTTCGGAAAATTCCCAAATATTTATCCCTAGCTAATTGAGGGGTAAGGAACGCAACGGCGAAGTCGGATTTTTGATCCGACGAGTATTTTAATTTTCCAATATTCGGGGTATTTAAATATTATTAAAATATTCGTCAAAATTTCGACGAGTCCCGATTGACATGAAAACTTCACCCCTAGCTAATTTGGGGGCAATGAGTGCAATGGCGAAGTCTGTTTTTTTGATTTGTGGTCTTCTTAGATAGGTCAAATTCTAGAGTTTTCTAGATTTTCTAGAAACCAGGATTCGATCCATTTGACTCCTGATTTGGACTAGGTCTTAGAGGTTGATTCCAATTGATCTAATTAGTACTTATGATTAGATTTAAGATTAAGATTAGTCCTAATTGACTAAGATAACAACTTGAGTTATTACAGAAAATCTCTTTAATTTCATTTCATTTTAATATAAAGAATAATACATTGTATGAATTCATACATTTAGTTATGAAATAATAAATAAAATTTGATACAACTAAAAAAAACAAAATTGAACTCTTTTGAAAGTGTAGATAGTTGTTATTTGTTGGTTTGCAGCCATCAAATTTGTTGGGCCGAGCTCCCTCAAGTCTAGGATCCATCATTTGGCCGTGCAAAGGAAGAAAGCAGCTAAAGCGTAGTCAAACCTGCAAAGATGAGAGCTCGAATTTTAATAGCATTTAAACCCACTGATATTAAACGTAGACAAGTATAAAATGATGGCAAACAATTTCGTAGAGCTCTCTAATATAATTATCTGCAGTGGAAGCACAGTCAAGCCTTCATGCAACACGTGAATCTCATATGTATGTTTGTTACATTGAATTGCAGCATTGGAGAGTGGATTGTGCTAAGCATTATTGAGATATGACAATTGAGACTACATAAAGATGCCCATGATTTAAAAACATATAATCAAAAACTCCTAATATATAAAAACTGCATAACACCATCCGGACCACATCAATAGCAGCATTAAAAATAAAAATTGAAATGCCAAATTAGTTTATGTATATGAATAAAACAATTGAAATGCCAAATTAACATAATGACTAGGATTCAGCTCCTCCAACTGAGGCCCACATAAGACCAAATACCTGATGGGACATCAATCCTTATAATCAATGTAAAATCTGCTCAAGTGTAGAATCTGTCCAAATGAAGTCACCAAACTGTCGAATGGGGTCTAAAACAGCATCACAGTCCATCCTTGTCTCAAATAAAAATATGCGGCCAATAAAACTATTCAAAAATAAAATAAATGTTACAAAATTCATATGTTTTCTTATAGTAAAAATGTTCGAATGCATAACACCAATAGGAAAAAAAACAGATTTGGTTGCATAAGTACATTGACAGAAGAAGCACCATAAGACCAAAACAGCCGTAAATAATAGCATGTGGAGAAAACCCAGCTATGCAAAATGAGTCACCAAAGGAGCTAAAGACAATTCACATTCAATTTATAAGGAGCTCAGCTCGGATGAAACCTGAATAGCCACAATCCTTCTTAAAACGGCCATCCACATTCAATTTATAAGAACCCAAATTTGGCTTCAGCATATGCACAAATTTATGAGTTGATTTGCTAAATGAATGGATTATATATGTGAAAATGGCTTACTCTTGCTCTTGTCCAACTAACTGAACTCATCAATAATTAAAAATAATCTTATTGAGGCAGCAAAGTATTAAACAAACATAAGAAAAAAGGATAAGACTCACCAGTAATTCTCTTTCTAAGATTAAATGTTATTATTTTTCAGGTAATGCACAGCCCCTTACAAAGCTAACATTAATCTTAACTTCATTCAATGTTTAAAAAAGACATTCTAAAATAACAAAATCCTTGATGCTAGGCATAAATCTAAAGATATTCTGTTAATAAATTTGACATAAATTCAAATGCTGGGAGATACATATGCTTATGGGGCTGTAGATGCTATTAAACCATTCCACGGTATCGAAATAGAAGGAAACCCTAAACCCTAGTGAAGAATGAAAAGGCATGAACATTCTGTTGAACTATGGCAACCGAACATTAATTGAAGTATAATGGCCATAAGAAGAAAATAAAGCTGAACATTAATTGAAATATACTATTAGATGTTGCAATTTATACAATATTAGATGAACTGGCTATTCTTATGGGGCTACATCATTCATATGCATTTCTTTACATAATGCTATGTTTAACTTTAAGTAAATGCTATTAGAGTGCTATTATGAGTTCTGCAACTGGCTATTATTATGGGTTCTTATCGAACCCTAAACGATGTTGAAAAAAAGAGCAACGTAATGTTCAGATCAAACCATTAAACCCTAAACCCAAAAAACAACAACAATATTTACAAGAATCACCAAAACAACAGAGGAGAGACATCAGAAAAAAGAGTGGAGTTCCTTATCATGAAACGATGTCGCCGAAAAGAATGTGGGTCAGACGAGCAACGATGATTGGTAGATTAGGTTAAGACGAGCAACGGCATGGGAGATCTTGATTCACAAACGAGCAACGACGCGGGAGATCCCGATTCGCAGTCGAGCAACGGCGTGGGAGATCGGCTGCGAGGGATATTAGGTCACGCGAGAGAATGCGGCGAGGGATTTAGGGATTTAGGTCATGCGAAAGAACTGAGTGATCAGCAGAATAGTCGATCCTCAACGGTCTCACGATCAGACGCATCAGACCGTCGATCCTCAACGGTTCTGTTAATCAGGAGCCGCATCAGACCGTCGATCCTCAACGGTCTCGCGATCAGACGCTGGAGACGGACCCTGCCATTGTGGATCATCGTCTTCGCTCGATCGCCAGCCCAATAGAAAATCCGCTCGTACTGTGCCATGCCAGCGTAGTCCCCCACTCCCTCCTATCTTGTCCCATAGACCATTAGGATCTTCCAAGAATGGCCGAGCCTAGTAGTGCGACTTGGGAGGCCTGGACCCTCCCAATTTCAGAAAATGGTGAGGACCCTTGGCTGAGCCTCTTCTCCCAAGCCTGAGCTCTGGAAGTGTAGCGCCCTCGCCCCGTCGCCGCGCACAAAAAAATTAAGTACAATCATACCGGTGGTGGAGCGGTGTGCCACTCGGGGAGGAATAGCCCGTCTCCCCGAAATAGCTGAAAACAACCAAACCCATATGAAGGGCTGCTGACTCAACCTCAAGGAGGGTTGAGAACTAATACTTAAGAGAATGTGGCTAGAATGCGAAAGAAAGTAGCGACTATTAATATTATGATGATGTGGTCTGACGTGGCGTACGGTGCCACGTTAGATGCTACGTCATCCTGAAAATTTTGGGGCATTTGGGGGGCTACTGTAGCATTTTCCATTTTTTATATAGGCCCTACAAAAAAATATTTAACCAATAATTTACTTACATATTAGATTAATACATCATCTATATATTTTTGTGAATACTAGTGTGTAACTGTAGCAATACTCCATTCAGAATACCAAAAACTATTTTATATCCTAGAGTAATTATAAAAAATTTTGGCATAAGAAAATTTGAAAATTTTTAGAGTAAACTAACTTGTAATCAAGTTATTTTACTATTATTTGATGTTTTACTGAAAATTTGATATTATTTTGTTTGGAATGAGTTAATCTATGAATGTGATATTTTAAATAAATTTGAGAGGTAAAATTACCCCAAAAATTTTTTAAGGAAATTTGATCGAACGATTATTCCGTTCAAATCAATTCAAACGAAATCAATTTCGTTCATATTGATTTTCACCGGAGAAGACGACCAACGAACTCATTAGCCGAAAAAGACAACGTCAGAAATTGTCGGTTCGTTCGAACGAACAAAACAAAACTGCTCCGCTGCCCCGCTCAGCTCCCGTAATCTCGAGTTCCGCCGGATTTGGGCTCAACTCAAATCCGTCGTTTCTACATATATTAACTCAAAATTAAATTACATTATAAAAATTTTCACCCGTTTTACTTTAAATCAAACACATGTAATCTCACTTTACTTAAGAAAATCTTACTTTACCTAATTTTACTTCAAATAAAATATCCCCCTACATTGATTATATAATTTTGGTGTAAAATACACATTGCTTAATGTAAGCAGAGAACAAAAGCTCATTATAAGTAGAAAAGAAAATGGAAAATATTATACATTTCTTTTTGAATTTCATGAGTCCAATTAATGAGTTGAGAAGTTGCAAAGCGTTTTAATAAGTTGAGAAGTTACAAAGGGTAAAATAGAAGAACTTATTAATTATGGTTAACACACCCCCGTAAGTGCGCCATAGGTAACGACATGGTGAAGTTGGATGTAATCAAGCGAAATCAGGAAGGAAAGAAAGGCTTTGAAAGAGCATTAACGAGCTGATAAGTAGTAGGAATATTACTAACAAGAAGGTCCTTTTTGAAAGTAAGGTCACGAATAAAATAAAAATCTACTTAAACTTCACATGGGAGTGATGAACCAGTATGTGTGCTACGTATGTGGCACCAACATTGTCACACCATATATGTGGCAGAATGTGCATGATCCAGAGAGTGTCAGAGATTGCTTGGGCAATGACCTTTGTACTATATTTCTACATTCCAACAAGCAACGATGGGTTCATTTTTAGAGGATCAAGAGATAATAGATGAACCAAGAAATATAAAATAGCAAGTCCTGGATCTTCTATCACCAGGACTACTCACCCAATCAACATCACTCAAGGCACTTAACTCAATAGAGTTGGCTTTGATTATGGAAATACCATTATATGGAGCACCTTTTAAATAACATAAAACACATTTAACTACTGCCCAATGGTCTGTAGTTAGTTTAAATAGAAATTAACAAACTTCGTTTATGCTTTAGCTTATATTTGGGAGTGTGAGAGTGTAACAACCCTAGGTTGTTATTCTGCTAAATTATAGCCTAAGTAGTCATTATTTTTTATTCCATTATTTTTAGAACATCAAATGAATTAAATCCTAAAAATTTGAAGTTCATATAACTTCTCTAAGTCCAAAATGATATTTTGATCAGTTTAGATGTCCTAGATTAGACCTAAAATATTTTAATCTCAAAATTAAAATCTGATGGCATTTTTGAATTTCTCATCCTCAAATTAGCTAGGGGTGAAAGTTTGGTAAAATTTAGAAATCATTTAGACCATAATTCACATTTAATTAAAATGGTTCAATTTTAGTCTAGGGCTCCTAACAAATTTAAATTACACATATACCTTCTAACGGCCGGGATCCGCTGTCGGGACCGCGGAAGATCCACTGCGAGACCCCAACCACAGTTCAGCAATTGTGGTGCATGGATGGCGCCACACGAATCTTGGCGCTTTGATCTAGCGGTCCTGATTCCGTGTCTAAATATAGCCGATCTACCGTCGGATCTTTTCCAAGGATCGAACGGTCATGATCCCTTCTGCGTTCGTTCGTTAACAGGGCTAGGATCAGACCGTCCGCTTCTAACCAACGCATGATTGGATGATCCCGGGGCCATCACCCACTGTGGATCGTCGTCCCCAAATTTCCCGAAGTATCCCGACAGCCTCTGCTGTCAATGCTGGCGTGGCAGTACGAGGATCCTTCCTACTACCCACTACCACTCGATCCTTATCGGCTCAGCACCTCCATCTTCCAGGTCTGCCCCTGCCTATCTCTAGCCCAACCAGCCCGAGCTTGGGCCTGCCATTAGGCTTGCCCAAGCTTCCATCTGTTCCCCCAGGCTATAAATAGCCTGGGAATTGTCCCTGGAGGCTCCCTTTGCCAATTGCAAACTCTCCTGTCACTTAAATTGCCCCCAATTTTCCTTAGAGCTCCTCTGCAACCCATCGGTGATCCAGCTCCAATCGCAGCCCAGTCTGAGGGTTAAGCTTGGTGTTCATGCTCCCTATAGCTTCAGTTGGGTCAGTGGAAGTCGTCTGGATCAGCTCCAGCTTCTGGATCAATCTCTGTCTTCCTCAGTCAGCAAATCCAGCTCTCCTTCTTGTCCAGGTACCCCTTCTACCTTAGACCTAGTCGAATAGGCTCGGCTCCTCCTTCCAATGCCATCTGCGTGTACTCGTAGTCTAGGCAATTGCAATGCACTAGGTTAGGGTCTCTGGGTCAGCCCGATCAATTGTATTGATCGATCGGTCTGCATCGCATCAGCAGCCGGGTGCTTGAGTAAGGCCCCACGCTTCCAGTGGTCCTCATGTTAAGCCAGATTGGGGTTTGGGTGCGCCTTGTCTCCCTGAATGTGTAGCCAATGAGCCCCCCCGAGCCTGGCAAGCCCTCTGTGGGGAGTATCGATCCCCCACAGTATCGGCCGAGGGGGTTTTTTGGCTTAGTAGCTCCCCGGAGTTCCAGTCACTCTCGGATGGGGGTTTTGGGTTCCATCGGTGCGTCATGATATGCTGATGGGACCCTGATCCATTGGGGGCTATGAGGTGGTCGGGGAGATGAGAATTTAGTCGATTAGGGTTACCCTAATCGGCTGGTTCTCGGGATGGCGCCCAGAGGAAGAGAATGCATAGTGCGGGTCGGGTCGACCTGTGACCCGCGCTGTGCGACAGTGCCGGGCCATCGGGTCAAAGCCGACCCGCATGTTTTATAATTGGGTCAAGGCCGTTTTAAGTTAAATTAAAATCTATATTAAATTATTTTCCTTAAGGAAAATAGATTAAATAAATTAGAAAAATGTAGAATGTATTATTTGAATAACTTTTAATTCACTGGTCCAAACCATATGACATCAAATAAGAAAATGATCAAAAAATTAATAGGGATCTGAATATAAAATAATATTGCACATCTGATGGTTAGATTTTCTATTTTTGCCAAATCATTGCAGATCTTGATTAGGGTAAATTAACAATTTTACTTAGCCAAATTGCATGTTTAGGGTGCCATTAGTCTCCTTATGCAAAGTAGAATGCATGTGCTAGGTGAATTATTTTTTTGATCACTGTATTTCAAATTATGCCCTAATTTTGTTAAACCATGATTAGTAAAAATTAGGGTTTGTAATCATTATATCTTAGCAAACTCAATTTCTGATTGATTGTATGCTAATGTAGAACTTGTGTGCCAAATTGCATGAAATTGGTTGGAATTGTATTTATGTGATAATCCTTTTGGATTGGATTAGGGTTGGATTAGCACTAAGTACTCTCTATTTTCTGAAATTTATCTATCAATTTGATTCATAATAGTAAGCTAGATGTATTGAAATCATATATGCAAACATATGATGTGTAAATTGAACAAATCAAAAATGGAGAACTTAAACCTTATAATTAATCTTAAGAAATCTTAAGACTTTGATCAAGCTTTTAAAGACTTGATCTAGGTCTGATATTGCCACCAATAATACATACTTAACTCACTGATTTGACATTGATCTATAAACAAACACTTGATCTTAATTAGATAAGAGTAGGGGTCAAACCCTAATCTAGTTAATTAAGATCCAAACTCCAAAACCTTAAGTAAATGGATTTGATTATAAGATAATTAACTTGACATTTTCTAATAATGCATTTGATTTGGTATTGATCTTAAATATTTGAATTAGACATGTTAAAGCTAATAACAAGCCTATGTGATTGCTTAATCTGGATCCAAACTTTAGATCCTTAATTTTCTCCTAAATAAGACCATTAGCATAAGAAGATTCATAAAATCATATTGATTGAACAATTGATCTAAAACTTTAACAATATCCTTGATTTAAATCCCACAATCTTAGATTAAGTTATGATTAGATGACTTAATCATCTGATCTGATCATTCTAAACCTAACCATAAAACAGAACCTAGAATGTTAATATCAGAATTTAGAATGAAAGATATTAAGTATCTCATTACAAGATTGTCTATGAAACATTTAAAAGACCAAATTTAAATACACTTTGAGGTAGGAGAATTTTGTATGACTCATTGAGGTAGAAGCTTAGATAATCCCTTGACCTCAGAAGTTGATCTTAACCCCTCGTGATAGAGAGCACTTAAGACACTAGAATGATACCTTCTCTTGTGGTAGAACTTATGTTGAGTGATCCTTGATCACATTTTTTTGGAGCCTTGTATAGAACTTACCTATTTAGCATAGACCTATGTAGTCTTGATAATTCTTTGATTCATTAAATAGACTTATTTGAACTCCAATTATTGGGTGGTGTAGTATAGTATACCCATATTACTGGTTCTTCGGCAGTATTCGGGATTTGGTCGATTCACTCTAATGGGGACTTATGAGCAGGTTCTATCCCGCAAGATTAGATGAATATAGTCCCATTAGAATAAATCATTCAAACCTAAGAGCGTATTAAATGGGTACTCACTCTTTAGTTTGATTAAAATACAAATTGCCAATGGGCAATGCCTCCTAGTGAAGACCGCTTCAATAGGTGTGGCTCAAACAAACTAAGTAATGAGATTCACCATCTTTAAGACACTAAATATAATTGTGAGTAGGGCACCTTAATAACTTTGCTTGAGATACAAAATCGTCAACGGGCGATGCCTCCTATCGAAGACCGCTTCGTTAGGATGGCTTAATCAAATAAGAATCACCTTTCTTGTAAATGTGCTGAATATGTGTACACAATCATCCCATTTATTAATCCTTAAGTAAATCTGCAACTTTAACCAATTATCGTTCTAGAAGCTAGGAGTCAAAATCCTCTTAGAAGGATTTTGCATAGTGGAGACTTAGAATTCATCATCGGTACTCCAAGTTTTCATGGATTTTCTGGATTTTACTCATATAAAATAGAAGCGTGGGCATAAGTATGAACATGAGATAGAAGCATCATTTCAGCAGTGACGCATGAGCATCAATGATAAAGTATGGGTTACGAAATATTACATACACAGATTGGGGAATTTCAGGGTGCATCTGCATCACCGTACTATTTTCCCAACTGGGTGTATGTATACATTGGACTGTACTACTCATAGCCTTTTAGTGATAGTTTTGTTACATATCCGTGGCATACCGTGATGTAGCATATTTGAGTGTATCAGTCCAGTGACATATTGCACATCATATGACTTTCCTTTCACATAGATTTCTGAGCATTTGATGTTTTCATTCACTTTCAGTATTCAGTTTCGATGCAGTTTTACTTTGTTTAGTCTTTACAATTTTTGTTACTCATCATGTTTTTCTCAGCTTTTCTTTAGTATTCTTACTTTACTGTCTACTGCATTGTCTTTAGTATTGCTTAGCTAGTTGTGATGTGTTAGACTTATTGTCTAACATGGGGTCCTTTTGGGATCCGACAATTTGCTAGATCCCAAGCAACCTGTGGAGATAAGGCAGGATGACGTTTAGGAGCTCTATGAGGAGTACGTGGAGCCTTAAAGGATCAGTCTGCCACCCTTTACTTTCTGCTTTATTTTAGTATATTAGATAGACTTTACATTTCATATTTTAAAACAGTTTGTTATTAACTCTAGATGTATTTTTTTTCTATTCTTTTCGGGGACGAATGTTTACATACTGCTCTGTAATGAATATATTCTAGATGTTTTGCTTTAGCTTCCGCAGTCTATTATACTATTATACTTAATATTGTGATGGGATCAGTTTACTAGAAATACTGATATATTGATAATATATATTGGATTCTTAATTGTTTCTTTAAATCTAATGTACGTACTAGTTTAATACTTAAGATAAGTATTCTACTCTTATCTTAGGTGTTGACTCTCGATCTTACTCATAGGTTTGAGTCATGCAGCCTTCAGTGTGGATCAGTATTCTAGCCAATTTGGGAAGATGAGTTTTGCTTGTTCTCATCCTCTCGAGTAGCGCACCGCTCCGCCGCTAAATTTTACTACTTGTCTTTTGCGCGCGGCGAAGGGGCGGAGCGCTACAGTTGGTATCAGAGAAATATCATAAAGTGTCAGATAAGGATTTGTCCCTATCTACTTTATGATCTGTTCTCTGTCTCAGGACAAGATCATAATTTACTAAGATTAATGAAAAGCGAACATCCAAACGTTCATTAAGTTACCTCAGAAAGAAAAAGGATGACTATGTCTAGAATAATGACACCCCAAGAATTGAACGAACATAATAACTTGATTAAAAACTATTAATTTTATTAAAATGGACATCTTAGGATTTGAACAAACTTTTGAAAGTAATAATAAAATACTTATGGATTGAACTATTTTAGGAATGGAATATTCGCAGTCAGCATCTCTGCTCTACCTTAGAAGGTTTGACAACTACTGGATAGACGACCTTCGAGATGGCCAGACCTACAGAAGGATCATCGATGGAGTGTTACCTCGTGGAGTTGAAGTACTAGTCAAGATCCATGTTCATTCATCTTTTGAAGGCACTAGCCTTTCAGTACTTGCCAGGGAATGGCTGGATCGTGTTACTACTGCACTTCAAGAGACATCATGTCCTGAGAAGTACCGACTAGAGATTGTAGAGATCCTACTAAGGGGATCAGTGAGCCGTTGGTGGTATTGGGTTTATAGGAGATTAGCTCGAAAGAGCAACATAGTCACATATGATGACTTATGCGCTGCCTTTTGGGTAGAGTATTGCCACTAGGATGTTTGGATATCTTATTATGTCATTTTCTTTCATCTCAGTTATATGTTTTGTGAATCCATGTATCTCCTCTTTTGAGAAAGAAATGAATGAATAAAATTATAATAAAATTTTATGTTTCTAAGTTTGTACTTATAATTGCAGTCATGAATCTTGGTTCTCCTTCTGCTCCTACTCCAATCAAGAATGCGGTCTCGTCATCGAGCGGACCTGAGGAGTCCAACCCTATGGCCAATTTATTGAAGGCCTTAATAGATTGTAATGCGCAGCAGGCGCAAGTGACACATGCTCTTATCCTCTCGGTTAGACAGTAATCTGCACCCCCTTCAGGATTCTCATCGTCTTCTCATTATTCGGGCGACGGAATCCTACATAGCTTTCTTCATCTCCGAACTCCTACGTTTAATGGAGCACTTAATTCAATGGACACAGTGAACTGGCTTAAGATGGCTGAGAAGAATCTGACCAGTATCAAGTGCCCTAACTCTGAAGCCAATCTACCTAGTAACCCACTTATTTCAAGAAGAGGTGGAATATTGGTGGGAAAATGAGCGAAACAATAAATTTGCTGATTATGAAGTAGAGAACATTCCATGGGACATGTTCCTGGAAGCATTCGAAGTGTTCATACCAGCGTCAACCCAAGCATTTCTGGAGGATAAACTCCTCCATCTCACGCAAGGCAATAATTCAGTGTTTGAATATGAACAAAAGTTTCGGAGATTGTCGCGTTTCGTTCCGAATTTAGTCAGGATGGTAGCATCGAAGTGCCACCGTTTCTTAAAGGGTCTGGGCGACTCTATCAAAGCACACTTAGTATCTCATCAGATCAAGACTCTAACTAAATTGATTAAGGTTGCCAGTTTACAAGAAGGATTCCAAGGTCAACTAGATCGGAAAAGGAAAGCAATAGTCATGTAGCCGAGGAAGGAAAGCTTTGGCCATCATAAGGTGGCAAAGGTCTACAACATGGAGTCGGCATAACCCTAACCTCTGAACTCTGAATGCAAAAGGATGCATTTATACAAAAAATGCTACCACTTTGGTGGTGTATGTTTTGCCTATGGTCGCAGAGGCCCCCGCTATTTTGAATGCAAGGAAAAGAACACAACGGAGTGCCCATCGACCACTCCCGTCACAAACAAGCCTTCCATGCTCAACCAATGAACAGCAGAGAGCCTGCTCTTGCTATAATGCTGGCTCCAACTTCAAACTCAAGGGCAATTGTACCGGTGCAAAGGCCAAGCTATGACCGTCAGGGTCAAAGGCCCCAGAATAAACAACCTCAGCACCTACCAGGGTATACATGTTAACTCCTGCCTCTGCTCCTGAGGATAACGACGTGGTGTCAGGTACGCCTTAAATTAAGCTTTTTATTCAGTTCTCACTATTTTAGTAATCAGTCCTTACCATTTCAGTATTTTGAATGTTTTAGTAGCTATTTTTATTAAGTTACTGTAATCATAAGCACTTTATCAATAAACAAAAAATCTAATAACATCCTTTTCGATATGGGAGTGAGTCATTCCTTTGTATCAGAAGATTGGACTAAAACTAGTAAGTTACCAACCTATCGATTATCTAGCTCTTTGAGCATCGGGTTACCTTTCGGAGCCCGTATGCAGTCCCAACAATTTTGCAACCTAGATATTCCTATTGGGGTATAAAACTACAAGGCTAAGTTAATTGTATTGCCAATCACTAATTTTGATATAATCCTAAGCATGAATTGGCTAAGCCAGATGGTGCTTCTATAAATTGCCAAAAGAAGAAAATAACCTTGGGTAGTGGAAGTAAGACAAAATCATTTGTTGGAAGATTTAGCACCCAATCGTTGCTGATCAATGCGATGACAATAGAAAAGTTAATCAGGAAGGGATGCGATGCATATCTCGTAACAATGCTGGGGGACAAGAAAGAAGTCGTGCCTATTTCTGAGAACCGTGTAATTTGTGAATTTCCTGATATCTTCCCTAAAGACCTATGTGGTCTCCCTCCAGTTAGAGAAGTAGAATTTGCTATAGAATTAATTCCCAGAATGCAACCACTGTCAAAAGTTCTGTATCGTATGGTGCCAAAAGAACTTCAAGAGTTTAACAATCAATTTCAGGAACTGATGGAGAAAGGTCTTATTCATCCAAGTTCATCTCCTTAGGGAGCGCCGATTTTGTTCATGAAAAAGAAAGATGAATCGATGAGAATGTGCATCAATTACAGAGAATTAAATAAAGTGACTATCAAGAATAAATACCCCCTGCCTCATATCGATGATCTATTCGATCAGTTATCTGGAGCTAAGGTTTTCTCAAATATAGACTTGCGATATGGATATCATCAATTACGAGTTAAGGATTCAGATATTGAGAAAATAGCATTTAGGACCCGCTATGGGCATTATGAATTTTTAGTGATATCCTTTAGTTTAACAAATGTGTCGTCCATATTTATGGACTTGATGCAGTGCGTGTTGAAAGTATATTTGGACAAATTCATCATCGTCTTCATCGATGATATCCTGATTTATTCGAAAAGTGAAATAGGTCACGAGGACCATCTACGATTAGTACTATAAGAGCTCCAAAGCCATAGACTATACATTAAGTATTCTAAATGCAAATTCTGGCTTGACTCAGCCACTTTTCTGGGTCATGTTATCGATTCTCAGGGAATTAAAGTTGTTCAGAATAAATTAAGCGCAGTTCAAGATTGGTCACAACCAAAATCCGTGACCGATATTAGAAGTTTCTTAGGACTAGCAGGCTACTATAGAAAATTTGTCAAAGGCTTCTCACAAATGGCGTCTCCACTCACAAAGTTGACGCTGAAAGCAGTGCCGTTTGTCTGGAGTCCAGAGTGTGAAAAAGCGTTCCAATCACTAAGAGATGCTCTTTCCTCTGCACCAGTTTTTTCCTTACCTAAAGAAGGCATAAATTACCAAGTCTATACCGACATGTCTGGCATAGATTTGGGATGTTTATTGATGCAGGAAGGGAGAGTTATAGCTTATGCGTCTCATCAGCTAAGATCACATGAGAAGAACTATCCTATCCACGATCTTGAATTAGCAACGGTAGTCTTTGCTCTAAAAATCTGGCGTCATTATCTTTATGACGTCCAGTGTTCTATATTCACCGATCATCAGAGCTTGAAGTACATCTTCACCCAACACGAGTTAAACTGCCGACAATGAAGATGGCTCGAGTTAATAAGCGATTATGATGTAAGCGTCCAGTATCATCCAGGAAAAGCAAATGTCATAGCAGATGCACTCAGTCGCCATGCTACTCTATTTTCTATGATATTATCTAGTCCTTTGGAAGAAGAATTCTGAAAGCTCAAAATCAGGACAGTGTGTGGTGCTATGCTAAGCACTCTAATATCCATGAGTTCAGTTGAACCTACATTTCATTGTGACGTCTCTATCTCACAAACCAAGGATGAAGATTATCTGAATTTTAAAGTGGACATCGAAAGTGGTCGTCGCTTTGATCTTCAACTTCGAGGTAATATAATATATTAGGGGGATCGTCTATGGATTCCCAAATCCATGCATCAAGAGATTTTAGTAGAAGGTCACAATTTGGGTTATCAAGTACATCATGGCAGTACCAAGATGTATATAAATCTGAAAAAATCATTCTGATGGCCTAGAATGAAGAAAAGTGTGGCAGAATTTGTAGCAAAATGTCATGCTTATAACTTAGTCAAAGCTGAACACCAAAGGCCTAGAGGACTTCTTCATCCTCTAGCAATTCCTGAGTGGAAGTGGTTTGATATTTCTATGGATTTTGTTATGGGATTACCTAAAGCAAGATCTGGTGCCGATTCAAATTGGGTTATTATCGATTGACTGACCAAATCAGCACATTTTATTCCTATGCGTCAAACTGATTCAGTGGAGAAATTGGCAAAGTTGTATATCAGAGAAATTATCAGACTCCATGGAATTCCAAGGTCTATCGTGTCTGATCGAGATAGCCGATTCACTTCTAAATTTTGGCAAGCAATGCATCAAGACTTGGGGACTAATCTAGCCATGAGCATCACTTTTCATCCTCAGATCGATGGTCAAACAGAAAGAGTTAATCAAGTCTTGGAAGATCTTTTTCACCTCTGCATTTTGGATTTTGAAGGTTTCTGGGAATATCATATTCCTCTCGTAGAATTAACATACAAAAATAGTTTTCAGGCGAGTATTGGCATGGCTCCATATGAAGCTCTATATGGCAGAAAATGCAGTATTCCGTTAGCATGGTCTAAAACTGGCAGTTTTCAACTTTATGGTTCTGATTTAGTGAAGGAGACAAATCGAAAGATTCAACTGATCCAGCAAAGAATCAAAGCAGCTCAAGACCATCAGAGTAAGTATCATGATGCTCATCATCGTACTCTTGAATTTGATGTTGGAAATTTTGCAAATATCAAAGTCAGCCTGATGAAAGGTGTATATCATTTTGGCATAGCCGGAAAGCTAAGTCCCCGCTACGTCGGACCTTTTGAAAAATTAGAAAAGATTGGTTCTACCGCTTATCGATTAAAGCTTCCTGAAGATTTCTCTGCAGTCCATAATGTATTCCACATCTCATCTCTGCGAAGATGTCTTTGTAATTCATCTCACTTAATTCAAATCTCTCCAACCGGATCTTTCATATGCAGAAGAGCCAATTAAGATCTTAGCTCATGATCAAAAGCAGTTGAGGAATCGCTTAATTCCAATGGTAAAAGTTCAGTGCGGGAATCGCTCCTTAGAAGAATCTACTTGGGAGAAAGAGGCGGATATGAGAAGGAAGTATCCCGGACTCTTTGAAAATCCAGGTACCTATTAACTTTCTGAATTTTATTCTATTCTTCAAATTTCTTCATGATTTTCTTCTCTTGAGATGATGTCGAGGACGACATCATTCGTAAGTGGGGGAGTCTATAATAACCCTAGGTTGTTACTCTACTAAATGATAGCTTAAGTAGCCATTATTTTTTATTTCATTATTTTTAGAAAATCAAATGAATTCTATCCTGAAAATTTGAATTCCATAGGACTTCTCTAAGTCTAAAATGATATTTTGATCAGTCTAGATGCCCTAGCTTAGACCTAAAATATTTTGATCTCAGAATTAAAATCTGATGGCATTTTTGAATTCCTCACCCCCAAATTAGTTAGGGATGAAAGTTTGGTACAATTTGGAAATCATTTAGACCATAATTCACATTTAGTTACAATGATTTAATTGCACTCAAGGGCTCCTAACAAATTTAAATTACACATATACCTTCTAACGGTCAGGATCCGCTGTCGGGATCACGGAGGATCTGCTGCGAGACCCCAACTGCAGTTCAACAAATGTGGCACATGGATGGCGCCGCACGAATCTTGGCGCTTTGATCTAGCGGTCTCGATTTTGCGTCTAAATATAGCCGATCTACCGTCAGATCTTTTCCAAGGATCGAACGGTCGCGATCCCTTCCACGTTTGTTTGTTGACAGGGCTAGGATCAGACCGTTCGCTTCTAACCAACACATGATCGGACGATCCCGGGCCATCACCCACTGTGGATTATCATCCCGGAATTTCTAGAAGGATCCCGACAACCTTTGCTATCAATGCTGGCATGGCAGTACGGGGATCCTTCCTGCTCCCCAGTACTACTCGATCCCTATCGACTCAGTACCTCCATCTTTTGGGTCTGCCCCTGCCTATCCCCAGCCTAACCAGCCCAAGCTTGGGCCTGCCGTTAGGCTTGCCCAAGCTTCCATATGACGGGATCGTCTTTTTTGAAAGCTGCGGTTACAGTGATCCTTAAGTAAATAAGCAACTTTAACTAAATATCGCTTTAGAAATTTGGATTCAGAATCCTTTTAGCAGAGTTCTGCACAGTGGAGACTTAGGATTCATTACAGTTTCTTACTAAACTCTTCATAGATTTTGGGAGTTTTCATTCATTCGATATATTGGCATAAGCATAAGCATAAGCATGAGTTGTACTCATTCCTTCTGTTGTGACACATCGTTATCAGTGATACAGTATGAGATATGGAATGTTATATACACAGACTGGGAAACTTCAGGGTGCATCTGTGTCACCATACTAACTTCATAACTGTTGTGCTTACATTGGACAGTACTACTCATAAATCTTCAATGATAGTTCTGTGATACACCGTAGTGTAACATATTTGTGAGCATTGTTTCAGTGGCATGTAGTGCAGCTTATAACATCTTTTCAGCATAATGTTTGTTTTACTTTTAATTTTAATTGGTGATAGCTTCACATTTTATAGCCCTTTTGTTGTTTTGTTTACTCAGTACTTACAGTTTTCCTCGCTTACATATTTTTCTTTAGCTCTGTTACGGCTTTACTTTACTTGTATAGTTGTTATGTTTAGTTTAGCTTTGCATAGCTAGTTCGATGTGTTAGACTTCTTGTCTAACACGGGATACTTTTGGGATTCGGCAATTTGCTAGATCCTGAGCAATTTTTGGAGGCAGGTCAGGAGAACGTACTAGAGACTCAAGAGGAGCAATTGGAGTTGTAAGGGATCGAGCACCTACTTTTACTTTCTAGTTCTTTCCAGCATTTTAGATAGACTCTTTCTATTTCTGCATTTAAATGATTTGTAATAAACTCTGGATATACTTTTACTTTTCTTTTCTGAGATGGATATTTACTATTGCTTGAGATGAATGTATTCTGGATGTTTTGCTTTTAGCTTCCGCACTCTGTTATACTGCTATACATAGTATTGTGATGTGATCGGCGTACTGGAAACGATGATATATTTTATAACGTACATGGGTTCTTCCCCACTCCCTTGAACCTTATGTACGTACCAGTCTAATACCTAAGATAAGTATTTCATTCTTATCTTAGATATTGGCTAACGAACTTACTCTTAGGGTTCGAGTCAGCGGCCTTCAGTATGGCTCCGTCTCTCTAGCTTATTCGGGATGATGGGTTTTGCTTGTATGGCCCACGTTTCTGAGTAGCGCACCGTTCCCCGCCAAAACATGTGTTACACTTATCCTTTGCGCACAACGATGGAATGGGGCACTATAGTTGGTACCAGAGAAGTATTATAAAGTGTCAGATGAGGAGCTTGTTCCCATCTACTTTATAATCTTTTCTCTGTGTCAGGACAAGATCACAATTACTATCTGTAGTGCAAAGCAATCATCCAAAAGGTTCATTAGGCTATCTCAGAAATAGAAAGGGAGATTATGTCTACAATACTGACACCCTAAGGATTACACGCACGTAACAAGATAACTGAAACTGAAAAACTTAAAATGACATCTTAGGATTTGAATGAATTTTGAAAAGAATAAATGAATGAAATATTTATGGGTTGAATTATTTTAGGGGATGGAATACTCGCCGTCAGCATTTCTATTCTACCTTAGGAAGTTTGATGATTATTGGATAGACGACCTTCGAGATGGTCAGATCTACGGGAGGACGGTAGATGGAGTATCACCCCGAGGGGTTGCAGTACTAGACAAGATTCTGATTCATTCATCATTTGGAGGTACCAGTCTTTCGGCACTCGCCAAAGATTGGCTGGATCGTGTTATCACGGCACTTCGAGAGACAGCCTGTCCAGAGAAGTACCGCCTAGAGATTTTAGAGATCCTACTGAGGGGATCAGCGAGTCGTTGGTGGTATTGGGTCTATAGGAGATTAGCTCGAAAAGGTCACATAGTCACATATGATAACTTTTGTGCTGCCTTCTGGGTAGAGTATTGTAACTAAATCCTAGGAGTTTCCTTATGTCATTTCTTGTCATCTCGTTTACAAATTTTGATGTATCCATGTATCTTCTCCTTTGAGAAATAATTTAAGAATGAATGAAATTTTATGTTTCTAAAACTTCATTGTAACTGCAGCTATGAATCCTGGTTCCCCCTCTGCTCCCACTCCTATTAAAAAGATGATCCCATCATCAAGCAGACCTGAGGAGTCAAGCCTTATGGCCAATTTAATAAAGGCCTTAATTGACAGTAATGCGCAACAGGCGCAGGAGACACGGTCTCTCATCCTCTCAGTCAAACAATAATCCACCGGATCCTCTTCTTATAATGCAGGAGACGGAGTCCTACACAATTTCTTTCGTTCCCATGCTCCCACATTCATCGGGGCATTAAACCCCATGGATACAGTGACCTGGATAAAATTGGTAGAGAAGAATCTAGCCTTAATTAAATGTCCTAATTCTGAGGCAATCCGTCTGGTGACCTACTTGTTCCAAGAAGAAGTGGAATACTGGTGGGAAAATGAACGGAATAACAGATTCGTGGACTTTGAGGTGGAGGACATTCCATGGGATATGTTCATGGAAGCATTTCGCGAAGCCTTCATTCCGGCCTCAGCACAAGAAATTATAGAAGACGAACTCCTACATCTCACTCAAGGAAATAAGTTAGTATCCGATTACGAACAAGAATTCAGGAGACTGTCAAGATTCATTCCAGGTCTAGTGAGAACGGAAGCATCCAAGTGTCACCGCTTCCTAAAGGGTCTGAGAGATTCTATTAGAGCACACCTAGTCTCTCGACAGTTCAAAACCCTAATCAAATTAATCGAGGCTGCCCGTCTGTAGGAAGGATTCCAAAGTCAGCTGGACAGGAAGAGAAAAGCTATAGTCATGCGCCCACGAGACGAGCGCTTTGGCCAACACAAAATGGCCAGAGTATACAATATGGAAATTACACAACCTCAGCCTCAGAATTCTGAATGTAAGAGGAAGCATCTGTACGGGAAGTGCTACCACTTCAGTGGTGTATGTTTCACTTGTCGCCGTAAGGGCCATCGCTACTATGAGTGTAGGGAGAAAAATACCATCGATGGTGTGCCCATCGACCACTCCCGTCACAAGCAAGCCTTACGTGCTCAACCCGTGAACTAGTGGGAGCCTGCTCCTACCATAATGCTGGCTCCTATGACAAACTCAAGGGCAAGTGTACCTGTGCAAAGGTCAACTTATAACCTTCAAAATTCAGGGATACAGAACAAGCAACCCTCGGCACCTGCCCGAGTATATATGTTAACTCCAGCTTCTGCTCCTGAAAACAACGACGTGGTATCAGGTACGCCTTAAACAAATTCTCTTTTCTTGCCATACTAATAATTGTCCCTTACTATTCTAGTATTTCCATTTCTCGAATAATTATCCTTACGCAAAATTATTTCAACTATAGGCACATTAACAATAAACGACACAACTTGCAATATTTTATTCGATACGGGAGCAAGTCATTCTTTTGTATCGGAAGAGTGGGCTAAAACACTTAAACTACAGACACATCAACTAGCCAGTTCATTAAGTATTAGGGCTACCTTCTAGAGCTCGTATGCAGTCCCAACAATTCTGCAATTTAGATATTCCTATTGAGGATCAAAACTTCAGAGCTAAGCTAATTTTACTGCCAATTACCAACTTCGACATAATCCTATGTATGAATTGGTTAAGCCAACATGGTGCGTCCATAAACTGCCAAAAGAAGAAAATAACCTTGGGCAGCAGAAGAAACTCCAAATCATTCGTGGGAAAAATTAGCACCCAATCGTCGTTAATCAACGCCATGGTGGCAGAGAAACTAATCAAGAGAGGATGTAGTGCGTACCTCATAACGATGTTGGGAGAAAAGAAAGAAGTCATACCTCTTTCCGAGAACCATGTAGTTTGTGAATTTCCCGATGTTTTTCCTGAAAATCTGTCGGGTCTTCCTCCGAACAGAGAAGTAGAGTTCACCATAGAAGTAATTCCCGGAACTCAACCCCTGTCAAAGGTTCCGTACCGCATGGCGCCAAAAGAACTCCAAGAGTTGAACAACCAACTTCAAGAATTATTAGAGAAGGGTCTCATCCATCCAAGTTCATCCGCTTGGGGAGCGCCGGTGTTGTTCGTTAAAAAGAAAGATGGATCAATGAGGATGTGCATCGATTATAAGAAATTAAACAAAGTAACTATTAAAAATAAATACCCTCTGCCGCGTATCGATGATCTGTTTGATCAGTTATCTGGAGTAAAAGTCTTCTCCAAGATAGACTTGCGATCTGGGTATCATCAATTGCGAGTTAAGGATTCTGATATTGAGAAAACAGCATTTCGAACCCGTTATGGACATTACAAATTCTTGGTGATGTCTTTTGGATTGACGAATGCACCGTCTGTCTTTATGGACTTAATGCAGCGTGTGATGAAACCACATCTAGATAAATTTGTCATCGTCTTCATCGATGACATACTAATTTATTCCAAAAATAAGACTGATCATGAAGAACACCTTTGTATTGTACTTAAAGCATTCAGGAACCACGAACTCTATGCTAAGTATTCTAAGTGCGAGTTTTGGCTTGATTCCATCGCCTTTCTGGGTCACGTCATCAACTCTCAAGGAATCAGAGTGGACAAAAACAAAGTAAGCGTAGTTCGAGATTGGTTACAACCAAAATTCGTGACAGATATCAGAAGCTTCTTAGGACTGGCAGGCTATTATAGAAAATTCGTCAAGGGTTTCTCACAAATTGCGTCCCCTCTCACCAAGCTGACTCAAAAAGCGGTACCTTTTGTCTGGAGTCCAAAGTGTGAAAAAGCGTTCTAAACATTGAAAGATGCTCTTTCTTCTGCCCCAGTTCTCGCCTTACCCAAGGAAGGATTGAATTACCAAGTTTATACTGATGCATCTGGTATAGGTTTGGGATGTGTATTAATGCAGGAAGGGAGAGTCATAGCCTACGCATCTCGACAGTTGAAACCACATGAGAAGAACTATCCTGTCCACGACCACGAACTAGCAACAATAGTCTTTGCTCTAAAGATCTGGCATCATTATCTGTATGGCATCCAATGTTCCATATTCACCGACCATCAGAGCTTGAAATATATTTTTACCCAATACGAGTTGAATTGCCGACAGCAAAAATGGCTCGAGTTAATAAGCGATTACGACTTAAGCATTCAGTATCATCCGGGAAAAGCAAACGTCGTAGCAGATTGTGGTAGCCCTGCCCCACCAGTGGTCCTGTTAACCCTTAAGTTAACATGATTATGGTGGAGGGGTCACCAAATGACAAGGTCCCCACTTAGAATTGGATTAGACACACATTCTAATCCAATCTTAACTAAGGACTTTGCCATTCATCCCAGAATCTATCACTAAATGATCATACAAGAACTCAGAGTGCGGAAGCATAAAACATAACATCTATCCAATACAGTATAAATACAATAATACAGAATAAGTAAAGTGCTGAAAGAAAATAAAAATAAACCTGTATTATTACAACAATTAATAAGGTTAAAAGAACTAAAAGGAACTCTCAATCTCACTGAAAGAAAGAAAACTTAAGCTATAAATCTTCAAGAACGGGCTCCTCTCCCAAAGGCAAGCTCTCTACTAGATCTGCTGCTCCAACAAACTCAGAACCTACCATTATCAGTTTTATAATGGTAGGGCCCCAGCCAACAAAAGAAAAACTGGTTAGACAATGAGTCTAAGTACATTTTAGGGCAAACAATTTATTAAATTACTTGAATATCACCATAAACCAGAACTGAGCAAAATAGGTGCAGAAAGTGTACAAAAAAAAGTAAAAAGTTATAAACAAATAGTTTATAACTAAACAAATAGGAAGTAATACATACCTCCTTCAAGCAACTGCAACAAGGACAGGTAAGCAAAAGACTAAACAAAACTGAAAAAAAAGTACAACCTAAACATGCTTATGATCAAACAGATTATGCTAGGTGACATACAGAATTTAAACAGTATAAAACTGAAAACAACTAACATTCTAGGTGAGCATATGAAAATAATAAGTAAAACTAGCATCCTATATAGAAATAAGTGCAAGAAAACTGTAAGTAAAACAGTGCTAAAATGCAGAATATGCAAGGTAAAACAGTAACTGAAAACTGAAAACTGCAGTGACTGTCCAAGCCACTCAACTAAAAACATACTCAGCAAATCTTAGCCTGATGGGCTAAGAAAGTAGCTCTGAACTGAGTATCACTGAAAACTCTTAGCCTAATGAGCTAAGACAGAACCAAATGTAGGTGTACTTGAATTAGCATATCCATATCAGAATCCTGACTCTATAGTCAGTAGGGCGAGAGTCTATCCATCTTATCCTATGGATTAGGCATGGTCAATAGACTGTCGGACATTAAGCCCTCGAAAGGTTGCTGACCCCGAACGAGTTGATCGAAGAGGCATATTAATCAAGCTACACCTTACCAAAATTACTCTCAACTAATACTCACCATGTCCAATCCTAATTAAAGAGCACAAAATCTATTTCTCGCCATCCTGGGAATTATTTCAACCAGATATGGATAGACTTACCGATAATAACAAACCAGTGTGCTATGCCGAACTCGAGGATTGGAGAGGCATACTAGTTAAGCCACAACTTTCTGAAAAACTGAAAAACATCGATCAATCATGAATGATATGTATGCAATTCAAAATTAACATGAGATATTTATCAAATATCCTATGTCCAATATATGTGTACAAGGTAAGGGGCACAAAATAAGGTATGCAAAGCATCAATTCAAGATGAGCAAGAGACTCTATCTAAAACATAAGTGATATCCGTTGTTATCTACTTATTTGTTCTATCTACTCTAAGTTACATAAGTTTCAGAATCATCAATTCTTACACATTCTGTAACTTAGAATCACGAATCCTACTAGTTGAAGATAATTAGGACTGGCCAAGTCCTAATTATAACTTAATCAAAAGATGACTATTTGGTTAAAATGAATAAATCATCGACCTAATTTTGTAATTTAATTTATCCCAATCTCATCTTGATTAGCCAAATCAAGATGAAAAGATTAATAATTAAACTCCAAATGATGAGGTATAATTACTTAATCTAAAGGTACAATCTAAGGGTCTAAGTTTAGAACCCAAAACTCACGGATTAGGTTAAGGCAAATCCTAATGATAAATCAAATTCAATAGGATAGATCTCTATTCTTAGTTCTAGGGTTTAAAGATCAAAATAATCATTAAATAAACTAAGAAAAATCTAGAAACTAGTAAACTCAAGATTTCACCTATTGAGTAACCCAATTAACTCAATAGATGAATTATAACTTAAGATCTATTCCTAATCTTAAGAATTAAGGCTCTTAATTACTAAGAATATCTCTCAAGATGCACATCCTAACTAATATTATAAGACCTAAGGATGGGTCTAAGAATGATTAAAGAAGGAGAACACTCACTTAAGACTTAGGAATTTTCCTTAAGAAGCTAAGATTAAGATTTTAATCAAAGTCTAATTTAAACTTGGATTTGATTAATTTCAACTATAAATCATTCTATTTTCTGATTCTAATGATTAGAAATTGAATTTAGGGCTTTTAAAGGCTAAACCCTAAATTTGGGCAAAATGACCATTTTGCCCCTACTTAAGGGTTCAAAAGATCAAATTTTGATCTAAGGCTTTAATTCTAAAATTTTCTTTTGGAAAGTGTTTCTTAGTATCTAATGTAAGATTTGACAGCAACTAAATTAATTTTGGGTGATTATTAAGCCATATGAGATCAAATTAGTGAATTTGACTCATAAGGGTAAATTAGTAATTTGACTAAATAAAAGTTAAATTTTCTTTTATATTATTGTTCTTTATTGCCTAAGCTTTCCATAGAATCTAAATTTGCTAAATTCTGATAAGTATTGACCAATTTATGGTCAATACAAGATTTAGGGTTTAAGGGTGATTAAAGGTCCTTAATTATGGGTCATAAATTCTAACTTTGCTAATTAGTGTCCAAATTAAGCAAATCAGTGGCTATGGTTTACAAATAGGCTACTGATCACAATGACATGTGGTAGACTCAATTTGGATCTAATTTGACTAAGTTATGACCTAATTAGGGTTTAGGGTGATTAGAGAGTGATTAGCAAAATTAATCACTCAAACACTAATCCAACCTTATAGATTGATTTTAAATGGTTCTATGATTCCTCTAAAACTTAAATCACTCAATTTGGGTTACTAGATTTGCTAAAATTCACTAATCAACATTTAGAGTAATTAAAGGGGTGATTAGCAAATCCAACCGTTGGATCTAAAATATTTTTATAGATTACTATTACTTAGGTTTTTTTGATCTAAATGGACTTTTGGATCATTCAATTTGGAGTTCAATTGACCAAGTTATGGTCAATTGAAGTTCTAGGTTTAATTAAGATAATTAGGCTTAGGTCCTAAATGTGATTAAGCAAAAACAAATCCAAACAGCAAGATGAATACTACCAAAATAATCCTTAGGATTTTCTGATCACTTTAAAACCCATATTGGGTATGTTTAGATTAATCTACATAAAGTTTTGGTTAAATGAAATTTTGTGACATAAGTTTGAACTCAATTAAACCCTAAATATCACTTTGCTAAATAGAGGTCCAAATGCAAAATTGATAGTGTCAAATTATTCCTCTATTTTTTGCTGAATCCAATGATATATAATTTTGTATTATTTTGATGTCTATTTTGCAAGTTATTAAGGTTTAAAGAATTGATTTAATTGATTTATTAATTATGTTAATCATTTTAATTATTCTGATTTGATTTATATATATATATATAAATTCGTTTATTATTAAAACTGTTAAATATATAACGTATATATAATTATAATTACAGGACACGTGGCGTAGAGGTATTGGCTGGATAGACTGCAGCGGGTCCCATAGGTCAGAGCGACAGCGGGACAGGCCACGCGTCGCTCTGCTGTTGGTTGCACGCTGCGAAGCGGGGCCCACCATCCATCGCAATACGTCAACTGCGGCCGGTTCACGGAGGCGCGGTTTGACCAGTCCAGATGAACCGTTCAGGATCGAACCGGTCCAGAATGATCGGATCAGATCTAATCTATCCTAGATCTAACGGCTGGATCGGATTTGAATCAGACGGCTGGAATCGAAGGCGATTCATCTTCCTCTTCGACGAACCGACGAACCCTAACCTTCTTTACAGACGAACGACTCGATCGATTGAGGCTCGATTCGATCGATCGAGCCCTAAATACGCATGAAATCAATGATTAAGATAAGAACAATAACAAAAATTAGGAGATGTAGGGGTACCTTAGAGTCGCCGAAGGAAATTAGAGTTTACTATTTGCCGAAAATTAGGGTTCGATTCGCAACTTGATCCGCTCCAAACTGGTGAAACCAGATGAAGGAGATGAGTGGGGGTCTTAACGGGTGCTTACCAAGCGGTGGAAGTCGTGGCTCCTCCATCTGGCGACGAGGTAAGACGACGCGTGCCGAAACCCTAGCACGCGTCAGTCTCACGGAGGGGATGATCTCCCCACCGTCTGATTTCCAGATCAGACGGTCTGAATAAACCGTTAGATCAAATGGTAAATTAAAAGAAAATAGATGGCGTTACATTAATACTGACGGCGCCGTTAAGTTTTAAAAATTTAAATAATTATTTAAATTAAATTATACAGATTTCATTAATCAAATTTACCCTACTAGATGCATCACAAAAATTTTCAATAAATCACCCTTAGCTAATTGAAGGGTGAGGAACGCAACGGCGCACTCGGATTTTTATTTCGACGAGTATTTATTTATTTGATTATTTGGGGTATTTAAATATTATTAAAATATTCGACGAAAAATCAACGACTTCCAAATGCCTCCAAAATTTCACCCCTAGCTAATTTGGGTGTTCTGAATACAATGGCGAAGTCAGATTTTCAATTTGAGGTCTAGATAAAAAGTCAATTTTCTAGGGTTTGGGATTTTCTAGAATTTCTGATTTGACTCAGTTGACTTCTGAGTTGACCTAAGTTTCAGGGATGAGTTTTAAATTACTTAATTAGTGACTTAGAACCTTGATTAAGACTTAGATTAGTCTTAATTGAGCCAAGTAACAACCTGGGTTGTTACACAGATGCACTCAGCCGTCATGCTACGCTATCTTCTATGATTCTCACAAGTGCATTGGAGGAAGAATTTTGAAGGTTTGAAATCAGGCCAGTGCGTGGAGATATGCTAAGCACACTGGTATCCATGAGCTCAGTTGAACCTACCTTTCATCATGATGTTTTCATCTCTCAAACCAAGGATGAAGATTATTTGAAGTTCAAAGTCGATATCGAAAGTGGACGTCGCTTCGACCTTCAGCTTCATGGTAACGTAATTTACCAAGGTGATCGTCTATGGATTCCCAAATCCATGCATTAGAACATCTTGGTCGAAGGCCATAATTCTGGTTACCAAGTGCATCCAGGTAGTACCAAAATGTACCAGGATCTAAAGAAATCATTCTGGTGGCCTGGTATGAAAAAGAGTGTGGCACAATTTGTAGCAAAATGCCATGCATGCAGCCTATTCAAAGCTGAGCATCAAAAGCCTGGAGGACTTCTTCATCCTCTAGCAATCCCTGAGTGGAAGTGGTTCGACATTTCTATGAATTTTGTCATGGGTTTACGTAAAGCAAGATCTGGTGCATATTTGATTTGGGTCATTGTCGATCGATTGACCAAGTCAACTCACTTCATCCATATGCGTCAAACTGATTCTGTGGAGAAACTGGCAAAATTATATATCAAGGAAATTAGCCGACTCCATGGGATTCTGAGATCCATTGTATCTGATCGAGATAGCCGTTTCACTTCAAAATTCTGGCAAGCAGTACATCAAGACTTGGGGACTACTCAGCTATGAGTACTGCCTTTCATCCTCAAACGGATGGACAAACTAAAAGAGTCAACCAAGTTATGGAAGATCTCCTTCATCTCTGTATATTGGACTTTGGAGGTTTTTGGGAGGACCACCTTCCTCTGGTAGAATTTGCGTACAATAATAGTTTTCAAGTAAGTATCAGTATGGCTCCATATGAAGTCCTGTACGGTAGGAAATGTAGTACGCCATTAGCATGGTCTGAGACCGGCAGTGTTCAGCTTTATGGGTCAGAGTTAGTTGAAGAAATAAATCGCAAGATTCAACTGATCCAGCAAAGAATCAAAGCAGCTCAAGATCGACAAAGTAAATATCATGATGCTCATCATCATGCTCAGGACCTTGAGGTGGAAAAATATGTGTACCTTAAAGTAAGTCCAATGAAGGGCATTTATCATTTTGGTGTAGCCGGGAAGTTGAGCACTTGCTACGTCGGACTGTTTGAAATACTAGAGAAGATTGGTTCTGCAGCATATCGATTAAAGCTTCCTGAAGATTTCTCTGCAGTCCATAATGTATTTCACATCTCCTCTCTGCAGAGATGTCTCCATGATCCATCTCACTTAATTCAACTTCCAGCCATATCACTGCAACTAGATCTTTCTTATGCAGAAGAGCCGATTAAGATCTTAGCTCATGATCAAAAGCAGCTAAGGAATCGCTCAATCCCAATGGTAAAAGTTCAATGGAGAAATTGCTCTTTAGAAGAATCTACTTGGGAGAAAGAGGAAGATATGAGAAAAAAATATCTCAGTCTCTTTGAAACTCCAGGTACTCTTTAATTTTAAAGTCTTATTCATGTGCTTCATTTTCTCTTGTTTGTCTTCTTTTGAGATGATGTCGAGGACGACATCGTTCTTAAGTAAGGGAGTCTGTAACAATCCTAGGTTGTTACCATGCAAAATATGGGTTGCTTAAATTCAATTTTTAGTATCCCTGCCTTTAGACCATCAATTTAAGCCTATCTAGAAGATTTGAAGTTCACTGGACTTCTCTAAGTCAAAATTTGCAATTTGATCAATCTAGATACTTTAGTCTAGACCCAAAACATTTTGATCTCAAAACTAAAATCTGATTGCATTTTTGAATTTCTCACCCCCAAATTAGCTAAGGGTAAAAATTTGATGCAATTTGGAATTCATTTGGGCCATAATTCAATTTAAATTAAAATGGTTCAATTGCATAAAAGGGTCCCAAACAATTTGATTTTGTAAATATACCCATTTACCAAAATAAACGGCCGGGATCCGCTGTGCGGATTGCGAGCGATCCGTTGCGGAGCCCAAGTCACGCGACAGCGGCGCCCCGTGAATCTAGCCGTTCCGCCTTTTTGAGCAACGACCAGGATTTGATCCCGCGGAACCTCGGATCCATCGTTGGATCCACCCCGTGGATCCTATGGCCAGGATCACCCCGCGATCGGCCGTTAAGATCCAGACGATCCCAGCCGTAGCGCCATCCGATCAAAAGATCAGACGGCATCCAAGGCACCTGGCACTGTGGATCGTCGTCCCCACTCCCTCGCGCATCCGACAGGAGGATTCTCCCGTACTGCCGGCTGCAGACCTTGTCCCCCA
Source organism: Gastrodia elata (assembly GCA_016760335.1). NCBI lineage: Eukaryota > Viridiplantae > Streptophyta > Magnoliopsida > Asparagales > Orchidaceae > Gastrodia > Gastrodia elata. Next base: position 12,938,877 of record CM028686.1, read on the forward strand.
CTCCCGTGTCCACCTCAGCATGCCGTTGGGATCCCTCCCGTATTCGATTGGAGTCCCGATCGGGCCTAGCGACCCGGCTGAGCTCAAACTAGAAATTTGAGAGCTCAGCCAAGGCCCAACCTCTCGGGCCTCTCCATCCCGAGCCAGTGGCTCCAGAAGCTTCCCTAAGCTCAGCCAAGGCTATAAATAGCCCCAGCTTCGCTTCAATTGATCCTTGCTGATCAATTGAAGCCTTTGCAATTCATCGCCATTGCCGAACTCCCGAGCTTCATCCAGGCGCTCCCGAGCTCGCGTACCACTGATAGAGGGTTACTCCTGGAGTTCAGGACCCCTAAGAGCTTGTAAAGTCTCTGCAGCAGTGAACCACGCTCTGTCTTCCATTCCTAGCTTCATCCCGCAAAGCCAGGTACCCCAGTTGCAGGTTCTGAGCCAATGAGGCTCAAACCTTAGTCCATTTGATGCGCTCTTGTATGTATTGTCGTTACGAACCCAACGGCATCGTAATTAGGATATAGGTTAACCCCGATCGATCGAATCGATCGATCGGGTTAACTTCTTTCTGGATCGCCTCGGTCGAGTAAGGACCCGGCGATCCAGACCATCCCAAACCCCCAGACTGTGTGGCTTCGATCCGTCTCACCTCCCTGATGGTGTAGGGATCAGGCCCGGGGTCTGGCGTGGCCTCTGTGGGGAGAATTATCTCCCCATAGAAGCTCCAATGGAGGAGCCCTCGGGTGAGTAAGGTCTGGTCGATCCAGACCATCTCACAAGGGGCTGCGAGTCCCAATCGACGCGTCTGACCACGGTGATCGATCAACGATCGAGTGTCGGTCCAGCCGTGGGCTGGATGCGCTAGAATTTGGCGATTAGGGTTTCCCTAATCGGTCCCCTCCTTCGGGACGATGGAGCGAGGACGACGGCACTGTGCGGGCCGGGTCGACCCACGGCCCGCGCTGTGCGACAGTGCCGGGTCTCCCGGGCCCCGGTTGACCCGCGCGTTTCGAATTTGGGCCGAGCCGTTTTAATTAAATCGGAATTTTGGAATTATTTTCCTTAAGGAAAATAATTCAATTATTCAAGTCATAGGATTTTGATTAAATAAAAATTTAGAATGTATTATTTAAATAACTTTTAATCCATTGGTCCAAATCCTATAATATCATATATGAAAATGATCAAAAAAATCTTAGGAACCTAAATATAAAATAAAATCATGCATCTAATGGTTAGATCTTTAATTATTGACTAATTACAGTGGATCTTAATTAGGACATATTAGTAATTTTACTTATCCAAATTGCATGTTTATGGTGCCATTGGTTCACTTATAATAATTAGAATGCATGTGCTAAGTAGATTATTTTTCTGAGCTTTATAATTTTAATTATGCCCTAATCTTGTTTAATAATGAATTGTAAACTTTAGGGTTTATACTCATTGGATCTTAGCAAACTTAAGTTCTGATTACTTGTATGATTAATTATAACTTGCATGCCAAATATCATGTAATTTGAATGGTTGGATTTATACTTATGTGTTAATCCTTTTTGATTGGGATTAGGGTTTGATTAGCACTAAGTACCATCTATCTTATAAACTTTGATTGTTAATCTGACTTATAACAGTAAGTTAAGTATAGTGAATTCATTTAGATAAGCTTATTAAAGTATACTTGAATAAATCCAAAGATTTAGAATCTTAAATATCTTAATTAACTTAAGAAATCTTAAGATTTGGATCAAGCTTTTAAGACATGATCTAGGTCTGAGGTTGCTACCAATAATACATAATTAATCAACTGATTTGACATTGATCTTTAAATACATATTTGATTTTACTTAAGGCAGGAGAAGGGATCAAACCATAATCTACTTAAGTAGAATCTAAATCCTTAAGAGCCCTAACTTAATTTATTTGATTTCAACACTATGGATTAAACATTTTCTAATAATGCATTTGATTTGCTATTGATTCTAAACATTTGAATTAGACAAATTAAGGTTAATAACAATCTTTGGTGATTTCACTATCTGAATCAAACCTTAAGATCCCTGATTTTCTCTTAAGTAATAAACTTGCATAAAAATATTATTAATACTATAATGATTGAATAAGTGATCAAATCCTTAATAATATGTGTGATTTAGATCCCATAATCTTAGTTCCAGAGTGATCAAATGACTTAATCATCTGATCTCACCATCCTAAACCTAATTGAAAATCAGAACCTAAGAGCTTGATATCAACATCTAGAAAGGAGATCTTGGATATCTCTTCATAAGATCGTTTTAAATTATCTAAAAGACCTAAATTCATATATCTTGAGGTGGGAAGCCTTGTATAACTCCTTAAGGTAGAAGTATAGAAGATCCCATCACCTTAGAAATTGATCTACTCTCTTTGTGGTAGTAATCCATTGAGGCATTAGAAAAGATACTTTTCCTTATGGTAGAATCCATATTAAGTGATCCTTGATCACATTTGATTGGTGAAACCTTGCATAGGACTTATCTATTAATTTAGGACTTGTAGTTTTGATAAATCCTTATTCTATTAAATAGACTTGATTGAACCTTGATTATTGGGTAGTGCAGTATAGTATACCCATATTACTGGTCCTCAGCAATATTCGGGATTGGTTGAGTCACTCTAAGTAGGATTTATCTTTGTTGCTATCCTGCGAGCTTAGGTGGATATAATCTCGCTTAGAGTAAATCAATCGATCCTAAGAGTGTATTAAATGGGTACCCATTCCTTAGTTTAAGTGAAAGATAAGTTGCCATCGGGCAATGCCTCCTAGCGAAGATCGCTTCAATAGGTTTGGCTCAAATAAACTAAGTAATGGGATCTACCTTTCTTAAGACACTAAGTATGATTACGAGTTTAGTGACTTTATACTTAGCTTGAGATACAAAACCATCATCGAATGGTGCTTCTTAAGGAAGATCGCTTTGTTAGGGTGGCTTAATCAAACTAAGTAATAAGAATTCTATTCTTGCAACATAATTGATGTGTGTATACAATCACCCCACCTAGTGATCCTTAAGTAAATAAGCAACTTTAACTAAATATTGCTTTAGAAATTTGGAGTCAGAATCCTTTTAGCAGGGTTCTGCACAGTGGAGACTTAGGATTCATTACAGTTTCTTACTAAACTCTTCGTGGATTTCGGGAGTTTTCATTTATTCGATATATTGGCATAAGCATAAGCATAAGCATGAGTTGAACTCATTCCTTCTGTTGTGACACATGGTTATCAGTGATACAGTATGAGATATGGAATGTTATATACACAGACTGGGGAACTTCAGGGTGCATCTGCGTCACCGTACTGACTTCCTAACAGTTGTGCTTACATTGGACCGTACTACTCATAAATCTTCAGTGATAGTTCTGTGATACACCGTGGTGTAACATATTTATGAGCATTGTTTCAGTGGCATATAGTATAGCTTATAACATCTTTTCAGCATAATGTTTGTTTTACTTTCAGTTTTAATTGGTGATAGCTTCACATTTCATAGCCCTTTTGCTGTTTTATTTACTCAATACTTATAATTTTCCTTGCTTACATATTTTTCTTCAGCTCTGTTATGGCTTTACTTTACTTGTATATTTGTTATGTTTAGTTTAGCTTTGCATAGCTAGTTCGATGTGTTAGACTTCTTGTCTAACACGGGATACTTTTGGGATCCAACAATTTGCTAGATTCTGAGTAGTTTTTGGAGGCAGGTCAGGAGGATGTACCAAAGACTCAAGAGGAGCAATTGGAGCTGTAGGGGATCGAGCACCTACTTTTACTTTCTAGTTCTTTCCAGCATTTTAGATAGACTCTTTCTATTTCTGCATTTAAATACTTTGTAATAAACTCTGGATGTACTTTTACTTTTCTTTTCTGAGATGGATATTTACTATTGCTTGAGATGAATATATTCTGGATGTTTTGCTTTTAGCTTCCGCACTCTGTTATACTGCTATACATAGTATTGTGATGTGATCTGCGTACTGGAAACACTGATATATTTTATAACGTACATGGGTTCTTCCCCACTCCCTGGAACCTTATATACGTACTAGTCTAATACCTAAGATAAGTATTTCATTCTTATCTTAGATATTGGCTCTCGAACCTACTCTTAGGGTTCAAGTTAGCGGCCTTCAGTATGGCTCCGTCTCTCTAGCTTATTCGGGATGATGGGTTTTGCTTGTATGGCCCACCGTTTCCAAGTAGCGCACTGTTTCGCCGCCGAAACATGTGTTACACTTATCCTTTGCGCACGGCGACGGGGTGGGGAGCTACACTTAAGATCTCGCTTTCTTAAGTTAACATTCAAGATTTACTTATTAGACTCGGATAAAAATGATCAGATCAGATGATTAAAATTCATCTAATTCTTTTCTAATCTACAATCATGGGATGAAATCAAAAATCTTATTAGAGTTAGAACATTTCATAAATCCTTACAAATTTATTATCCATCTTATGCTAATAGTTTTATATAAGAGAAAATCAAAGATCTAAAGTTTAAGTTCAGATAATTCAATCACATAGATTCAATATTAATCTTAGCACTTCTAATTCAATGATTTAAGATCAATATCAAATCATATGAATTATTGGAATGATGTCAATTAGATTATCTTTCAATCAATTATGTTTTAGTTAAGGTGATTAAGGTTTAGATTTTAATCTAGACAAGTTAGGGTTTAACCCCTAACCTTTCTACCATTAAGACCAAAGGTTAATTTAAAGGTCAATGACAAATCAATATATTATTTGTGTATTATTGATGGCAAATTTCAGGTTTAGATTAAGTATCATCTGCTTAATCAAGCTATCAAGATTCTTATGTTCAATTAGAGTTTAATGTCAACTAAGCACATTTAAGTGTCCAAATAAATGTTCTTTAACATACATCCAAAAATCATAAAAGCATAGAAATGTAAAGTTGACATAAAATGGAAGGTAATTAAGGCTAACTAAATTTTAAATCAAACCAAAGGAGTTAGCACTTGATTACAAATCTAAAGGACTTAGGTTTCATGCTATATAGTTGTTGAGATATACTTTGGTTAATATAAGCAATCAAGGATCCTATTCTTTGACATTTGGCGCAAAACAGTTAAGATACATAATATATTTTAAGAACTTGTTAAAAATGACAAAGTTTCAAATTTAATTTCAACATAAAAATTTATGCAATGCTCAATTTTAACTAAATTATGTTCAAACTTGATATAATTTAGTCCTAGGGACCTTAAAATAAAAAAATGGTGAAATTTCGACCATTTCTAAGCGGTTCTAGAATTTTTTGGTCGATATGGCGTGCTGTAGCACCTTTTGTTCGAAAGTCAGGTCGCTATAGCGCGCGCAGCGCTTTCAGCACTACGGTGCACTACGACTGGTTTCAGCGCTGTGGCACGCGACAACGCTTTCAGGCGCTGCGGTGTGCTACAACGGGTTCTAGCACTGATTTTCGAAAGGCGGTCTCTACGGTGTGCTATGCGCTGCTGGATCTTGGGAAGATCACATCCCACTAGTGGAGTTCGCTTATAACAATAGCTTCCAAGCTAGTATAAAGATGGCCCCATATGAAGTCCTGTATGGCAAGAAGTGTATTACACCATTGGCATAATCAGAAACAGGCAGTGTGCAGTTGTACGGATCTGAATTAGTAGAAGAAACAAACAAAAAGGTTTAGTTAATTTAGCAGCGGATTCATGCAGCTCAAGACTGCTAAAGTAAATATCACGACATGCACCATCGTCCTCTGGAATTTAAGGTTGGAGACTCTGCTTACTTAAAGGTCAGTCCAATGAAAGGAGTCTTTAGATTCAGCATAGCTGGGAAGCTTAGCCCCCGTTATGTTGGTCCATTCGAGGTAGCAGCCAAAATAGGTTCTTCCGCCTACAAACTAAACATTCCAGATGACTTTGCAGTAGTTCAACATATTCCATGTATCATCTCTAAGAAGGTGCCTCAGAGATCCATTCCACCTCGTGCAGTTCCCATAAATTCAAATTCAGCACTGAGGAACCAATTTGAATCTTGGCCCGAGATCGCAAGTAGCTTAGAAATCGTGCCATTGAAATGATCAACTTTCAGTGGAAGAATCATTCTTGTAACGTAGCAACTTGGGATCAAATATGCGAGCCAAATATCCTAGACTCTTCGAGAATCCAGGTATTCTTTCCTAGCATTCTAAGCTTTCAATTCAATTCGTATTCAGTTATCTTGCTTTTTCTTTCCACTTGAGTGATACTGAGGACGACATCATTCTTAAGTGGGGGAGCCAGTAACAACATAAGTTGTTACCCTAGTCAATTAGGGCTAATCTCAGTCCTAATCTTAATCCTAAGTGTTAATCAAGTTATTAGGAGTCTTCCTCTAAGACCTAATCCGAATCAGAGGTCAAATAGATCAAGTCCTGATTTTTAGAAAATCCCAAAACCTTAAAAATTTGACTTATCTAAATTGACCTCAGATCGAAAAATGGACTTCGCCATTGCTCTCATTGCCCCCAAATTAGCTAGGGGTGATGTTTTCGTGATGATAGGAAGTCGTCAAAATATTTTGATGAATATTTTAATAATATTTAAATACCCAAAAAATTGGAAAATTTAAAATACTCGTCAAATCAAAAATTCGATCTCGTCATTGCATTCCTCACCCCACAATTAGCTAGGGTGAACATTTGGAAATTTCTAAAATCCATTTAGGTATTTTAAATTAGTTATTAGAAAGAGAAAAATTAATTATTAAATTAATTAAATACATTAATTAAATATTCAACGGCGCCGTCCACTTATCCCACGCGCCGTCACTGTTCGATAACGACGTCGGGGCCTGCCGTCTGATTCGATCGAAAGATTGGAGCCGTTTGATCGGATCGATCGAACGGCTCCGCGTCATCGTTCCCTTGCCCTCTTCGCCGCTAGCCACGCGGCGTCTAGCCGCGGCCGCTCCCAATCGACAGCCTCCCACACCTCGCAGGCTCTGCCCCAAGATCCTTAAGGCCCTGGGCGCTCATGGGTCTTGTCGTTTGGCTCGAGCTGGGAGTTTGGGGAGCAGTCGATCGATCCTTCGCTGAGCCTTCGTCCGCAAGCCGTCGATCAAGGTACACTCACATCTTCCCCGATTCGCTTCCAATGTCAATCCTTATTGTTCATAAGCTTATTTCAAGTATTGGATTAGTCTAGGACCGGATCAGATCGACTGAATTTTGCTAAATCTGAACAGTACAAACTGTTAGGATTAGGTTCGCTGCACCCCTAAGCCTAGGGTTGGCTCATGCCGGCGCGTCGCTCCACCTCCGGCCTCGTTTCCGCCGGTAGTGGCTATCCCCTGTCGAGGCCAGCTCGGCGGCATGCGGTCCTAGCCCTGGCTCTGCCGGGAGGGCCGGCAAAAGCCGTGCCCTAAGCCCCTCGCCTCGGTTCGAGGCAGGGAAAGCGAAGCGGCGCAGGGTCAGGCCGGGTCAGCCCGAGCCGGCACGTATTCCTGCGGGTCGGTCTACGTTAGCGGACGCGTGTCCGATGCGGGGGTCCACAGCACCACGCGGCACCCATCGAGTGTGACGCGTGGCAGTGGGGCCTGCTTCCTGTCTCACGATCAGCTCGACTGATGCGCGGTGGGGCACGCGGCAAGCCACAGCCTCTCGCATGCCGCCACATGACATGGTAGGACCTAATGCAGTCCCGCGACAGCTCCCGTGCCGCCGCAGGGCATGGTGGGGCCGCGGCAGTCCCGCGGCAGTCCCGCGGCTGCTCCGTGCCGCCACGTGGCATGGTGGGACCCGCAGGGGTCAAATCCTGTAGAGAAATATTATTAAATATAATTATATAAAAATCTCAATAATTCTGTTAATCATAAGATTATTATATTAATTGTTCTATTAGTAATTAATTAAGTAGTAATTAGTTAATTAGTTAAATAATTAATATTAATTTAGTATAATTAATAAATTAACATCATTGATTAAAGAATTAAATTAATTAATAATAATCTAATTAGTTTAATTAAAGTTAATAAACCTTAATTAGCTTAATTTAACTAATTAGTATTATTTAATTAATTAGGAATAGTAATTGTATTAATTAGGATTAATTTAATGATAATCAAACAGTAAAATAATATTATTAAATAGTACTAATAACAATTAATTAGGATTAATTAACACTAATCCTAAAATAATCTAATATTCTTAGATAGATAATTAATAAATTAATTAAATCATTAATTAAGTTTAATTATGATTAATTAATGCTAAACATAATTAAATAGTAAATTAATAATTAAATATATGATAATTCAAATTGATAATTAATATATTTAACTAATTAAATAATAGATTAAGTAATAATTAATGATAATTAAAAACAAATTAATGATAATTAATTAATTAATTAATTAATACAATAAAATTGTTTAACTATAGATATGAACAGTAAATTAATTCAATTGAATAAATAAATAGTAAAATTTATTTAATTTAACTTATTTAATTCAAAAACTTTAAAGTTTAATAATTTTGTGTACAATGACCCAAACATAACAAATATAGGTCTTATTTTATTCAGAAAAATAAAAGGAATCAATGGCGTAATTCAAAATTTTATTTCGGGATATATATAATGTAGTAACATTCTAGGTCCTAAATAAATCATCACAACTTTTAACATAGTTGTCCAAATATATGCAATATGGATCTTAAAATATTCAGAAGAACAACCCCATTTCTATAGTAGTATTAGTTTTCCCATTTGAAGTTAGTTTGGAAAGTGACATTTAGGACCCTACCCTAAAAATGACCAAAATGCCCCTAGTCTTCAATTAACTATAATTTGGTCAATTCAACTCCAAATTCAGAAATTCAAGGTGCTAACTAGCTTAGAATTTTGTGTCATCAATAAACTGAAATAATATTTAGGATCTTGACCCTAAAAAATCAAAATGGCCAAAATACTATTAACCCTAGTTAGGCCATAGCATAATCATTTGAAGTCCAAATTGGGTCTACTCCCTATCAAGACACTCAGTATATTATAGGGAAGCTATATAAACTGAGTTTGCTGAATTTGGACCTCAAACAAAAAAATTCAATTTTTGTCCCCCGTTGATCGTTAAGAATTACCAAATTGCCCTTATAAATTGAAATAGCTATAACTTAACCATTTGACCTCATAATGCAGTGTTCTTAGACTCTGTGGAATTATTGAACAGCAATTAATAGTAAACTGTATAAAAATTTAGATTCTATTAGGTGCAAATTACTAATATGCTCCTTAGTTCAAAAGCCTTATTTGGACTTATAGGACCTGTTTCTTATCCAAATTGAGAGTATTTACTGTCTATCTTCATGTTAAACAGTAAGTAATTATTTGGCAGTAAGAAATTCCAATTTATAACATTAATTCAAAAAGTAGCTTTTTAGACCCTTAAGTAGGGGAAAACTAGTCATTTGGCCCAAAAATTTAGGATAAGCGTATTTAACTCTTAAATTAGCTTCTAAATCAGTGAAACAAATGTTAGAACTCTAATAGGATTATTTAAGTGATAAAAATTAGCAATTCTATCAACTTAGTAAAATTCCCTAATTTTCTCTAAATCTTTTCCTTATGATTTTACACTTTATATTAGGACTACTCCTAAAACTATTTTTCAATTTAATTTTGTTTATTTTGTCTTTCAACCTTAGATTCAGGATAGGAGATTCATCCTATCAAATTTGATTTGCTTAATAGAATTACCTTAATTATTAGTTCACATTTAGATTAAAACCCTAGATTCCTTATACTATACCTTTGGATTATATGATTGAGTCCAATCTCGTGATATTTAATCTATAATCTATAGTTTAGTAGATGTTGATCAGATCTTAGATAGAACGTCTAAATTCATTAAATTATGATGTTGTGATTTATTTCTTAAGCCTGATTATATGATTGAATTAGATTAGAATTTGATCAATTCTAATCCATTTAACTTATAAGGCTATACTTCTGAATTACACTCGATAGTAGAAATTAGAGATCCTAAACTTGTGTAACTTAGAATAGTTATAATGGTTAAATTAGATAACAAATGATATCATCATGCTTAATAGAGTCCCTTGCTTACTACTTGATTTTGTGCTATGCATTCCTTGAACTTTGTGCTTAGTTTTCCTTGAACATGTCATATATGAAAAACATTGTTACATGAAAATAAAAACTTAGAATCTTAGGAAAATATTTTCATTTGGGTTCAGTTCATGATATATTATGATGCACATTACTCTAATGGATAGGGGTAAGGAGAGATCAGGATGCTTAACATTACTCATTGAGGAGTGTGTGTTAAGCTTGGAACCCATTTAGTCTTGCAAACGTGCTTGAATCCTCAGATGTTTTTGAAATTGTCCATAGAAACAAAATTAAATAATTAAAAGATATTTGCATAGTATTATTTGCCTCTTCAGTTTTGCTTTACTGTTCTATTGTGTCTGCCCTAGCCTAGAAAGGCTATGGGAATTTCTGATTGCCCTAGCCCAGAAAGGCTATGAGAATATTACTGGACCGGATTGGCCAATTCTTTTTGATATTGCAGTTATATGTTCTTTTCAGTTTTAATTTTCTATTATTTATGCTGTTGATGCATGTTATTTCAGTTAGCTGTATTTTCTTGCTTTACCTGCTTACTTGTGCAAATATATATATATATATATATATATATATATATATATATATATATATATATATATGATACTAGACTTTACTGCTTACTATATGTACCACTTATAGATTTCTATTTTAAATTAGCATATGTCATATGACCATCAGCATATTTAGGTTTAGACTTTTCTTTCAGTACTATCACTTACTATACTACATATGTATGCCTTTCCTTGTTTAATTTACTTAAGATGTGTTTTTGCCTCAATTCTTGCTTAGTTATAAATAATATATTTATAACTTATCATGTCTTCCATTTATGCTTACTTGCTCCCATGCTAGATAGATGTTTCATTTTATTTAGAGTAAAATGGTGATATTAATAAATGCTTAATAAATTTTCTGCCTAAAATGTACTTATACAATTTATCTAATAAGATTTTCTTTTATTGGCTGGGGCCATAGTATTATGAAACCGATAATGTCAGATCTTGATCAGTTTGAGGAGCCAGTGCCTGAGGAGGAGCCTTATGTAGAGGAGGTGCAGTAGTTTGGAGCAGATAATATTTAGCTATCTTTTTATTCTTGTGAGGATAAGAGTGTTTTTATTTCATTTCTTAAATTTTAATTAAAAGGTTATAATAATACAAGTACTCGTGACTGTGTTAACTTTCTGCACATTATTATTTACTAAGCTATATTATTATTTCTTACTTGATGCATGGTGAATGGATGTAATATTTTCTTCATATTGCTTCCGCACTCTATATATATGATAGATTTAGTGATTGATTCTCATATTCATTATGTGCACATCCTTCTTTTATTAGTAGATTGTGGATCTTATCTAATCCAATGATAAGTGAGAGATTTGCTAGAGTGACACACCACCCCTTGTGCCTAATCTTATTGATCAAGCGGTGGGGTCCCACAACTAGAGGTGTCCCCTATAGGCTCAAAAGGTATCCATAACTATGTAGCACCTTAACCATCATGGGTTCAAGGGGCTGCTCACATGAAGTGGTACTTTACCCTATATGGCACTTAGCTCCTATCTGACACCCCATGACCTACTATGATACTATTTGTAATAGCTCAAACTCTTACGCACCAAGGTATTGTCCGCTTTGGCTTGAAAGGCCTTACGGTATTGCCCTCAAAAGATAACTTCCCAGCAGATCACCCATCCTGGGAGTGCTCCCATATGAGCACGCTTAACTTTGGAGTTCTTATCAATAACTCCACAATCATCTGAAAAGACACCTCGATGTTTACGAGTTTTAATTATTACTACTTAAGTGTGTCTTTATAATAAGTCTATGAAATGAGAGTTGAAGGTTTTGGACTCCTCTTTCACCTCCAAAATCTTAAAATATTCCCACACTTCAATACTTCCCTAAGCCCCCAAAAATAATTCGCAAAGCTCGAGGTAGTTGCATGATCGTTCTAAGGTGCTTACGATCATTTTGGTGTCAATACTTGCAAAGGAAATCATGGTTCCTCTTCCTTTAGTGTCTCTTGCATGCATAAAACCTCTAATAAGTTCTGGAATTCATCAGTTCTCCAGCTATTTTAAATAGCTTTAAGAATATTATGATTTTGCATGATTATGAGATTTTATGTGTTAATTTTGCCCCAAAATCTCTATTTTTTTTCAATGTAAATACTTCTGAACCTTTAGTGTTTAGGATTTTCGTAAAAAAAAACTTTGATTACTTGGATCTTTTTAGGAATGTGTGATCCTTTTTGTGTTGGGATGAATCTAGGTGTTTCTATTTCTAGAAGTGTTGAAGGTTCGATGTCATTTAATAATGGTTCGTTGAATGGGCTAAGCAGCTTCACAATCTATTGAATGCCCAAATGTTCAATGAGGGCATCAAACAACCTACTCATTCAACAAGTCCCTACCAAATCTTTGAAATTATTCACTTTTCAAATTCAGATGCGCGAGGTCCCCTCAACTCCTCAAAAATCTAAGAAGGAAAATAGTCATTGTTAACCACTTCATGCACATTATATTCATCATCATACCCATAACCACTTTGAGAAAACATATGTTGCTCCAACTTTTTTCAAAAATACTTTGAATGGATGACTTTCTATTAATGCATGAGTTTTAAATTCCTTATATTAAAATTTTATTATCTCACCACTATCTCTCTCACTTCATTATCAAAGGCCGATTTAGTGTCAATGACTCTCTAGCCAAAGACTAATTTGGCATGGAATGCTTTGAAGCTGTTTGTATTTTTCGAGCTATCTTATAAGTGATAGGCTTTTCTTTGTTTTTATGTCAATATTATTTTGAAACTTAGTTTAGATGATTGATTATGCAGATAGGGCGATTTCTTATACAATTTAACGATTTTAATGATTTGTATAATATTGCCTCGATTGATAGTTCAATTTGTTTCTGTAGATAAAAATGGTTGTCTTTCTCTTACTCGTTTTCATAAACTTTATTTTTCTAATATTGGCATGGAACGATCACGCTCAATATGCCCAAACCATCTATGGCGGTTCTAGCTAATCTTGTCCACTACCGGAGCCGCTCCAACCTTTCTACTAATAAACTCATTTCATGTAGCCAATAAGAAAAGATCTTTACTTGGAACTTAAGGAGTGGCTTATATTTGATTGTTTGCTCGATATTTTTGTGGATAAAATAATTTTTGGGCACCCAAAATTTTGCTCTGTTGTAGCTGGCTTTATGTGAGATTTACACTAGTAAATTCATAAATGTCTAAAATAGAGATAAGGATTGGGATATTAGTAACGATACACAATATTCTCTGTATGCGGTGAAAAGTGTGGAAAAGTTCTACTTTAGCGTCTAGGTGTGTTGTAAATGAGCATTCTTGGAGAATGTGAGCAAAGATGTTAATCCAATATATTAATTTAAGAATATGAAGTTGGAGTAATGACACTCTTACTAACAAATTTTTAGTGTTAATTGATATTATGATTAAATGGACTCTATTATTTTCAAGGATTCATTTCTTTTCCGGACACCAACGACTTGAATCTATTTGTGTTTTTCAAACTTCATTATAAATGTAAATTTTTCTTCTTTATTATTATGTCAGCAATGATTTTCAATTTAGTTTAGATGATTGATTATATAGTTGAGGTAATCATCTCTAGTTTTTTATAGAATTAAATTTTTTTTAAAACAGTTAAAAGTGTTTGGCTCAATTTTCAATCCAAAGAGAAAATAAAATAAACCACATTTACAACTAGTGTTCAGATAATAAAGAAAATGAACACGTCTAATAAAGTCCTAATACAAATATAAAGAGAATAGAAACACATAGCAAACATGAAAGAAGCCGACCAACGGGCTCATTTGCCAAGGATAAGATGTCGGAAATCGTTCGTTCGTTCAAATGAAATCAAATCGCTCCGCTGCTGCCCCGCTCGGCTCCCGTAATCTCGAGTTCCGCCAGATTTGGGCTCAACTCGAACCCCTGTTTTTATATAGATTAACTAAAAATTAAATTACATTATAAAAGTTTTATATAGTTCGGTGCTAACACCTACGTTCACGAAGAAAAGAGCAGAAAAATTTTACTATTGGGAGGAGATTACAAAATTTAGGGTTAACAAACCCTTACACAAACCTTAGGAGCATTCTTCATATTTCAATAGCGTAGCCACCACACATAAAATCAAATGGAGACTGATATTTTTGAATAATTTCGCCTCTTAATCCTTAAAAGGGTTTAAGAATAGTTATAAGCTGGTAAAAATTGTACTTGCTGAGCCGCGGGAGCCAGGGCGCGTTAAATTGCCCGCTTCTCGGGCGCCCAAGCGTTGCGACGTGCTATAGCACCCGCCTCACGGGTGTTCGTGCGCTGCGACGTGTTATGGCACGCTCTTCTCGGGTGACCAAACAGGTGCCAGACGTGATGGCGCGCATTGGCGCCTTGCAGCGCCCTTCTAAACCTGATCTTCAAACAACAATAAAGCTTTCTTCGAAAATTTTGGCATAAAATTTACAACAAAATAACGAGAGCCATGCTTTAGAAAAATGTAGCTTCAAAGATTGTACTCAGAGAATTAGAGCAACGCATTCCTTTCTTGATCAATCATTTGCAGTTAAGAAATCATAAAATAAGCATAATTATCCAGTTATCAACAAGGCAGAAAATAAGCAGGCTACAAGCTCTTGAGTGGCAAATAAAATTACAGTGTGACAAAAATCTAGATATCCCATTGAATCAAATGAATGATAAAGTAGTTGAAAGGTTTGAAATGCCTATGTCATATATGAAGACATGGAGGTCAAGAGTATATAGCTCATGATAATATTTTTGGATCCATAAATTACAACTACGCTTCGATCCCAACAATGAGGAAAGAGTTGATAAACATAAATATTGGGAGCCACATTATTTACATATTATCCTACCAACCGCTCATTTTAAAGACTTGCCAATTTTTTAAATTTTAGTAAATAGATTTCTTGCAGAAGGTGGGTCGATAATTGGCATAAAGGCATGCCACTTGAAATTTTAGTGCTTAGGATGTTTTTATGCACTACAGTGGATATGAATAATAATCTCTTCACTATTGCATTTATTGTCTGCGATTAACGGTTGATAAAGAAGGGGTGAAAGTATCTACGACTAAAATGCGATAACAAAGAAGCAAAATCAAAATTACAAGTAAATTTTCAAAAGAGATGAATCTTCAAAGAGTGAACATATTGTCTAATTTTAACATGAATCACAATAAATCGGTGAGTTTATTCTTTTAATTTTCTGCACTTTTTTTTCCTCAAAAAAACTCTAAATTTTAATTTTCTCATAGTATAACATTTAATTCATCCTCCCTTATTAGGCAGTGTTAATTTGACCTAAAAAGGTAACAAATCACAGCTATCGTTTAGTTTCATTAAAAACTCCAATAGTTGTGTCATCGGTGTTTGATCTCAAATGGTTTTGCTCGATTCACATACACAGATGATATTGCATGAAACATGCTAATTCAGTCCATAAAGTTCTTTAATTTTGTAAAAATACACTATAAATGGACAACCTAGAAAACTGGAAGCTATTTATCATTGTACTTAATATAAAAGAGCCTACTCTACAAATTCTATTCTAGCTCTAGCTATAGATCTCATACGAAAAGAAACTCACGGTTTGTGGTACCTGAGAAGAAGATGAAACCTAGAAAGCCAAGAAACAGAGATTGGATACAGCAAATCTCATCAAAACAAGCCTTGAAAGAATTTTCCAACATACAAGCAAATTCTATGGAGCAAATATCATAAATATAGATGTTCTCCAGTATGCCAAGTAAATTTGAGAAACACATACCTCTATAAGAAGATAGTAAAAAAGATGGATCTGTGTCACATGCAAGCACATCCAGACCGTTCACTGCAATGAATTGGATGCGGATGAAGCATCTAGTAACATGAATAACCATGAGATTTTGCTCAACAGAAAAAAATGTAATTCCAACAAAATTGCCTCACCTTTCTTTCTCCCCAGAGAAAAAAGACATGATGAGCCACTGCAACTTGTGGGGATTCCAGATATTTGAAAGCACACTGCAGTTTTCTTATTGGTAGATGACTGCAAAATATATATAGATATTCCAGCACGAAATATGCATTTCTATAAGAGTTTATAGATGCCAAGAGTTCAAATTTCATCTCAGGAGAAATCCAGAAGAATAATGGTAAGAGAAGCAGCCCCAAAAATTCATCCTCATTCCCACCAGTAAATGAAAAGCTCAGCCAATTGTATTTAGGAAAAGTGCTCACAAGTCCAGAAACTTATTCAAATGCCCTTTTACGTTGCCATATAAGCTCAAGTTATAAAGCAAATTCTTATCTTGCAGTTTATTTCATCCGAAAATGGCAACAGGCTCCTGGCATGACTCCAAGGGCTTGCGCTGTGCATCATTCCATCTAAAAAGCACCCTAAGAGATCTAACATCAAGTTTTAGTCCTTTAAAACCCATCTCTTCAAGAAAATGAACCTGTCTTGCCGAAATTTCTGGCCATGCAAGGTGCACATATAAGCATTGTGTAAATAGCTGAGTTTGGCTCAAGGCCTTGCCTCACAATTTCACCCAGCAGCTCAAGTGCAGCAGCCAAGCTTTCTGTTTCACATAAACCCTCCATCAAAGTAGAAAACATGATCATATCTGGCTTAAGACCGCTCTCCCCAAAATCTCTCACTAGCTCCTGTGCCACTTTGATGTCTCCAATCTTAAAAGGTCCATCTATCAATGTAGTATACATGATCACATCAGGCTCCATTCCTTTGGCCAGTGCCTCTACAAACAGCTTCTTGGCGGCCACCATATTCGCCAGTTTACAGTAGCCACATATCAAACAATTATACGCCGCTATATCGTTGAAACCATTTGATTCCATCTGATAAAACAACCTACTGGCAACCTCCACTCTCCCGGCATTGCACAAACTAAAGAGCAAAGTCCCAAACATATGCTTATCACTGCTCAATCCCTGCCTAGGAAAATCATCGAACAGCTCCAGTGCCTCGTCAAACATGCAGCGCCGGCACAAAGCATGCAATACTGCGGTGTACGTCTTTATGTTTGGTCTCGGACCCCTGCTAACCATGCCTTTGAGAATTCTCAAACCCTCTTCTAAGTTCCCATTCACGCAAATCCCATGAAATCAGAACATTAAAAGTATCAACATTAGGAACAACACCTTTATCTGGCATTTCAAAAAAAAGCAATTTTGCCTCATTCACCATCCTCTTCCTGCCCAGCAAACCAATAAAACTGTTGTACGCCCAGATATCCAGCCCAATCCCCACCTTAATCATCCTCCCATAAACCACCTTTGCTTCCCCGAGCTTCGCCTCCCTGCAAACAGCAGCAAGGATACAACCATAGTTCACGCCACTCGGCTCCAATCCAAGTTGAACCATCTCTCTAACCAAACCGAATCCAATCTCCGAATCCGCTGCTAGATGCGAGCCCAATCAACATAGAGTAGGTGTATTCATTGGGTGTCAGTCCTTGGACGTGCAAGCCATCAAGGAGTCTGAAAGCGCCGGAAATCTGGTTGCCCCTGCAGCACCCTTTGATCAAAGTGTTGAAAGTGCAAATATCGGGCGCAAGGCCACGGCCAGGCCTTTCACCGAACAAGTGGAGGGCATCGGAAAGGCGGCCGGCTTGGGTGAAGCAGTTGAGGAAAATGTTGCAGGAAACGAGGTCGATGGGGATGGCAAGGTAGCGGAGAGAGTGGAAGAGAGTGAGGGCGAGGTCAAATTGATGGGATTTGGAGAGGGTTGAGAGGAGAGAACTGAGGTCCGGAGGCGGGAAGAGGACTCGAAGGGGAGGCTCTGGAATGGGCTAGAAAAAGAGAGATGGCGGACGAGAAATTGCCGTCGCTGAGATGGCTGCGTATAAGGGACACTGTGTGAGAAGAAGAGCGAAGGGGAGGAGCGGATGAGAAAGAAGAGAGGGCTTTCGGAACCCTAGATGATCGATGGGATCAGACGGGAAAGCGCAAGCAAGGGACCAAAGATTGGAGGGGATTTGAAAATTAACATTCTTGTTCCGCGAACAGGGATGAATTGGGGGAAAATTGCGCCTTGTCATTTTTGTTAGACTGCTATATTGACAGCCGAACTTTAATCTATATTTAATTTGATTTTAAAATATTCAAATATGCTAAACTTAATCAAATAATTCAACTGTTTAGTTTATAGGAAACAAAAATTATTATTAGCAAAGCTTAAGCAATTAATAATTGATTACTTAATTGCAATTATTTGCATAGTATTTAAAGGTAAAATAATTAAATATTAATTGTTAATCATAATGTTATTAATCGCTTATTCATTTAATAATATTGTTGTTAATTATTAAAATCATCAATTTCAGTTGACATTATTTACATATAGTAATGATTAATTATTCAATTAATTTATTAATGATTAATTACTGAATTAGTTAATTTTATTATCAGTTGAAAACCAATAAACAACAATTTTAATAATTTTGAGAACTCTAATAAGCTAGTTAAATTATTATCCACTTACTAATTATATTTGAACATTATTTTTTATTTTTTAAATTGCTATGTGTGGCTTACATATGCTAAAAATTAGGGTTAGCTTTAGTTGTGGCTTACCATATGAGTTAGTAAAAATTGCCTAGCCCAATAAACATATTAAATGAAGGTCATCAAGCCAACTAAACAAGCTCTAACAACCCAAGGTTTCAAGAATTAATGTTTTGTGAGCTATAGTGCATGTAAAATGTGTGATTGCATGATTACATTGAGATTTCACCATTTATTTCAAGATTGAATGGTCCTTATTTGTTCCATCTAAGCATTGGGCATTTTTACTAGCCGCAAAGTCTTGTTCTTCTACCAAAAACCTAACTCGCCATTTCCTCTTCTCCCTCTTCTCTTTTAAGTGCAACTTTAAACCATTCCTCCTCAATCACTTTTCTCTCAAGGTAGATCGATTGGAAAGATCCCATGGTAAGGCAACTTCATTGTGGTGAAGCTTATGAGCTATGGTAGAACCCTTAAGGAGTAAATTTGTTCAGATCTTGAGAAGCTTGTCTTGTCCAAAATTTTCAGCAAGCTTCGAGCCCATTATAAGATCTTATTTTTATAATCACTTTGGGTTTTTTTTATTAGCCTTTAGGTTCACTTAAAAATATGGTATTGAGGCTTTGCATGTGCTAAATTTAGCCCAATTCAAATTCAAATTGATTGAATCATTAAGTTTTATCTAAAATTGTCTTGCAAGTTTATAGCTATGTTAGTTTCATGCGATCCCAAATACGCAGGGAGATCTGGTGACAAAGATATTATATAGCAACACAGATCTTCCCTGTCCATTTGCCCAATAATAAAGTTAGAATTGCAAAGGAATTTGTTCTTTTCCCTGACAAATCTCGCACCTCCTATAATCATTCCATCGCAAACCGATTATTGTTTAGAGGAAAATCTTCCTTGCACTCAAACCTTGACGGCTTAGCCCAAAAATCTGTAGTTTTTATCAAAGCAATATAATGAAAATCACATTGTCCAGTGCACCTATAACCCATCTCCACCCGCATTAATCTCTATAAGAGCCTTTCTCAGTGTAACGACTTAAGTCACTACTAGGATAATTAAGACTCAAAAATCAGGATTCCATATGACTTTATAATTAGAGAAAACTAAAAATATCATTAAATATATTATATTTTTGTGATCATAATGCTCATGTTTAGAAGTAATCTGGATAACATATACTAATGAATTAATTTTTGAATTATTTAAACTCAGTAAATTGAGAAAATTAAATATAAGTCCGAAGTTAGCGATTTTAGTGTCGTTGGATTAAGAGTATTATAAAAAGGCTACAAAAAAAGTTTTGCCAAATTTGGAGCTCCGGATTTACCATAATTAATTTTTAAAGTTTTTATATTTAGAAATTAATATAAAATAAAATATTACTCCAAATTGAGAAATTTTAACGTGAGTGTGTTCGTCTCACCAAGATACACGTCCATATTAAAATTTGTTATTTTTTATGAAAATAATGGTGGACAGAGAAAGAAGAGAGAGAAAGAAGAGATAATAAGTATGAAAAAGCTAATTTGAACACTCAAAGCATTTAAGAGAAAAAGAAGTCAAATTTTTTATATTAGAATGATGAAGGAGAGAGAAAATTAAAAGAAAATTCTTATAAATACCCCTCCCCCTTAATCGCCCATCCTCCCCCACTCCCCTCTCCTTTCCCACTATTCTCCCACCTCGTCTTCCCCCCTCCACTCCCCCTCTTTCTTTCTCGGCCACCACCAGTTCCCATCGCCGACCTCTAGTAAAGTCTCATCAACATTAAGATAGAGTAAGAAACGAGAAATAGATAAAAAATTTTCTATTATTTTCATTTCTTTTTCTTCATTTATTATTCATACTAATGTTTTAATTATTATTAATATTATTATTATATATAGATTTTCTAATTTATGCAACTTTTATTTCAGTCATTTTATATATATATTTCATAATTTTTGTAATTTTTTATTTCAATCATTTTCTTTTTTCTATATATATATATATATATATATATATATATATGAAAAAAAGAAAATGAATGAAAGTTGTAAAAATTAAAAAATAAATATATATACATATATATATATATATATAGAAAGAAAGAAAATTATCGAAATAAAAATTATAGAAATTATGATATATATATATATATATATATATATATATATATATTTCTTAACTTTTATTTTAGTCATTCTTTTTATTTCTATATATATATATATATATATATATATATATAAATATATTAATTTCAGTAATTTTGATTTCAAACATTTTCTTTTTTCTATATATATATATTGTAGCGTCCCTACCCCGCCGCCACGTGCAAAAGAGATATCTTAATCAATTCGGCGGCGGAGCGGTGTGCTACTCGGGAAGGCATATCCCATCTTCCCAAATAGCTATAACTAGACCACTGAAGCTGTTGACTCGACCATGAGAAGGGTTGATACCTAATACTTAAGATAAGAGTAGTACTTATCCTAAGTATTAGGCTAATACATGCATTAGATTATAAAAGTAAGATGAGGAATCTAACATATGTATAATAATATAAATATTTTTAATATGCTGATTACATCACAATACTAAGTACAAGTAATATATAAACAGAGTATGGAAGCTAAGCATACATCTAAAAACATTTATCACAGAAATTAAATTAAACATTTATCTCAGAAAAGAAAAGAAAATACATTCAGAAATAATTACACACGATTTATTGAAATAATACTAAAATAAAGTCTAAATATTGAACTGAAATAAAAATAGTAAAGCTAAAAGAGGATCCACTAAGGCTCAATAAACTTCCCCTAGATCTCCCGAGAGTCCTCCGGACCTGGCTCAACAAGCTGCTCAGGATCTAGCAATTTGCAGGATCCCAAAAGTACAATGTGTTAGACAATAAGTCTAACACATTGAAACTAATCTAAACAGTCATAATTACTAAATTAACATTTAAATAAAGTAAACAGAACTGTAAAAATACTATAAAAATAGCTAAGAAATAAAAACTGTATAATATTGAAGTGGAGTAAGATTGATTGTATACTAAATACTAAAAATGAATAAGAATAGTATATAATCTAAAACTGAATAAATGATATGTAAAATTATGTGGTATGCCACTGAAGTCATGCATCTATCTATATATGCCACCATACTGTAAGTTACTGAAGTGCAGCCAAAATATCACTGAACTGCTATGGATATAAAGTCAAATGGTTACATATATCCTGTTAGGAAATATAGTTTGTTGTGATGTCTGAACATCCTAAATTTCCTCAATTAATGTATGCAACATCCCATAATCCATACATAATCACTAATACACATACCCATGCTTATGCTCATGCTTATATCTATACACTACATGTCTTAAAATTTATTTAACCTAAAAATATTTTAAAATCAAATAATGAATCAAATGTCTCCATTATACATAATCCATCTAAGTGGATTATAACTCCTAATTCTAGTTCCAATAACTTGTTTTACTTAGAATTTTACTTGAAATTATCAGTTAGAAAGGTTGTATACATATGGTTGTAAGTTTCCAAGAGCAGCTAATTTAGCACTTAGTTTATTTATAACTACACTTATCGAGGCACACTAAAATAGGAGGCAGAACCCTGTTATAGTTGTTCTTCCCCAAACTAAGGACATAGTTCACTGATTATGACACACTTAGGCTTGGATGATTTACCTAGTAGGACTATATTTGTCTAATCCCTCAGGATAGCCCCTGATCATAAGTCCTCATTGGAGTGACTCAACTAATCTTGAATATTATTGGAGTGACTCAGCACCATGAATATACATAATCATAACCAACTAATAATATGAGTGTTCAACAATTTTATTTAACACTCAAGGATTTATCAAAGCTATGCATTCTGACTCTAATTGGGTAAATTCTACACAAGGCTCCAAGGATGTGATCAAAAGATCACTCAATATAAGTTACTACCACGTGGAAGAAATCTCATTCTAATGTCTTAGGTGAATTCTACCACAAGGTTTTAAGATCAACTTCTAAGGCTAAGGGAGAATCATCTGGTTTTCTACCTCAAAGTTTAATAAAAGATCTCCCTATCTCAATGTGTCAACATTTATTAGGCTTTTTAGATATTACATTACACTCCTATAGCAAGATCATCATGATCTCACACCTCTAACATTTATGCTAAACTCATAAGTTTCATTTGTTATGCTTGGATTCATTTGATCAGATCAGATGGTTAAACATATCTGATTACATCCTATACTACAATCATAGGATAAAATTAAGGATATTATTAGGATTAGATCATTTTGTAAATCATTATAGTTTTATTATTATTCTCATGCCAAGAGTCTTATATAAGAAAAAATTAGGGATCTTAAGCTTAGATCCAGATGTTTAAATCACAAAAATTCTTTGTTAACCATAATACTCTTAATTCAATAATTTAAGATCATTACAAAATCAGATGCATTATTGGAATCATGTTAGTTGAATTTCCTTTCAGTCAAGTTAATTGATTAAGTGAATAAGGGTTCAAGTCTTAATCAAATATGTTAAGGTTTAACCCCTATCCTTACCTAATTAAGACCAATTATTGATTTATAGATTAATGAAAAATCAATGTAGTATTGGTGTATTACTAATGGCAAGATTTAGGTTGAGATCAAATATTAATTACTTAAATCAAAATCTTAAAGATTTTAAGGTCAAT
Source organism: Gastrodia elata (assembly GCA_016760335.1). NCBI lineage: Eukaryota > Viridiplantae > Streptophyta > Magnoliopsida > Asparagales > Orchidaceae > Gastrodia > Gastrodia elata. Next base: position 12,962,307 of record CM028686.1, read on the forward strand.
TAGAGATTAATGTCACATTGCATAATTCAAGGGTTCAAGGTACATGTGAAGGTTAATTACATTCACACTACTGTTATGAAAGCATAATAACAAAAATTTTTAGAAAATTGAGAGTAATTAGTTCTAATCAAATCCTAAATCAAAATAAATAGATTGATACCTAATTACAAATCTAACCATCATATAATTTATGAAACAAAGCATTAGTTATCTACTTATCCATGTGAACAATTATAGACTAAGTTTATTGAATTTCATTAACTAAAAACCTTAAATTTTTACTAATCATGCATTTATAAGATTAGGATATAATTAAGAATACATTAATCAAAAAATTAATTCACTTAGTATATTCATTCTATAAGACATAAGGAACACAATAGCATATAAATAATGCACTTTAGTTAAGTATATATGCTAATCAACTCTAATTAAGTTTTACAATAATTAAGAAAAATTAAAAATCTAACCATTAAAAGTACATTATTATTTTATATTCTTATTCCTTACATTTTTCTGATCAATTTGATATATAATATCATAGGGTTTGGATTAGTGGATTAAATGTTATTCAAATAATTTATTCTGTATTTTTCCAATTAATTTTTCATATGATTGTATTAATTGAATTATTTTCTTTAAGAAAAATAATTCCAATTAATCGGATTTATTAAAACGGGTTCTGCCCGATATCCAAACTGCGCAGGTCAACCGCGGCTTGGGAAACCCGGCACTATCGCACAATGTGGGCCATGGGCTGACCTGGCACGCCCAGTGCCGTTGTCCCCGCGCACCCTAACCCGACAGAGACCGATTAGGGAAACCCTAATCGGTTGAATTCTCTGTTGATAAGGAACACCATGGCCTTGGCTCGAGCGCAAATCCATCCTCGAGCCAAGACGTACCAATTGAGACCCTAAGCCCCTTATGAGACTGAATCTTGTTCACCCAAGGCTTCTACTATGGAGCTACTAAGTGGGGAGTCAATTCTCCCCATAGAGACCACCATTGGCCCCGGGTTTGATCCTTACACCTTCAAGGAGGTGAGACAGATCGAACCCCTAAGGTGGCTGGGTTTGGGGTGGTCTAGATCGCTGGGTCCTTACTTGGACCCAGCCCTTTTTTGAGACTTAGCCTGATCGATCAATTCGAATGATCAAGGTTAGCTCAAGGTACAATTATAAGTGCAGTGGGTTCAATTTAACAATACTGATCAATACAAATCAAATGGAGGAAAGACGGAGCCTCATTGGCTCAGAGCTTGCAACTGAGGTGCCTAGGTTTACGGTGCAAGCTGGTTCGACTGGCAGAGAGTGATTCATGGGTTGCTAAACTTCCAGAATGTACAAGGGATCCTGAACACCAGGATTACCCACTATTAGAGGTTCTCAAAGCTCTAAATTCTAATAGAGGAGCTTGGCAGAGCAATAATGGCGAAAGGGCAACATAGAAGAATTTGAACTCAATTGATCAGCAAGCAATTCCAGTGGGGATCTTGAGGCTATTTATAGTCTTAAGGAGGAAAGGAGAAGGTTCTAGAAGATTGAGCGGGCCTGGCATTGACCCGAGAGCTTGGGCAATGGCCGAGCTTTCAATTTCCTTTAATGGAGCTAATGGGGCCCAATTGGGACATTCGGCTGAGAATGGAAAGCGCATAACAATTTGCTAAGGTAGTCACGGGAGTGGGGGACAAGTCCTGTGGTCAGTAGTACGGGGAATATTCTCGGTTGGGCGCGTGAGGGAGTGAAGATGAAGATCCACAATGCGGGGTGCCTCCGTTGCCGTCTGATCGATCAATCAGATGGTGGAACGGCTCAAGATCGCTCAGATCTTAACGACCAATTGTAGGAGCAATCTGGGCCGTATGATTAATCGGGTAAATCTAATAGTAGATCCGTGACTCTGTGGATTTCAATCTTAATCATCGAATTAACGAGATAGACAACTAGATAGTGTGGGGCTGTGCTGTCGCTCGACCTGGGCTCCGCTGCGGATCGCCCACGGTCTACACAACGAATCCCGATGGGGTAAATTAGTTTAAGATGTATTTAAAATTATGAATTATTGGGATCCTTTATGTGCAATTATCCCAATTTAATTTAAATTGAATTATGGCCCAAATGACTTTCAAAAATTCCAAAATTTGACCTATAACTAATTTGGGAGTGAGGAATTCAAAAATACAATCATAATGAAATTCTGAGATCAAAATACTTTTGCTAATATTCAGGGTATTTAAAATTGACAAAATATTCATTTAAATCAGGAGATGTCCAATTGACCCCCATTTCTTAGGTTCTAATGATTCAAGGAGTGCAATAGAATAAAAAATTAATGTATGAATAGCCTATATTAAGCTGGGTAATAACCTAAGATTTTACACACACATACACACACATATACACACACACACACACGCACGCACACACACACACACACACACCACACACACACACACACACACACATACACACTCACACACACACACACACACACACACATATTATATATATATATATATATATTCATAATTTATGTAACTTTTTTTCAGTCATTTTAATTCAATTATTTTTCTTTCATTTACTATATATATATATATAATAAAAATTATTATTTTTATTAAATACAAATAAATAAGTAATATAATATTAATATTTATATTTTATACCAAAATAAAATGAAGGATATTATTCTTTTTATTTAATTATTTATTTGTAACTTTTGTATCACTATTAAGATTTGACCCCACTTTAATATAATTATATGAGATTTTGTACTCAGAACTTAAAATAAATGATCATAAATCAATATCATAGATTCATTTAGGTTGATCTCAAGTCTGTACAGATAATATATTAGGCAAGAATATACTGATATCTAGTGAAATAATGAGATTACACATAGCATTTGAGGCAAAAATGTGTAGTTAATTAAGAATCCACATCTCAAATAGTTGGATATATGTATCTAACTCCTTAATTATTCTGTAACTTTGTCTAACTAAATAAATATTATATATTATTGTATTTTCTTTCAAAATGAACCCATATCTTAAATATATATATTGCATTTATAATCTTGACAATTTTGCAGGCATATCCTACTTAAATATTGCATATTATTTTATTTATATATGCTTCTCCTGCAGGATCATGCTGCTTAATATTATATTTATATTTTGATAACCTATAAACTTTACTTAGACCTTTGTGTCTAATTAAATATTTACTTTTCTTTTCGATTTACTGGTTCACCCTATCATATATATATATATATATATATATATATATATATATATATATATATATATATATATGACAGATCAGAAGAAATCTTTGAATATAGTCTTTGAGGAAGAGCTAATGCAGGATGTAGCAACTTAATGCAAACTTGGATACTTATTTTTCTTAAGTTTTAAATTTTTGCTTAGTGTGTAATAGATTTTATAAGATAATTATGAATATATTTTCTTTATTATTTTGATATTTCTAAATATTACAATGAATGTAGAAATGTGTATTTTATACGCCTCTAAGAACGCAGTTATACTAAATTCTAATATGATGTTGGGAAGTGAGCACCTAACACTGGATTAACTATGCTGACCCAACGGAGGGTTGCCATAATTGGTATTAGAGCAGAATTTGGAGAAAATTAGTATAAAAGTGAATAAGTCATTATTTATGTAACTAGACTCCCAGAATAAATAAAAGAAAAATATAGAAAGTAAAAAATTACAAAACTTATATAAATCAAAGAGAGAATGAAAGAATAGATATAAGATATAGCCAAAATAATATGCTTTTAGTTATATTCTATTTTATTTCTAATTAATAGTGATACTTTTATTTTCATTTAGTATTTGATAATGATACTCACATAATTTTACTCTAATAAAAGTATAATAAAAAAAATCTTAATTTCAAATGGATCCTGAAGATTCTCCTTTTATCATTGGAACACCCTAAAAGATTTGATATCCGCTAATACTTTTGTGGACCGTGTCGACAAGTTGTGTGATATTGTGAAAGTTTTATTGGAGCATGTTGGTATAAAAAATCAAACATTTATAAATCTTCGCACACAAAAAAAACCCCATATAAATAGTTATACTTTTATACTATCAGCTACCCATTTCCCATATATTGTGATATATGAACTACTTTAAGCCTTTCTAAGACTTCAACCGCCAATATTTAATGGAATTGCTAACCCAATGGATGCTAAATATTGGGTAAAGAAGATCGAGAAAATAATGACTAGTATGAAATTCCCACTTATAGATGTAATTAAATTAACCATCTTTAGGTTGGAAGGAGAAGCTAAATGCTAGTGGGAAACTTGTAACAATCTAAGATTGTTACCCAGCTTAATTTTAGCTTAATCATATCATAATTATCATTTCATTAAATTCAACTAGTCATTAAAACCAAACTCTGAAGATTTGGAGCAATTCGGAGCTCAATCGATTGTTTTGGAATATTTGAATATATAATTAATTAGAAAATTGAGGTATTTATTTTGACCTAAAAATCAAAATTCGACTTTACCGTTGTAATCGTCACCCCCCAAATTAGCTAGGGGTGATGTTTTGGACGCATCTAGAAGTCGTCGGATTTTTGCGAATATTTTAATTGAATGCGTCGAAAAATAGAATAATTAAACAGTCGTTGGAATCAAATTTCGACTTTGCCGTTGAATTCTTCACCCCCAAATTAGCTAGGGGTAAATTTTTGGGATTTTTCGAAGTATGTGTATTTAATCTGAATTTTTAATAAATTGAAAATTATGAATAATACTTAATTATTTCTTAAATTCCATTTGTATCCTCTCTCTCTCTTCCCTTACATTTCGGTTAGCCATCCTCCCATTTACCTCCTATGCAAGCAACTCAAGGCCACTCCTTCTACTCCATGCTTTGATGTGAGGTCACATCCTCATCCCCTCATTATAGCTCCCTAGCCTCCCTAGCTCATGATGGAGCCTCCCTCTCACTCTCCTCCTTTAAAAGGAGAGCACAGCCCCTCATCTCTGGCTGGCTAAAATTTTCTCAACTTCCTCCTCCATTGATCCCTTGTGCTGAAAAAAGGAGCTCATCTCTAAGGCTTTGAAGATGGGCAAAGGTTTCTTCTTCCTCCACCCCCTTGCAAAGCTAAGGTACCTGTTTGCTCCTCTCTTTTATCTTCTTCATATTGCTACTATACTTGTTTATAGTTCTAGAAACTCATGATAGAGTAAGGAAGCCATTAAAGCTCATTGAAGCTTCTCATTTTAGTGAAAAATGCATGCTCTGTTTTCGTCCATTTTGTATACCCTGTCATTTATCCTTATTTTTTGTATAGCTAGGATGCTCCGTTTGTGCAGATTTAGGTGTTGATGGAAAGGTATTAGAAAGACCTTTCCATTGATATATAGCACTGCTTATAGAATGCTCTGGATTTGGAGTATTTGAACCCGAAAGTAGGCCTTACAGGTTTCGTCCAGGTGAAAAATACCTTCGGCGCTGCAAGCGTGTTGTAGCGCCCAAGAGTGCAAAATGGACCACTGCAGCGTGCTGTAGCAGGCTGCAGCAATATTTTGGCAGAAACCATATAAAATTAATTATTAAACAGTAAATCTCAAGTTGGACTGCTGCAGCGCGCTGTAGCGGAATTTCGGGAAAACTTTAGGAAACGACAAAAATAAATTAATTAAACAGTTATTTCGCAAGTTGGTCCGCTGCAGCATGCCATAACGTACCACAAGCGGGCCGCAGTGGGCCACAACGCTGAGAATGCTATCGCGCGCCCGAGCGCTAAAAGAGCCACAGCGCCCTGCAGCGCTAAAAGCGCCACAAGAGCGCTGTAGCACGCTAGACCGTGCCACAACACGCGCTGTCGCGCCCAAAATTGCAAAAACTACCTAGATTTTTGTAAAACTGCCCAAAATTGGCTGAAATGGGCCAAAACTTCTCTGTTTTCACATTTTAAGGTCCCTAGGACCCTAGTGGGACTGAGTTATATCAAATTGAATATTGCATAAAATTCTATATATAAATTAAGTTTGAAACTTTGTTATTTTATCAAGCGCTCAAAACCTATTATCTACTTGAAATGTATGTTATGCCAAATACTAAGTAATAGAATCTTAAGTGCTTGTAATGAATAGGTATATCTTAACAGCTTAATGGCATGAAACCAAAGTCTTTTAAAATCATAATCAAGTGCTAATCCCTTTGCTTAGATTTAGAATATGGTTAGTCTTAATTACCTTTTTATTCCATGTCATCTTTATAATTAGATGCTTTCATGGTATTAGGATGTACATTAGAAAACTCTAAATATTTATTTGGACACCTAATCATGTGTAAATGACATTAAACTTTAATTAAATATAAGAATCTTGCTAACTTAATTAAGTAGATGATACTTAATCTAAAACCAAAGTTTGACATCAATAATATACTAATAACACATTAATTTGTCATTACCTATAAAGTAACCTTGGTCTTAATGGTAGAAAGGTTAGGGGTTAAATCCTAACTTATCTTGATTAAGATCTAAACTTTAATCACTTAATCAATTAATTTGATTGAAAGATAATTTAATTGACATTGTTCCAATAATGCATATAATTTGATATTGATCTTAAATCATTGAATTAGAAGTGCTAATGTTAATATTGAATATATCTGATTGAATTATCTGAATCTAAGCTTTAGATCTTTGATTTTCTCTTATATAAGACTATGAGCATAAAATAGATTATAAAATTGTAATGATTTATGAAATGATCTAACTCTAATAAGATCTTTGATTTCATCCCATGATTATAGAATAGAAAAGGATCAAATGAATTTTAATCATCTGATCTAACCACTTTAACCTAAGTCTAACAAGTAAATATTAAGAAGTAGAAAAGTGAGATCTTAAGGGTCTTCCTTTAAGATCATTCTTGAAATTTTTAAAGACCTTAAATATTGATACCTTGAGGTAGGAAGAACTTTTATAATTTATTGAGGTAGAAACTTAGATGATCCTTCATGACTTTAGAAGTTGAACTTGATACCTTGTAGTAGGAATCACCTAAAGCAGTTAGAATGGAATTTATTCCTTATGGTAGCAACCTACATTGAGTGATCTTTTGATCATACCCTTGGAGCCTTGTGTAGGACACACTCATTTAGAGTGAAGATCAATAGCTTTGATAAATCATTGTCGATAAAATAGAATCTTCTGAACCCAAATTATTGGTTGGGTATAGTAGGGTATACCCATAGTACTGGATTATTTCAGTAATATTCAGGATTAGTTAATTCAATCCAATGCGGACTTATGACCAGGTGCTTTTCACGCTGCAGCGTGCGGTATGGCTTTTCGCGCGGCTACGCGCTATAGCGCTTTTTCGCGCGGCTGCGCGCTATAGCGCTTTTCGCGCGGCAGCTCGCGGCTAAAATAGGTTCATATATTTAGATAATTCAGTCCTATTAAAGTCCAAGGGACCTTAAAATACAAAAACTGAGAAATTTTGGCCTTTTCAGCCAAAACTGGGCAGTGTTTAAGAAATTATATGCATTTTACAATTTCAAGCACTGCAGCGCGCTGAATCGCGTTGGAGCGCTTTTAGGGCGGCAGCTCGTGGAGTGCTTTTCGCGCGACAGCACGCAGCAGCTAAAATAGGTTCACATTTGATATAATTCTATCCCACTAGGGCCTTAGGGACCTTAAAATACCAAAACCATTAAATTATGGCCATTTCAACCAAAATTTTGCAATTTTTAAGAAATTCTAGGCATTTTGCAATTTCACAGGCGCTGTAGCGCGCTAAATCGCGTTGGAGCGCTTTGTGCGCGGCTGAAATGGCAACAGCGCGCAGTAGCGCTTTTCGCGCAGCAGCGCGCGATATGGCTTTTCGCGCGGTAGCTCGCGGCTAAAATAGATTCATATATCTATATAATTCAGTTCCATTAAAGTCCAAGGGACCTTAAAATACAAAAAACCATGAAATTTTGGCCATTTCACAGCCAAACTGGGCAAGTGTTTATAAAATTCTATGCATTTTGCAATTTCAGGTGCTGCAGCGCGCTGAATCGCGCTGGAGCGCTTTTAGGGCGGTAACTCGCGGGAGCGCTTTCCGCGCGGCAGCGCGTGGAATTTTGCAATTTTTAACAAATTTTAGGCATTTTTGCAATTTCAGGCGCTGAGCGCGCTGAATCGCATTGGAGCGCTTGTCGCGCGGCGGTGTGCGACAGCGCCTTTCGCGCTGCAGCGCACGTTGCACTTTTCGCGCAACAGCACGCGGCTAAAATAGGTTCACATTTGATATAATTCTATCCCACTAGGGTCCTAGGGACCTTAAAATACAAAATCGTGAAATTTTTACCATTTTAGCCAAAACTGGGCAGATTTTAAGAAATTCAAGGCTTTTTTCCATTTTCAGGCGCTGCAGCACGCTGAATGGCTCTAGAGTGCTTTTGTGCTGCAGTGCGCGGGAGCGCTTTTCGCACGGTTAGCGCTTTTCACGCGGTAACGCGCTACTAAAATAACTTCATATTTGATATAATTTAGTCCCACTAGTTTCCAAGGGACCATAAAATATCAAAACCCGTGAAGTTTTGGTCATTTCAGCCAAAACTGCGCAGTATTTTAGGAATTCTGGGCATTTTGCAATTTCAGGCATTACAGCGCGCTGCAAAGCGCTGGAGCGCACTAGAACAGTTTTTGTGCGGGCAGCGCGGTAGCGCACGGTTAAGATAGGTTCACATTTGATATAATTGAGTCCCACTAGGGTCCTAGAGACCTTAAAATACCAAAACCGTGAAGTTTTGGCCATTTCAGTCAAAATTAAGCAGTTTTTAAGAAATTCTTAGCATTTTGCAATTTTAGGTGCTGCAGCGCGCTAAATCGCGCTGGAACGCTTTTCGCATGGCAGCGCACGGTAGCACTTTTCGCGTGGTGATGCGCGGCTAAAATAGGTTCACATTTGATATAATTCAGTCCCACTATGGTCCAAGGGACCTTAAAATACCAAAACTGTGAAATTTTGGACATTCAAGTCAAAACTAGGCAACTTTTATGAAATTCTAGGCATTTTGAAATTTCAGGTGCTACAGCGCGCTGAATCGCGCTGAACCACTTTTCACGCGGCAGCGCTTTTTGCGCAGCAGCGCGCGGGAGCGCTTTTCGCACTGCAGCGCTTTTCAAGTGACAGCGCCGCTAAAATAGGCTCATATTTGATATAATTCAGTCCCACTAGGGTCCAAGGGACCTTAAAATACAAAAACCTGGAAATTTTGGCCATTTCAGCCAAAACTGGGCAGTTTTAAGAAATTCTAGGTATTTTGCAATTTCAGACGCTGTAGCGCGCTGGAACGCTTTCTACGCAGTAGCGCTTTTCGCGCTGCAGCGCGTGGTAGCACTTTTCACGCGGCAGCGTTGCTAAAATAGGTTCATATTGGATATAATTCAGTCCCACTAGGGTCCAAGGTATCTTAAAATACAAAAACTGTGAAATTTTGGCTATTTTAGCAAAAAAAGAGCAGTTTTTAAGTAATTCTGAGCATTTTACAATTTCAGGCGTTACAGTGCGCTACAGAGCGCTCGAGCGCGCTGTAGCGCTTTTTACTCGGCAGCGCTTTTCGAGCTACAGCGCGCGGCTAAAATAAGTTCACATTTGATATAATTGAGTCCCACTAGGGTCTTAGGGACCTTAAAATACCAAAACCGTGAAGTTTTGGCCATTTTAGCATAAACTAAGCAGTTTTTAAGAAATTCTTGGCATTTTGTAATTTCAGGCGCTGCAGCGCACGGGAGCACTTTTTGTGCGGCAGCGCGCGTCTAAAGTAAGTTCACATTTGATAGAATTCAGTCCCACTAAGGTCCAAGGTACATCAAAATGCAAAAACTGTGAAGTTTTGGTCGTTTCAGGCAAAACTAAGAGTTTTTAAGAAATTCTGGGGATTTTGCAATTTCAGGCACTACAGTGCACTGAATCGCGCTGGAGCGCTTTTCGCGTGGTAGCGCTTTTCGCGCGGTAGCGCTTTTCGTGTTGCATTGCGCGACAGAGCCTTCCGCGCGGTAGCGCTTTTTGCGCAGTAGCGATCTTCACGCGATAGCGCGAGGCTAAAATAAGTTCATATTTGATATAATTCAGTCCCCCTATGGTTCAAGGGACCTTAAAATACTAAAATTGTGAAGTTTTAGCCATTTCAGCCAAAATTGGGCAGTTTTTAAGAAATTTTAGGCATTTTGCAATTTCAGGCACTGCAGCACTTAGGAGCGCTTTTCGTGCGGCAGTGCACGGCGAAAATAGGTTCACATTTGATATAATTCAGTCTCACTAGGGTCCAAAGGACCTTAGAATGCAAAAACTGTGAAGTTTTGGCCATTTCAGCCAAAACTAAGTAGTTTTTAAGAAACTACAGCGCGCTGAATCGCGCTAGAGAGCTTTTCACGCGATAGCGCTTTTCATGCTGCAGAGCGCCATAGCTCTTTTCGCGCGGCAGCGCGTGACTAAAATAAGTTCACATTTGATATAATTCAGTCCCCCTAGGGTTCAAGGGACTTTAAAATACTAAAACCATGAAGTTTTGGCCATTTTAGCCAAAATTTGGCAGTTTTTAAAAAATTCTAGGCATTTTGCAATTTCAGGTGCTGCAGCACGCTGATTCGCGCTGGAGCATTTTTCGCGCTGCAGCACGCAGGAACGCTTTTCATGCAGCAGTGCGCGGCGAAAATAGGTTCACATTTGATATAATGCAGTCCCCCTAGGGTCCAAGCGACCTTAAAATACCAAAACCATGATGTTTTGGCCATTTCAGCTAAAATTGGGCAGTTTTTAAGAAATTCTAGGTATTTTGCAATTTCAGGGGCTGCAACGGGCTGATTCGTGCTGGAGCGCATTTCGCGCTACAGCACGCTGGAGCGCGTTTCGCGCGGCAGCGCGCAGTGAAAATGGGTTCACATTTGATATAATTCAGTCCCACTAGGGTCTAAGGGACCTTAAAATACTAAAACTGTGAAGTTTTGGAAATCTCAGCTAAAATTACGCAGTTTTTAAGAAATTCTGGGCATTTTACAATTTCAGGCGTTCTAGTGCGCTGAATCACGCTGGAGCGCTTTTTGCGTGGTAGTGTTTTTCATGCTGTAGTGCGCGGTAGTGCTTTTCGCACTTTTCTCGCGGCAGCGCGCGGCTAAAATAGGTTCGTATTTGATATAATTCAGTTCCACTAGGGTCCAAGGGACCTTAAAATACAAAAATCGTGAAATTTTGGCCATTTCAGCCAAAACTGAGCAGCTTTAAGAAATTCTAGGTGTTTTGCAATTTCAAGCGCTGCAGCGCTGAATCGCACTGGAGCGCTTTTCGTGCGGCAGCGCGCGATGGCGCTTTTCGGCCGGCGGCGCGCGGTGAAAATTGGTTCACATTTGTTATAATTCAGTCCCACTAGGGTCCAAGGAACGTTAAAATACCAAAACCGTGAAATTTTGGACATTCAAGCCAAAACTGGGTAGTTTTTAAGAAGTTCTAAGCATTTTGTAATTTCAGGCGCTGCAGCACGTTGAATCGCGTTGGAGCGCTTTTCGAGCGGGAGCGTGCGGGAGCGCTTTTTGGGCTGCAGCGCACGGTTAAAATAGGTTCAAATTTGATATAATTCAGTCCCACTAGGGTCTTAGGGACTTTGAAATACCAAAACTGTGAAGTTTTGGTCATTTTAGCTAAAACTGGACAATTTTTAAGAAATTCTAGGCATTTTGCAATTTCAGACATGGCAGCTCGTTGAATCGCGCTGAAGCGCTTTTCGCGCAGCAACTCGCGGTAGCGCTTTTCGTGCTGTAATGCATAGTAGCACTTTTCGCGTGACAGCGCGTGGCTAAAATAGGTTCACACTTCATATAATTCTGTCCCACTAGGGTCCTAGGGACCTTAAAATACCAAAAACGTGAAATTTTGGTCATTTCAGCCAAAACTGAGTAGTTTTTAAGAAATTCTAGGCATTTTGTAATTTTAGGTGCTGCAACGCGCTGGAGCGCTTTTCGCGCGGTAGCACTTTTTGTGCGGCGGCGCGTGGCTAAAATAAGTTCACATTTGTTATAATTCAGTCCCACTAGGGTCCAAGGGACCTTAAAATACCAAAACTGTGAAATTTTGGACATTCAAGCCGAAATTGGGCAGTTTTTAGGAAATTCTAGGCATTTTGCAATTTTAGGCGCTGCAGCGCGCTGGAGCGTTTTTCGAGCGTGAGCGCTTTTCGCACTGCAGCGCGCGTCTAAAATAGGTTCGCATTTGATGTAATTCAGTCCCGCTAGGGTCCTAGGGACCTTAAAATACCAAAGCCGTGAAGTTTTGGCCATTTCAGTCAAAACTGTGCAGTTTTTAAGAAATTCTAGGCATTTTGCAATTTCAGGCGCTGCATGCAAACTGAATCGCGCTGGAGCGATTTTCGCACGGTAGTGCTTTTCGCTCTGCAGTGCACAGTAGCGCTTTTCGCGCGACAGCGTGTGGTAGCGTTTTTCGCTCTCTAGCGCGAGGCTAAAATAGGTTCACATTTGATATAATTTAGTCCCACTAGGGTCCTAGGGACCTTAAAATCTCAAAACTGTGAAGTTTTGGCCATTTCATCCAAAATTGGGAAGTTCTTAAGAAATTCTAGGCATTTTACAATTTCAGGCGCTGCAGCGCGCTGAATCGCGCTGGAGCACTTTTTGCGCAACAGCGCGTGGTAGCGCTTTTCACGCAGCAGCGCGCGGCTAAAATAGGTTCACATTTAAAATAATTCAGTCACACTAGGGTCCAAGGGACCTTAAAATACTAAACCGTAAAATTTTGGCCATTTTAGCTAAAAGTGGGCAGTTTTTAAGAAATTTTAGGCATATTGTAATTTCAGGCGTTGCAGTGCGCTGAATTGCGCTGGAGCGCTTTTCGTGCAGCAGCGCGCGGTAGGGCTTTTCAGGCGGTAATGCTGTGGCGGCCGCCCCCTTTTTAATCATAAGGATTAGGGTGTGGTCTTCACTAAGCATGTACCTTACTTAACATTAGATTGGAAATTAAGACTCCAATCTAATCTTAAGAGAAAGATGTGCTTTTCATAATAAAGCAAATGATAACAATCATTTAATGAGTATACTATGAAATTAAAGTGCGGAAGAAAAAGTACAAACCGAAGTAATCATCCATTCATCCATACTTTAATGTAAAGATCTAACTCAAAATATACAATGCAAGAAAAGTAAAGTATAATTAATTCTATATTATTACAAACATTAAAATTTAAAGACTGAAATATCAAAATAAAGGCTCTCATCCTCTTAGATATATAAATAAGTGAACTAGGAAGCATAATCTAATAATCTTCATCAACCTGCACTTCCTCTTGGACCTGTTCTTCTAAAGGCTCAATCTCCTAGAAAAGCTCAGAATCTATCACTATCGGTTTCATAATGGTAGGGCCCCAGCCAACAAAAGAAAAATCTAATTAGACAAAATGTCTAAGTACATTTTAAGGTAATGAATTTTAATGTATTTTAATAATATCACAACTGAAATTAAGTATAGAATAGCGGTAAAGCGACAAGAAAGGAAGAACAAGTTATGCGGTAGAAATATACCTCAACTCAAGCTGTATAAAAGATAAGTAAAGTGCAAACATAAATCTACTAAGTACAAAGAAAAGTCTTAAGAAATATGATCAAACTAAACATGCCAGTTTATGATATAAGTAAAAGCAGTGTACTGAAAATAAATCTGACATACAGAAAGTTTTGAAATGTAAAGGAACTGCAGAAAATGAAAAATATGAAAGAAAATATGCTGAACTGTAAAGTAAACATATAAAGTAAGTGTAAGACAACTGAAATGAAAACTTTAAAGTGACTGAAAAGTAAAAGTAAATAACTGTAAGATACCTGTAAAAATAAAGTAAAACATAAGTTATAAGTAAAGTGTGAGATACTTCTACTTAGTCTGCCAAAAAGTAAAGTCCATCTGCCCATCTAGAAGAAACATCCTAGATTGTGCTAGGAAAGTATCCTAGTCACAAGGGAACGTCCATTTAATCATCCAAGAAAGTGTCCCAGGCAAAAGTAAAGTAAACATCCAGGAAAATGTCCTAGGCAAAAGTAAAGTAAACATCCAGGAAAGTGTCCTGGGCAAAAGCTATCATAAAGTAAAGTTATACTAAATGACAGACTAAATAAAATATAACTCACAAAGTAAAGTTTGTTTTATTTAAGTTTTTCTTTTAAATTATGCAAATACTATAAAAATGTAATTCAAAGTATAACATAAAATATTTATCAAGTATTTCTATTAAGTAAAATATGTCCAAAAGTATAAAGAGGCTCAAAACTAAGGAAAAGCATAGCAATTTAAATTCAAGGAAATAATTGCACTACACAAATTTTGTGATATCACCTGTTTTCTAATTTAATCATTCTAACTACTCTAAGTTACATAAGATTCAGAATTATCAATTCTTATACTGTTTGTAACTTAGAATCACGAACCTATAAGTTGAACATAATTAGGATTAGCTACATCCTAACTATAAATGAATCAATGTCGCCTAAAAGGTTAAAATAATTAAATCACTCGTCTTAAGTTATTATTTTTAATAATCACAAACCTAATCTTGATTAGCCAAATCAAGACTGAAAAGATTAAGAACTGAACTCTAAATAATGAAATTCAATTCATAATCACAAGGTTATCCTAATGACTAGAGTTAAATCCCATCTCACTGATTAAATATTAAGGCAAATCCTATTGAATTAAGTCAAACTCAATAAGATAGATCTCTAATCCTAATTCTAAAATTAAAAGATCAAATAATCATTTAATAAATTATGAAAAATCTAATAAACTAATAAGATCAAGGTTTCACCTTAATGAGTAACCCACTTTACTCATTTGATGAATTCTAACCTAAGATCTATTCATAATCTTAGGAACTAAAGCTCTTAAGTATTAAGAGTATCACTCAGACACACATCCTAACTAAGGTTATAAGACCTAAAGGATGATATAAGAAGTTCAAAGGAACGGAAGATCTCTCATAATTCACTTAAGTTTTACTTAAGACTTAACTTAGGGATTTCGTCAAATTTCTAATTTGAGACGTAGAACTATCTAAATAAGGTCTAAATCATTTTAATTACTAATTGTTAGGATTTAGAGATGAAATCAGGTCTTAAATTCATTAAACCCTAATTTTGGGCAAAAAGACCATTCTGCCCCTTACTTAAGGGTCTAAAACTCATCTTTATGAATTAGGGTTAAATTCTAGATTTTAATAAAGTGGAATGATTACTTACTGTCTAATATGAGTTTATACAGTAGGTTCATTAATTTTGGTTAAGTATTAAGCCTTATAAGGTCAAATTAAGAAATTTGACCTATAAAGGCAAATTGGTAATTTTACCCTAAGGATACCTAAATTTTCAGCCAGTTTACTAAAGGTTAAGTCTTAAGCTTTCCATAGAACCTAAAATCATCAAATTCTAATGTGTATTGGCTAAGTTATAGCAAATACAAGTTCTAGGGTTTAAATGATAATTAAGGGTTCTTAATTAAGATCAAAATTTTCTAACTTCTCCAATTGATGTCTAAATTGAGTAAAATCAGTGGCTATGATTCACAAATAATTCATTAATTTCCTGGACTAGTGGTAGGTTCAATTTGGAACTTAATTGGCTAAGTTATGGCCTAATTAAGGTTTAGGGTGATTAGTGAATGATTAGTGAAATTAATCATCAAATCACAAATCCAATCACACCATTAGGTTTTAATGTACTTAAGGAGTTTTCTGAAACTTAAATTGTAAAATTTGGATTATTAGATTTGCTAATATTTACTAATTAAGTTTTAGAGTAATTAGAATTGATTAGCAAATCTAACTATTGGATCCTAAATATTTATATATATTATTGTAATTTAAGTTTTTTTAATCTAAATGGATATTTGGATCACTTAATTTGGAGCTTAATTGACCAACTTATGATCAATTGAAGTTCTAAGGTTAATTGACCTAATTAGGGTTAGGTCCTAAATGTGATTTGTCTAAATCTAATTCAAACAGCAAAGTTAACACTACTAAATGATCCTTAGGGTTTTCTGAGTATTTTGAGACCTATTTTAGGTATGTTTGGAGTAATGAGTGCAAGGTTAGGGTTTAATGAAAATTTGCACCATTTATGTCACATCAAATGGATCCTAAAATTTTGCTATGTGAAATATTCATCAAAATGGAAAATTAATATTTCTATAATATTCCTCTATTTTTGCTGATCAAAATAGTATATTCATTTCCATTATTTGGACTATTATATTTAAAGATATTAATGTTTTAATTCTTAAGATTAATTGATTTATCTAAATAATAATCAGATTTATAAATCAATTTCTTATAATATAATTGCATTTTTTTTTTGGAAAGGCAGCGGGTCCCATAGCTTAAACAGCGGGCCACATGGCCAACAAATGGGCCAGCCGCAGAGTCGGGCCGAGGTAGACCCGAAAGGAATATCGGGTTCCCTCATCCTCGCCGAGCTACAGCCAAGAAGAAAATAGGGCATCAAGATTGATGGCCCAAACGGTGATGCCGGCGACTGGCCCGCATGTCCACGAGAAGGACAGGATGAGGGCTATTTAACGTCGGTTGAACCTTGACTTGAGATGGTCTGAACAACCTACCACAGGGTAGTTTAGAGTATACGGATAGTGCACGCAGCAAGATCGATCAATATCGCACGCAAGAATAGATAAAAATGGAAGTAATTAAACTCGAGTGATTGACAGTAAACTCAATTACAATTGAGATTAATACTTGCATCTACTTTAGAATTGATAATTAAAGATGAATGAGGGAGATAAGGTGGAAGTACCTAACACCTTCGGCTGTAATAGGATGTCTTCGACGAGAGGGAGGTTTCAGCACTCTCAAATCTACTCGATACTTTGCACAGAGGGAGACCGAACTTCATCTTCAGTCAATACTGAGGCATAATAGAAGCTTAAGCTTGTGGCAAAGCCTCTGGCGGCCGAGATTTCAAACGCGTTTCCAGCGGGCTGGACGCGTGCCCTAACGGGTATGCAGAGGACGACCCGTGGATCTCCTGGACCGGTTCGGGCTGGACTGGCGGTTCGGTCCCGCAGAGGCAGTAGACCGCGGGATTCTAAAGGTGGGCCCCACTTTTAAATTTTGAATTTTAATAATTATATATATATATATATATTATTTGAAATAAAAAAATTATTAAACAATTTTCTTTATCAAAATTAACTAGCTCAATGAATTTCAAAAATTCCTCATAAATCACCCTTAGCTAATTGAAGGGTGGGGAACGCAACAGTGCACTTGGATTTTCAATCCGACGAATATTTAGTTATTCGAATTTTCGAGGTATTAAAATAATATTAAATTATTCGATGAAAATCCAACGACTTCTAAATGCCTCCAAAACTTCACCCCTAGCTAATTTGGGGGTGGTTAACGCAATGGCGAAGTCAGATTTTCAATTTGATGTCAAAATAAAAAGTCAATTTATAGGATTTCTAGATTTTCCAGAAATCAGGATTTGATCATTTGATCCTTGATTTGGATTGGATCTTAAATGTAATTTCTAAATGACTTAATTAAGACTCTAGAACCATAATTAAGACTTAGATTAGTCTTAATTGATCTAGGTAACAACCTCGGTTGTTATAAAAGCGCAGCTAAAATAAGTTCACATTTGATATAATTCAGTCCCAATAGGGTTAAAGGGATCTTAAAATACCAAAACCGTGAAGTTTTAGCCATTTTAGCCAAAATTGCGCAATTTACATGGAATTCTGGGCATTTTAAAATTTCAGGCGTTACAACGCGCTGCAGAGCGCTGGAGCGCGACGTAGCGCTTTTTGCGCGGCAGCGCACGGTAGCGCTTTTGGCATTGCGGCGCGCGACTAAAATAGTTCACATTTGATATAATTCAGTCCCGCTAGCGTCCTAGGGACCTTAAAATACCAAAACCGTAAAGTTTTGGCAATTTCAGTCAAAACTGGGCAGTTTTTAAAAAATTCTAGGCAGTTTGCAATTTCAGGCGCTGCAGCGCGGTGCATCTCTTTTCACGTGGCAGCGCGCGGTAGCGCTTTTCACGCTGCAGCGTGCAGTAGCACTTTTGCGCAACAACTCACGGCTAAAATAGGTTCACATTTGATATAATTCTGTCCCACTGGGGTCCTATGGACCTTAAAATTTAAAAACCGTGAAATTTTGGCCATTCAAGCCAAAACTGGGCAGCTTTTAAGAAATTCTACGCATTTTGCAATTTCAGGCGCTGCAGCGCCCTGAATCACGCTGGAGCGCTTTTCGAGCAGCAGCATGCGGTAGCGCTTTTCGCGCTGCAGCGCGCGGTATCACTTTTTGCTCGGCAGCGCGCGGCTAAAAGAGGTTGACATTTGATATCATTCTGTCCCACTAGGGTCCTAGGGACCTTAAAATACCAAAATCGTGAAATTTTGGCAATTTCATCCAAAACGGGGCAGTTTTTAAGAAATTCTAGGCATTCTACAATTTCAGGCGCTGCAGCACGCTGAATTGAGCTGGAGCACTTTTCGCGCGGTAACATTTTTCAAGCGGCAACGCGCGGTAGCGCTTTTCGTGCAGTAACGCACAGTTAAAATAAGTTCACATTTGATATAATTTAGTCCCAATAGGGTCTAAGAGACTTTAAAATACCAAAACCGTGAAGTTTTAGTCATTTCAGCCAATAGTGCGCAGTTTTTAAGGAATTCTGGGTTTTTGCAATTTCTGTCGTTACAACGCTCTGCAGAGCACTGGAGCGCGCTATAACGCTTTACGCGCGGCATGGCGCAGTAGCACTTTTTGAGCGGCCAAAATAGGTTCACATTTCAGTCAAAACTAAGCAGTTTTTAAGAAGTTCTTAGCATTTTGAAATTTCAGGCGCTGCAGCGCGCTGAATCGCTCTGGAGCGCTTTTCATGCGGTAGCGCTTTTCGGGCGGCAGCGCATGGTAGCGTATTTTGCACTGCAGTGCGCAGCTAAAATAGGTTCATATTTGATATAATTAAGTCCCGCTAGGTTCCTAGGGACCTTAAAATACCAAAATTGTGAAGTTTTGGCCATTTCAGTCAAAACTGGGCAGTTTTTTAGAAATACAATGCATTTTTCAATTTCAGGCGCTACAGCGCGCTGAATCGCGCTAAAGCACTTTTAGCGCGGCAGTGCACGGTAGCGCTTTTCGCGCGGCAGCGCGTGGGTAGCGCATTTTCGTGCGGTAACGCACAGTTAAAATAAGTTCACATTTGATATAATTTAGTCCCAATAGGGTCTAAGAGACTTTAAAATACCAAAACCGTGAAATTTTAGTCATTTCAGCCAATAGTGCGCAGTTTTTAAGGAATTCTGGGTTTTTTGCAATTTCTGTCGTTACAACGCTCTGCAGAGCGCTGGAGCGCGCTATAACGCTTTACACGCGGCAGGGCGCAGTAGCGCTTTTTGAGCTGCTAAAATAGGTTCACATTTTATATAATTCAGTCCCACTAGGGTCCAAGGGACCTTGAAATTCCAAAACTGTGAAGTTTTAATCATTTCAGCCAAAACAAAACAGTTTTAAGAAATTCTGGGCATTTTGCAATTTCAGGCGCTGCAGCGCGCTGAATCGCGCTGGAGCGCTTTTCATGCTGCAGTGCGCGGTAGTGCTTTTCGCGTGGTAGCGCGGGGTAGCATTTTACATGCGGTAGCACTTTTCGGGCTGTAGCCCTTTTCACGCGGCAGCGCGTGGCTAAAATAAGTTCACATTCGATATAATTCAGTCCCACTAGGGTTCAAGGGACCTTAAAATACCAAAACTGTGAAATTTTAGCAATTTCAGCCAAAATTGAGCAATTTTTAAGAAACTCTAGGAATTTTGCAATTTTAGGCGCTGCAGCGCGCTGAATCGTGCTAGAGCCCTTTTTGCACTGCAGCACGCGGGAGCGCTTTTCGCGCGGCAGCGCGCGGCAAAAATAGGTTCACATTTGATATAATTCAGTCCCACTAAGGTCCAAAGGACCTTAAAATCCCAAAACTGTGAACTTTTGGCAATTTCAGCTAAAACTTTGCAGTTTTTAAGAAATTCTAAGCATTCTGGAATTTCAGGCGCTGCAGCGCTTTTCGCGTGGTAGCACTTTTCGCACGGCAGCGCGTCATAGCCCTTTTCACGCTGCAGCACACGGTAGCGCTTTTCACGCGATAGCGCGCTGCTAAAATAGGTCCACATTTGATATAATTCTGTCCCACTAGGGTCCAAGAGATCTTAAAATACCAAAACCGTGAAATTTTGGCCATTTCCGCCAAAACTGGGCAGTTTTTAAGAATTTCAAGGCATTTTACAATTTCGGGCGCTGTAGCGCGCTGAATCACGCTGGAGCGCTTTTTACGCGGCAGCGCGCGGGAGAGCTTTTCGTGCGGCAGCGCGCGATAGCTATTTTCCTGCGGTAGCGTGCGGCAAAAATAGGTTCACATTTGATATAATTCAGTTCCACTAGGGTCCTACGGACCTTAAAATCCCAAAACCGTGAAGTTTTGGCCATTTCAGCCAAAACTGGGCAGTTTTTAAGAAATTCTTTGCATTTTGCAATTTCAGGCGCTGCAGCGTGCTGGATCGAGCTAGAGTGCTTTTCAAGCGGCAGCACGTGGTAGCGCTTTTCTCGCGATAGCGCGCAGCTAAAATATGTTCATATTTGATATAATTCTGTCCCACTAGGGTCCTATGGACCTTAAAATCTCAAAACCATGAAATTTTGGCAATTTTAGCAAAAACTGAGCAGTTTTTTAGAAATTCTAAGCATTTTGTAATTTCAGGCGCTGTAGCGCGCTGAATCACGCTGGAACGCTTTTCGAGCGGCAGCACGCGATAGTGCTTTTCTCGCGGCAGCGCGTGGCTAAACTATGTTCACATTTGATATAATTTTGTCCCACTAAGGTCCTAGGGACCTTAAAATCCCAAAACAATGAAGTTTTGGGCATTTCTGCCAAAACTGGGTAGTTTTTAAGAAATTCTAGGCATTTTGTAATTTCAGGCGCTGCAGCACGCTAAATCGAGCTGGAGCTCTTTTCAGGCTGCAACGCGCGGTAGCACTTTTCGCGCGGTAATGCGCGGCTAAAATAAATTCACATTTGATATAATTCAATCCCATTAGGGTCCAAGGGACCTTAAAATACCAAAACTATGAAGTTTTGGCCATTTCAGCCAAAACTGCACAGTTTTTAAGGAATTCTGGGCATTTTACAATTACAGGCGTTACAGCGCGCTTTTCGCGCGGGCAGCGCGCTGGAGCGCTTTTCGCGCTGTAGCGCTTTTCGCACTGCAGTGCGAGGCTAAAATAGGTTCACATTTGATATAATTGAATGCCACTAGGGTCCTAAAGAGCTCAAAATATCAAAACTGTGAAGTTTTGGCCGTTTCAGCCAAAACTAAGAAGTTTTTAAGAAATTGTTGGCATTTTGCAATTTGAGGCGCTGTCGCGCACTGAATCGTGCTGGAGCACTTTTTGCGCGGCAGCGTGTGGGAGCCCTTTTCGTGCAGCAGCACGCGGCTAAAATAAGTTCACATTTGATGTAATTCAGTCCCACTAAGGTCCAAGGGACTTTAAAAATGCAAAAAACTGTGAAGTTTAATCATTTCAGCCAAAATAAAGCAGTATTTAAGAAATTCTGTGCATTTTGCCATTTCAGGCGCTGCAGCGCGCTGAATCACGTTGGAGTGCTTTTCGTGCTGCAGTGCGCGGTAGCGCTTTTCACGCGGCAGTGCGCGGCTAAAATAAGTTCACATTTGATATAATTCAGTCCCACTAGGGTTCAAGGGACCTTAAAATACCAAAATCGTGAAGTTTTGGCCATTTCATCTAAATTTGGACAGTTTTTAAGAAATTCTAGGCATTTTGTAATTACAGGCGCTGTAGCGCGCTGAATCACGCTAGAGCACTTTTCGCGCTGCAGCACGCGCGAGGGCTTCTCGCTCGGCAATGCGCGGTAAAAATAGGTTCACATTTGATATAATTCAGTCCCACTAGGGTCTAAGGGACCTTAAAATATCAAAAACTGTTAAGTTTTGGCCATTTCAGCTAAAACTATGAAGTTTTTAAGAAATTCTAGGCATTTTGCAATTTCAGGCGCTGCAGCGAGCTGAATCGTGCTGGAGCACTTTTCGCGCGGTAGCATTTTTCGCGCGACAGCGCGTGGTAGCGCTTTTCATGCTGCAACGTGGGGTAACACTTTTCACGCTACAGCGCACAGCTAAAATAGGTTCACATTTGATATAATTTTGTTCCACTAGGGTCGAAGGGACCTTAAAATACTAAAACCATGAAATTTTGGCCATATCAGCCAAAACTGGGCAGTTTTTAAGAAATTCAAGGCATTTTGCAATTTTAGGCGCTGCATTGCACTGAATCGGGTTGGAGCGCTTTTTGTGCGGCAGTGCACGGTAGCGTGCGAGTAAAATAGGTTCACATTTGATACAATTCAGTCCTACTAGGGTCCTGGAGACCTTAAAATACCAAAACCGTGAAGTTTTGGCCATTTCAGCCAAAACTGGGTAATTTTTAAGAAATTTTATGCATTTTGCAATTTCAGGCGCTGCAGCGCGCTGGATCGAGCGGGAGCGCTTTTGGAGCGGTAGCACACGGTAGCGCTTTGCTCGCGGCAGCGAGCAGCTAAAATATGTTCACATTTGATATAATTCTGTCCCACTAGGGACTTATGGACCTTAAAATCTCAAAATCATGAAATTTTGGCAATTTTAGCAAAAGCTGAGCAGTTTTTAAGAAATTCTAAGCATTTTGCAATTTCAGGCGCTGCAGAGCGCTACATCGCACTAGGAGCGCTTTTCGAGCGGCAGCACGCGATAGCGCTTTTCTCGCGGCAGCGCGCGGCTAAAATATGTTCACATTTGATATAATTCTGTCGCACTACGGTCCTAGGGACCTTAAAATACCAAAACAGTGAAGTTTTGGCCATTTAAGCCAAAACTGTAAAGTTTTTAAGAAATTATAAAAATTTTGCAATTTCAGGCGCTGCAGAGCGCTGAATCACGCTGGAGCACGCGGTAGCGCTTTTTGCACGGCAACGCGCCACTAAAATAAGTTCATATTTGATATAATTATGTCCCACTAGGGTCCTAGGGACCTTAAAATTTCAAAACCGAGAATTTTGACCATTTCAGCCAAAACTGGGCAATTTTTAAGAAATTATAGGCATTTTGCGATTTCAGGCGCTCGACGCACTGAATCTCTCTGGAGCTCTTTTTGAGCGGCAGCACGTGGTAGCACTTTTTTCGCGGCAGCGCTCTGCTAAAATATGTTCACATTTGATATAATTCTGTCCCACTATGGTCCTATGGACCTTAAAATACTAAAACCGTGAAATTTTGGCAATTTAGGCCAAAACTGAGCAGTTTTTAAGATATTCTAGACATTTTACAATTTCAGGCGCCGCAGCATGCTGAATCGTGCTGGAGCGCTTTTTGCGCGGCAGGGCGTGGCTAAATAGGTTCACATTTGATATAATTCTATCCCACTAGGGTCCTAGGGACCTTAAAATACCAAAACCGTGAAATTTTGGTAATTTCAGCCAAAACTGGGCAGTTTTTAAAAAATTCTAGGAATTTTGCAATTTAAGGCGCTGCAGCGCGCTGAATCGCGTTGGAGCGTTTTTCGCGCGGCAGCGCGCCGTAGCGCTTTTCGACCGACGGTGCGAGGCTAAAATAGATTCACATTTGATATAATTCAGTCCCACTAGGGTCCAAGGGATCTTAAAATACCAAAATCGTGAAATTTTGGTCATTCAAGTCAAAACTGGGCAGTTTTTAAGAAATTCTAGGCATTTTATAATTTCATGCGCTTCAGTAAGCTGAATCGCGTTGGAGCGCTTTTCGCGCGATAGCGCTTTTCGAGCGGCGGTGCGAGGTTAAAATAGGTTCACATTTGATATAATTCAGTACCACTAGGGTCTAAGGCACCTTAAAATACCAAAACCGCGAAATTTTGGCCATTATAGCAAAAACTGAGCAGTTCTTAAGAAATTCTAGGTATTTTGCAATTTCAGGCGCTGCAGCACGCTGAATCGCGGTGGAGCGCTTTTCGAGTGGCAGCACGCGATGGCGCTTTTCGCGCTGCAGCACGCGGTATTGCTTTTTGCGCGGTAGCGCGCGGCTAAAATAGGTTCACATTTGATATAATTTTGTCCCACTCGGGTCCTAGGGACCTTAAAATACCAAATCATGAAATTTTAGCCATTTCAGCTAAAACTAAGCAGTTTTTAAAAAATTCTTGGCATTTTGTAATTTCAGGCATTGCTGTGCGCTGTATCGCGATGGAGCGCTTTTCGTGCTGTTGCGCGCGGGGAGCGCTTTTCGTGCGGCAACGCGCAGCTAAAGTAAGCTTACATTTGATATAATTCAGTGCCACTAGGGTCTAAGGGACCTTAAAATGCATACACTATGAAGTTTTGGCCATTTCAGCCAAAACTAGGCAGTTTTTAAGAAATTCTAGGCATTTTGCAATTTCAGGCGTTAAAGCGCTTTACGCCTGGCAGTAAGTGGTAGCTCTTTTCCCGCGGCAGCGCGCGGTAAACGCTTTTTGCGTGGCATCACGTGGCTAAAATATGTTCACATTTGATATAATTCTGTCCCACTAGTGTCCTCGGGACTTTAAAATACCAAAACCGTGAAGTTTTGGTCATTTTAGCCAAAACTGGGCAGTTTTTAAGTAATTCCGGGAATTTTGCAATTTCAGGCGCTGCAACGCGCTGGAGCGCTTTTCGCGCGGTAGCGCCCATTAGCACTTTTTGCATGACAGCGCGTGGCTAAAATAGGTTAACATTTGATATAATTCAGTCCCACTAGGGTCCAAGGGACTTTAAAATACCAAAACCGTGAAGTTTTGACGATTTCAGCCAAAACTAAGCAGTTTATAAGAAATTCTTGGCATTTTGCAATTCCAGGCGCTGCAGCGCGCTAAATCGCGCTGGAGCACTTTTCGCGTGACAGCACGTGGGAGCGCTTCTCACGCGGCAGCGCGTGGGAGGGCTTTTCGCGCGGCAGCGCGCGGCTAAAGTAAGTTCACATTTGATACAATTCAGTCCTACTAGGGTCCAAGAGACCTTAAAATGCCAAAACCGTGAAGTTTTGGCCCTTTTAGTTAAAACTAAGCAGTTTTAAAAAATTCTGGGCATTTTGTAATTCATACGCTGCAGCGCGCTAAATCGCGCTGGAGCGTTTTTCGCGCGGCAGCGCGCGGTAGCGCTTTTTGCACGGCGGCGCGCGGCTAAAGGTTCACATTTGATATAATTCAATCCCACTATGGTCCAAGGGACCTTAAAATTCCAAAACTGTAAAATTTTGTCCATTTTAGCTAAAGCTGCGCTATTTTTAAGAAACTCTATGCATTTTGCAATTTCAAACGCTACATCGCGCTGGAGCGCCTTTCGTGCGGCAGCGTGTGGATCGCTTTTTGCACTGCAGCGCGCAGCTAAAATATGTTCACATTTGATATAATTCTGTCCCATTAGGGTCCTATGGACCTTAAAATACTAAAATTGTGAAGTTTTAGCTATTTCAGCTAAAACTGGGCAGCTTTTAAAAAATTCAAGGCATTTTGCAATTTCAGGAGCTATAGCGAGCTGAATCGCACTTGAGCGCTTTTCGCGCGGCAGCGCGCAGTTGCGCTTTTCCCGCTACAATGCGCGATAGCGCGCAGCTAAAATACGTTCACATTTGATATAATTCAGTCGCACTAGGGTCCAAGCGACCTTAAAATACTAAAACCGTGAAGTTTTGGCCATTTCAGCCAAAACTAAGCAGTTTTTAAGAAATTCTTAGCATTTTGCAATTTCAGGCGCTGCAGCGCACTGAATCGCGCTGGAGCGCTTTTGCGCAGCGGCTCGCGGTAACGCTTTTCATGCTGCAATGCGCTGTCGCGCTTTTCACGTGGAGCGCTGTTCGCGCGGTAGCTTGCAGGAGCGATTTTCGCGCAGCAGCGCGCGACTAAAATAGGTTCACATTTGATATAAGTCAGTCTCACTAGTGTCCAAAGGACCTTAAAATATCAAAGCCGTGAAGTTTTGGCCATTTCAGCCAAAATTGGGCAGTTTTTAAGAAATTTTAGGTATTTTACAATTTCAGGCGCTGCAGCACGCTGAATCGCGCTGTAGCCCTTTTCGCGCAGCAGCGCGTGGAGCGCTTATCGCGCTGCAGCGCGCGGTAGCTCTTTTCCGTAGCAGGGCGCAGCTAAAATACATTAACATTTGATATAATTCTGTCCCACTAGGGTCCTAAGGACCTTAAAATACCAAAACTGAGAAATTTTGGCCTTTTTACCCAAAACTTGGCAGTTTTTAAGAAATTCAAGATATTTTACAATTTCAAGCACCGCAGTGCGCGGAATCGCGCCAGAGCACTTTTCGCGCTACCGGGCGCGGCAGCGCTTTTCGCGCCGCAGGGCGCGATAGCGCTTTTCGCGCCGCAGCGCGCGATAGCGCTTTTCGCGTTGCTAAAATAAGTTCACATTTGATATAATTCAGTCCCACTAGGGTCCAAGGGGCCTTAAAATCCCAAAACCATAAAGTTTTGGCAATTTCAGCCAAAATTGCACAGTTTTTAAAGAATTCTGTGCATTTTGCAATTTTAGGCGTTACAGCGCGCTGCAGAGGGCTGAATTGCGCTTAAGCGTTTTTCGCGCAGCAGCATGCGATAGCGGTTTCCGCGTGGCAGCGTGCGGCTAATATAGGTTCACATTTGATATAATTCTGTCCCACTAGGGTCCTAGAGACCTTAAAAATCCAAAACTGTGAAATTTTGACCATTTCAGCCAAAACTGGGCAGTTTTTAAAAAATTCTATGTATTTTGCAATTTCAGGCGCTGCAGCGCTTTTCGAGCGACAGCGCACAGTAGCCCTTTCGCGCAGCAGCGCATGGTACCACTTTTCGCGCAGCAACGCGCGGCTAAAATATGTTCACATTTGATATAATTCTGTCCCACTATGGTCCTAGGGACCTAACTGTGAATTTTTAGCCATTTAATTCAAAACTAGGCAGTTTTAAGAAATTATAGGCATTTCGCAATTTCAGGCGCTGCAGCGCGCTTAATCGCACTGGAGCATTTTTTGCGCGGTAGCGCTTTTCGCGCAGCAGCGCGCGGTAAAAATATGTTCACATTTGATATAATTCTGTCCCAC
>CM028686.1:12989595-12992095 GCA_016760335.1 Gastrodia elata
GTGTGTGTGTGTGTATGTGTTGGGTAAACATACTCACAACTGTATATAAATATATATTATCTTATATGAATGTATATTTATATATTTATATATGGTTGTGATTATGTATACACAAACACACACATACACATAGAGAATACTTTATATTTATATATGGTTGTCAGTAGTATATATGAGTGTGTGTGTGTGTATTGTGTCGTGTGTGTGAGTATGTATACCCAACACAGACACACACTCATATATATAATACTAATCTCTATATATTTATATATAATCTCTATGTGTGAGTATGTATACACACACACACACACATAGAAATTAGTATATTCAACACATGTATATACTCACACTATATGAGACATGCATACATATATACTAATCTCTATATTTGTGTGTATATGTTTATATATATAGTGTGTGTGTGTATGTGTGTATAACATACATATAGAGATTAATATATATATATATATATAAGTGTATGTGTGTGTGTTGTGAGTATGTATACCCAGCACAAATATATATACAACACACAAACACACACCCAATACTCAAACCATATATATGTGTATAACACATACGTGTGCGTGTCTATATACATGTATATATATGAGTGTATGTGTGTGTGTGTTGTGAGTATGTATACCTAACATAACCGTGTACACACATATATAGTATACATACTCACATGTGTATGTGTGCTATGTGTGTGTGCATAGTACACACACACACATATACACAAATACACACACATAGAGGTTAGTATACTTGTGTGTGTGTGTGTATATGTTGTGAGTATGTATACCCAACATATAAATACACACACATAGGGATTAGTATATATGAGTGTGTGTGTATGCGTATACGTGTTTGTGTGTGTATGTTTGACACACATATATATATAATAATCTGTATGTGTGTATGAGTGTTGGGCAAACAACTAAATACAGTGTGCACACATCTATGTGTGAGTGTGTTTGTGTGTATGTGTGTTATCACACATACATATATCTTTATGTATGTGTGTGTACTCATATATACTAATATATAGACACTATGTATAAGTATGTGTACCAAACACACACAACACACACACATCATATATATAATGACGCACGGACACACACATGTGTTGTGATAAGACACGTTTGTATGGCTAGTATATATGTGTATGTGCGTGTGATAAGTATATATCCATGTTGGGTATATATACCCATAACCATATATATGTGTGTGTGTGTTGGGTATACATACATAACGCACACACACACACACACACACACACACACACATACATAAAAATAAGTATATATATATATATATATATATATATATATATATATATATGTGTGTGTGTGTGTGTGTGTGTGTGTGTGTGTGTGTGTGTGTTTGTTTGATAACAGATACATGTGTGTGCCCATATATTATGAGTATATATAAATACAGTGTGTGTCTGTGAGTGTGTGTGTATGTGTGTGTGGGTGTGTGGGTGTGTGGGTGTGTGTTGACACAAGCAAACACAAACGCACACACACACATAAGCACTCACACATACACACACACACATACATGGAGATTAGTATATATGAGTGTCTGTGAGTATGTATGTTTGTGATACACACACACACACGTGTGTGTGTGTGTGTCGGTATAAATATATAGACACACTCACAACCATATTTAAGTGTGTGTGTGTTGCACACACAATCACCTATACTAATCTCTATGTGTGTGGTACATGTGTGTGTGTGTGTGTTGGGTATACATACTCATAACCGTGTATTAGTATATAGACACACACAAACACACACACACACTCATATAGTAATTTTTATGTGTGTGTGTGTGTGTGTGTTGGGTATATATATATCTCACTCTTAAATACTAATCTCTATGTGCCTATATATGAGTGTGTTTGTGTATATAAATTTATATACAATTGTGAGTATGTATACCCAACACACACACACAAACACACACGCATAAAGATTAGTATATATGAGTATGTGTGTGAATATAAAAGATACACAAAGATAGGTATATATGAGTCTGTGTGGATGTGTGTATGTGTCATACACACACACATACACTTATAAACATGCACAGACATAGAGATTATTATATATGAGTGTGTGTGTGTGTGTTGGATATACATATATAGATAGACAAATATACAGACACACACACACATGTGTGTATCTCTATATATTTATGTATGTATGAGCATGTATACCCAACATATAAACACACACACACACACACATACTCATAATCGTATATGAATAACACACACACACAAACACACACTCATAACATATATATATATATATATATATATATATATATATATATATATCCATAAGACACACTTACATGTGTATACAGACACGCACATACTCATATATACCCAGCACATACATGTGTGTGCGTGTATTTATACACGTATATGTTATCACACACACAAATATACACACACACACACACACTCACATACTCATATATA
>CM028686.1:13002095-13004595 GCA_016760335.1 Gastrodia elata
ATATATGAGTGTGAGTGTGTATACCAAACACACACAACACACACACACATACTTAGAGATTAGTATATATAAGTGTGTGTGTGTGTGTATGTTGGGTATACATACTCACAATAATATATAAATACATATACACACATAAACACATACACATATAGATTACTATATATGAGTATGTGTATATGTGGGTGTGTGTGTATGTACATACACACATGGAGATAAGTATATATGTGTCTGTGTGCATGTGTGCCGTATATTTATATAGACACACACACACGCACAAATACAAAGACACACATACACACACAAACACACACACACATACACACACTCATATACACACACACATACACATATACTAATCTCTATATGTGTGTGTTTGTGTGTGTGTGTGTTATGTGTGTATGTATTTGTGTGTGTGCGTGTGTGTTGTGTATGTGTGTGCTAGGTATACATAATCACACACACATAGAGATTAATATATATATATATATATATATATATATATATATATATGCATGTGTGTGTGTGTTGGGTATACAGACTCACAATCGTATATAAATATATATATACACAAACATACAAACACACACACATATAAATTAGTATATATGAGTGCGTGTGTGACTCTGTGTGTCTATATATATATATATATATATATATGGCACACACACACACTCATATATACTTATTTTCATGTGTGTGAACACACACACACACATACACACATACTTATATATACTAATCTTTATGTATGTGTGTTTGTGTGTGCGTTTGTGTGTGTGTGTCTATATATTTATATATTATTATAAGTATGTATACCCAACACACATACACATACACTCATATATACTAATCTCTATGTATGTGTATGTGTCTATATGAATGTATGTAGAGTATGTATACCAACCACACACAGATAGAGATAAGTATATATAAGTGTGTGTGTGTATGTGTTGGTATACATACTCATATATACTATCTCTATGTATGTGTGTTTATGTGTGTGTTTGTGTGTATCTATATATTTATATGCAATTGTGAGTATGTATACTCAACACACATACGCACACACACACTCATCTGTACTTATCTCTATGTGTATGTATTTGTTGGATATACATGCTCTATAACAAATGTGTGTGCGTGTCTATATATATATATGGTTGGGTGTCTATGAATATACATGTATATATATATGAATATATAGACACACACACACACACACATACACACACATAGAGATAAATATATGTATATAATGTGTATGTATACCCAACACACACACATACTCGTATATACTAATCTCTATATAGACACACACACAGATATATATGTATGTGTGTGTGTTTGTTATTAAAATATATACATGTTTAACAAATATATATGCACACATGTATGTGTTATATAGATGCATATATATACATTTGTGAGTATCTGTATATAGACATATATATGTATATGTTATATAAATATATACACATACACACACATAAAGATTAATATATATATATATATATATATATATATATATATCATGTTGGTATGCATACTCACAAAAATATATAAATATATAGATACACACACACAAACACTCATATATAACACACGCATATGAAGATTATTATATATGAGTGTGTGTGCGTTAGGTATACATACTCACAACCATATATAAATCTTTAGACACACACACATACACACATATGTGTTATACTCAATTTTACTAATCTCTATCTGTGTGTGTGTGTATATATATATATATACTCACAACCATATATACACAATATATAAGATAACACACACACATAGATATTTCACATATAAAAATTAGTATATATGAGTGTGTGTATGTGTACGTGTTGAGTATTTGTGTGTGTTTTCATGTGTGTGTGTGTGTGTGTGTGTCTATGTGTGTGTGTTTGTGTGTGTGTGTGTGTGTGCGCATGTGTGTCTATATATATATATATATATATACGATCATGAGTATGTATACCCAACACACACACACTCACACACCACATGCACACACACACATACTCATAACTGTATATAAATATAAAGACACACATGTATGTGTTGTCATGCACATACACACAGACATACATATATCTGTGTGTGGGTGTGTGTGTCTGTGTATTGGGTGTATACTAATCTCTATGTATGAGTTCTTGTGTGTGATAACACATACATGTGTATATATATATTTATATACAGTTATGAATATGTGTGTTGGATTTATACATACACATAAATATTGGTGTGTTTCTTTGTGAGTGTGTGTGTGTGTGTATACCCAACACACTCACACACATAGAGTTTATGTGCATGTGTGTGTACATACTTGTGCAGATGTGTGTTGGGTGTGTGTGTGTACCCAACCACACTCACCAACATGAGGTTATGGTGCATGTGTGTGTACATACTTGTGCAGATGTGTGTGTGTGTTGGGTATACATACTCCCATATATACAGTGTCACACATGCACACACACATATATAGATA